>LR738712.1:629983052-630029916 GCA_902687465.1 Secale cereale
GGGGGGGGGGGGGGGGGGGGGGGGGGGCGCCACCAGGGCGCCTGGAGCCCTGGTGGCCCCCCTCCGGCTCTACTTTGGCTGCCGGGAAGCTTCTGGAACGCTGATTTTTTTATATAATTTTTCCGGGATTTTTCTGGCAGTTTACGTGATGGGAAAACCTGAAATACAACAACAGCAGAAAACAGAAACTGACACTGGGGGTGCACTGAGTTAATAGGTTAGTCCAAATATGATCAAAAGTGTATGGAAGTGTATAAATATCATAGCAATATCACCCAAAAGAGGCATGGAGCAAGCAGAAATTATAGATACGTTTTGGACGTATCAACACGTAGGAGGTATAGTCCCATCCTGGGCATTACAAGTTGGTATTCAGAGCCTTCTCTGACCTAGAAGCCCCCACCGATTGATCGAATCGTTGACGGTTGAGTCTAGGCACACACTTAAAATGTTTTGAGTCCTATATATATATCGGAGAGTAGGATTTCTTTTGCTCCTCATCTCTTTTCACTCTGGTGAGGACTCCTGACTATTACTCTTGCCTCTTCTACTCTCAAAATTTCACCAATTTGTTTAGGAATCTCGCGAGTATTGTTTGGATTGTTCCGATGTCTTTGTGACGAGAACATTGTTCTCGAGGCCTCCTATCATTTAGGGGTTATGGCAGTGTCCCGGGGAGTTGAGCTCCGAGGTGTTGTCGTCACAAATCCATCGCATCAGTTCTGGAATACTTAAGACGGCCGACATCGAAAACTCTCCTATGCGGTTAGTGGCAAGATAACCCCGACGTCACCCAGTACTGGGGAGGTAGTTCGGGAGTATTGCCATAGCTTGTATAGTAGATGCGTTTCGAAGGTCCGAGGTAGACGGTTTCCGGAAATAACTGGTTCTGTGTTGAAGGATGGATATAGCTGGATGTAGGATTAGAGTTGAGTGCGCGATGCTTCCCCTGTATCCCCAACACCCGATTGCATAACTGGAAATTTTCGGAAATTAATAGGTGGGTTCATCTAGTAGCTCATAGGCATTCTTCCAACGAATGCATGATATGGAGTTCGGGGTTCTACATTGAGTGAAGTAGTTTCATGGCCGTTGTTCCGATCGGGAGTTGCATCTTAAAGGGTCCTTGGCTATGCTGATCCGGGGATTGCAAAACCCTTTTGTAACACGTTCCATAAGCTTTCAGCACGAATATGTCGAACGAAACTTCTATCTTGTATTTGTTCTATCTGTTCCTTGTTGTTTTTTTATTTACCTTTTGTCTCCCAAGTGGCTTCTCGTGAAGAATGTTGTTACTATTAAACTCAGAATTTCATTCGTTCCTCTTGTGCGAATGATTCTTGTGAAGACTATGTTGCAATTCTAGCCGTTGATTCAGCTTATATCTACTTTCAATCAAATGGCTAATAGTGGTCATCTCTTTCAGGATGGCTCCTAAAAGGGTTCCCAACGCTAACCCAAAGGGTGAAGAGGTTCCTGATCGTCCTCCTTCCCCTCCTCCTCCGTCTGAGGCCTGGAGAGCAATTATGCAAGCTACAAACCAGAACACCCAGATGCTTATGCAATTGATGCAGAACATTCAAGCAAATCAGGGTGCTAATGGGAACCAAGGCCAAGGCAATTTGTTCACCCAACCGCACTTTGCTACGCTCAACCAGTTCCTGGCAAATCAACCAAAGGCATTCAGTTACTGCGTGGACCCTCTAGATGCTGAAGACTGGATAACAGATATCAAGAAGCATTTCGAGTGCAGTAACGTCAGGCCCGAGGACTATGTGAAGTTTGCAGCCTTCCAACTCAAGGACCAAGCAGCTGATTGGTGGCAGCAGTACAAAGACTCCAGAGCAGGGTGTGTAATCTCCTGGGATGATTTCTGCAAGGACTTTCGTTCTCACCACATTCCAACAAGTGTCATCGAGGGTATGCGTGAGCAATTCCGCAACCTGAAGCAAGGCTCTATGTCTGTCTATCAATATAATGTCAAGTTCCAGAACCTTGCCCGCTATGCCAAGCAAGACATCCCAGATGCCAAGAGCAAGATCTATCAATTCCATGGTGGTCTAAAGGATGAACTCCAACTTGCTCTCACCTTGTTCGAGCCTGATGAGTTTGATCAATTCTATAACATGGCACTTAAGCAAGAGGTAGCCCAGCTCAAGATGGAAGCTTCCAAAAAGAGGATCAGAGACGCTGTTCACTCCTCCTCTTCTTCTCAAGTGGTCGCGAAGCAATAGAAATTTTGGCTTCCACCTCCTCCAGTGATTCGAGCTCCCAACAACAACAACTACAAGAATTCTGGTGGCCGTGCTTTCTCCCATCCACCCAACCCAACCCAAGCAACCAGTCAAAGAATCAGTTTCAAGCTTCCAAGTCAAGTGCTCCTCATTACCGTCCTCTCTCAGAAGTGGTTTGCAACAAGTGTGGCAAGAAGGGTCACTATTCCAACAAGTGTACTCAAAGGCGCCTTCCGCCTCCTCCACTTGTCAGCACTGCTATTGTCAAGCATGATCCGAAGGCACCAAGAGTGAATCTGATGAATCCAGCTCAAGCAGAGAATTCTTCAGATGTGATACTTGGTAACCTTCTAGTCAACCTTAAACCTGCTAAAGTGTTGTTTGATTCGGGTGCTTCATGTTCCTTCATGTCATATCCTTTTGCATCCAAGCATAATGTTCACACTGAAGCATTACCAAGAGCTTTGAGTGTTATATCTCTTGGCAAGAGATTGAGTTCTAGTATGGTGGCTCCGAATGTATCTATTCGCATGGGTGATTACCGCTTTCTCGCTTCTCCGGTTGTTCTCGGCAACTCCGACATTGATCTTATTCTCGGGTCTCAGCATGATGCTCACATTGATAGTGCAAATAAGGAAGTCAAGATTACTCATCCTAACGAAGACGTGATTATCTTTGCCTCTCGAGATAACACAATCAGGCTATTCTCTCTCAATGACAAGGGCGAGATTAATGACATCTCTCAAATTCCGGTGGTCAATGAATACAAAGACGTTTTCCCTGAAGAGCTTCCAGGCATGCCTCCGCATCGTCAAGTTGAATTTGTCATTGAACTCGAGCCTGGTACTGAGCCACCATGCCGACGTCCGTACAAGCTCTCCCCTGAAGAGTTGAAGGAGTTGAAGAAACAGCTTGATGAACAAGAGCGTATGGGTCTAATCAGGCCTAGCACGTCTCCTTGGGGCTGTGGTGCCTTATTTGTCAAGAAGAAGGATGGCACGGAGCGCCTTTGCGTTGATTACCGGCCATTGAACAAGAAGACAATAAAGAACAAGTATCCGCTCCCCAACATCAATGAATTGTTCGAGCAGCTCAAAGGAGCAAAAGTGTTCTCTAAGCTCGATCTCCGAATGGGTTATCACCAAATTCGCATTCGTGAAGAAGATATCCACAAGACTGCATTCAGAACCAGCTACGGCTCATATGAATATACAGTCATGTCTTTTGGCCTCGCTAATGCTCCACCTACCTTCTCGAGAATGATGCACTACATTTTCAACCCCTACACCAACGAATTTGTGCTTGTGTATCTGGATGACATCTTGGTATTCTCCAAGAACGAAGAGGATCACGAAAAGCACCTCCGTCTGGTTCTCGACAGACTCCGTGAACATAAGTTCTATGCCAAGTTCTCCAAGTGCGAATTCTGGCTCGATAAGGTCTTGTATCTGGGCCATATCATCTTCGCTGACGGTATTGCTATGAACCCCGAGAAAGTTGAAGCGATTGTCAACTGGGAACCTCCTCAGAACATCAAGCAACTCCGAAGCTTTCTTGGTCTTGCTAGCTATTGCAGAAGGTTCGTTGAGAACTTCTCCAAGATTGCCAAGCCTCTCTCCAACTTGCTGCAGAAGAATGTCAAGTACAACTGGTGTCCGGATTGTGATGTGGCATTCAAAACTCTCAAAGAAAAGCTCATATCTGCTCCAGTTCTTACTCCTCTAGATGAGTCCAAGCCCTACGAAGTTTTCTGTGATGCTTCTCTTCAAGGACTTGGTGGTGTGCTAATGCAGGACAAGAAGATTGTGGCATACACTTCTCGTCAATTGAAGACAAGTGAGAAGAACTACCCCACACATGATCTCGAGCTAGCAGCTGTGGTACATGCCTTGATCACGTGGAGACACCTTCTGTTGGGCAGAAAAGTCGACATCTTCACCGATCACAATAGCTTGAAGTACATATTCACACAGCCGAACCTGAACCTTCGCCAGACTCGTTGGGTTGAGATCCAAGAGTATGATCCAAGCATCGAATACACACCTGGCAAGGCCAATGTCATTGCAGATGCCTTGAGCAGAAAGGCATATTGCAACAGTCTCCTTATCAAGCCGTTCCAGCCTGAGCTTTGTGAAGCATTCAGGAAGCTCAACCTCCAAGTTGTTCAGCAAGGCTTTCTTGCAAATCTTCAAGTTGCTCCTACCTTGGAAGATCAGATCCGTGAGGCCCAACTAAGTGAAGCTATGGTGCAGAAAGTGAAACATGGTATTGCAAAGGGTACTCCCAAATACAAGTGCTATCGCGTTGATGAGAGAGATACCTTGTTCTTTGAGGACAGACTTGTGGTTCCCAAGGGTGATCTCAGGAAGCTCATAATGAACGAAGCACATGACTCCCTCCTCTCGATTCATCCTGGAAGTTCCAAGATGTACCAAGACCTCAAGCAATCTTACTGGTGGACTCGCATGAAAAGGGAGATTGCCCAATTCGTGAACGAATGTGATGTCTGGAGAAGAGTGAAGGCAGAGCATCAACGTCCAGCCGGTCTCCTCCAACCTCTTCCTATTCCCGAGTGGAAATTCGACCACATTGAAATGGATTTTGTCACTGGGTTTCCCAAGTCCAAGAAAGGGAATGATTCTGTCTTTGTGGTGATTGACAAGCTTACCAAAGTAGCTCACTTCCTTCCAGTCAAAGAATCCATCAATGCAGCTCAACTGGCAGAGTTGTACACTTCCAGAATTGTGTCCTTACATGGCATTCCTCAAGTTATCTCCTCAGACCGTGGAAGTTTGTTCACATCCAAGTTCTGGGACTCCTTTCAGTCTACCATGGGCACTAAGATCCGTTTCAGCACTGCATTTCACCCTCAGACTAGTGGTCAAGTCGAGAGAGTGAATCAGATTCTAGAAGACATGCTCAGAGCTTGTGTCATCTCTTTTGGCATGAAGTGGGAAGATTGCCTTCCGTTTGCCGAGTTCTCTTACAACAACAGCTTCCAAGCAAGTGCCGGCAAAGCTCCGTTTGAAATCCTCTATGGTAGAAAGTGCCGTACCCCTCTCAACTGGTCCGAGACTGGTGAACGTTAACTTCTTGGCAATGACTTGATCTCAGAAGCCGAAGAAATGTGCAAAGTCATACGTGAGAATCTCAAGGCCGCTCAGTCGCGTCAGAAGAGCTACTATGACGGCAAGCATCATGATTTGGCCTTCAACATTGGTGATCATGTCTATCTTCGTGTTTCTCCTATGAAAGGCACCCAAAGATTCGGTATCAAAGGAAAGCTTGCTCCTAGATACGTGGGCCCTTTCAAGATCCTTGGCAAAAGAGGCGATCTAGCCTATCAACTTGAGCTCCCTTCCAACTTCGCTAATGTTCATGATGTGTTTCACGTGTTTCACGTGTCTCAACTCCGCAAGTGCTTCAAGACACCTGAACGCACCATTCCGTTTGAGGAGATTGTTCTTCAACAAGATTTGTCTTACCGAGAGCATCCCGTTGCTATTCTCGAAGAAACCGAGCGCAAGACCCGCAAGAAGTCAATCAAGTTCTTGAAAGTTAAGTGGTCACACCATACCGACCGAGAAGCTATGTGGGAACGAGAAGATCACCTTCATTCCAAGTACCCTTCCTTCTTCCAGTCCTAGATCTCGGGACGAGATCTTTTCGTAGTAGTGGAGAGTTTGTAATGCCCCGGATGTAACACTTTCCCTATATGGCAATATATAAACTTTGGCTTCATCAGTTCCATTCCGGGTTCGTCGTCTTTTCGGCTTTCGTCGTTTTGTCGTGTGTCTGTTTGCATTTCATCCATGTCATGTTGTCATGTGCATTGCATTGCATTTGTGTTGTCGCTTGCATCCGGTCCCACTCGTCTCTTCCTGTTGTCTGTTTCGAGTTCCGACGCTCTCACATGTGCCCGTGGCATCCCCGAGTCCTTCTTTCGTGTTTGGCCGTGTACCGTTTCCAGAATGACGCGAGACTTGTCGTGCGATGTTGTTTTGATACGTGTAGGCCGCCTGTCAAGTTTCGTCGCGTTTGGAGTTCGTTTGGTACTCCAACAGTTAACCCCGTGGGCTAAAAGTACCTCCTCTTAGAGGCCCAACACCCCCTCCACAACAGCCCACAAACCCAGCACAAACCTTCCCATCATCTCGGTCGTTGAATTGTGATCACGTGGCCGAAAACCTCTCCCCATTTGGAGTCTCCTAGCTCCTTGTGCCTATAAAAACGTCCACCCCTCCATTTTCGTCCAAAAACCCTAGCCTTCTCCTAGCTCCAGCCGCCGCCTCGTTTTCCGTGCCAGGCGGACGTGTCCGTCCGCGCTGGACATAGCCTCCGCCGCCGCGCGGGCCCGCAGGCCCGTTCCCGTCCCGCTCCCACCGCCGTTCGGGCCATATCTCCTCGCCGCCCGCGCCCCGTCCTCCTCCGCGCCGGCCGCCGCGCCGCCACCCGCAGGTGGCCGGATCGTCGCCGCGCCGCCGGGAGCTCGCCCGCCGCCGCCCTTCAAGCAGCCGCCGCCGCCCTTGAGCTCTTCCGCCGCCCCGAGCCCGAGCTCTCCTCCGCCCCGAGCCAAGCTCCCGCCGCCGACCAAGCCTCGCGGCCCCCTCCGCAACCCCGCCGGCCGCCGCCGGACCAGGCGCCGCCGCGCTGATCCGATCGAGGACGCTCGCGATCCGATCATCGCAATCCAGATTGAGCCTCCAGCCAGATCGGGCCGGCTGCCCGCAACCCTAACAGGCGCGCCCGATCCGCGAACCGGCGCCCGATCCGCACCCGCTCCAACCCGCGACCCGCTCCGTTGACCGCCCGCGACCCGCGTTGACTCCAGCGAGGTGGTTCCTCTGTCTTATTTTGGCTAAGTCTTTTAGTTATATTGTTGTCTGATGCATTCTTGTAATGGCAATATCTTTTTGTGTGCATGTCCGTTTTGTGCATATAATATGTCAAAATGATCGTGGTGACATGTACTATGTTTTGTTACATTGTGTCATGCATGTTTGAGTCCATCTAGATGTCTTAATCTTCATGACAAGAGTGCTATATGATATAAACTGCTGCTATTAGTTATTTTCATGCCATGTTTGAAATGTGATAACTTGGTGCATGTTTATCCAAATGAAGCAAATGATATGTCCAAATGTTCATCATGAGATGCTCTACATGTTGGTTGCTTTAGCTTGCATGTTAGAGTTCATATTGCCATGTTTATCTCTGTTGCAAAAGTGCATGTGGCTGTTAGGTTTTGTAACTTGTTACGAGATGCCTAGTTGAGGAGCTCGTTGCTATTGTTGTGATTATCCCCATGTCACATGCTCATATGTTTTAGATTCCCCATCATGTGATCTTTGCTGTGGTGCAAACCAATTGCCATGATATGCTTTGAGATGACTTAAACATGCTCACAAACATGCCATGAAAATGTTACTGTTTTGACACTTAAGTGAAATTTCACTAAGTCTGGAATCTATAATATCCTGATGCTATGTTTGCTTGTTGTTCTAGGCAAATCCATGTTAGTTTTGGGGTGGCCATTGATCATTCCTTGTTGTATATGTTGTTGGCTATCCATCCATGCCCTCACATGCTCATTTAGGTTGCTGTAGCATATTTAACTCTTGCTCCCAACTTGCTATAAAATATTGCTGTCAGGTTTTTATTGTCATGATCAAAATGTTGTAGCTTGTTGCTATTGATCCATGCCTCCTATGGAGATGCTCCAATGGAGTTGTTTGCTGTAGGATATGTCTACTTCATGTCCATGCTTCTTGTCACCATGTTTGAGTGCTGTAGAGTATATATTTCTTGCTCCGAAGTTGCTATGTGGCTGTTAATTTCAGCTTTGCATTGTTTCTTGTTTAGGGTGTATCTTCTAGACCGTAGCTCCGTTTTAAACAAACTTTATATGAAACTTGACTAGAATTTCGTGGTGATTGTCATGGTGCATGTTAACTTGCTGTTTAACAACTTTAACTTAAGGTTTGTTCAGATCTGGAGTAATTTCAAACTATGCTCATGAGGACTACCGGATTTGTCTTAAGTAGTTTCCGGCCTCATTTAAACCTGCTGTTTCTTGTGTTGTTTCTCTGCGCTTCCTACCTTACCATGTTTTGCATCCTAAATAGACTTGTCTTGCATCCTACTTGCTTGAGCATATTGTCATGTTTCTTGTGCTGTTTCTCTGTGCTTCCTATGTTGTCACGCTGTGCATCCTAAGTGCATCTACAGTGCTTCCTTAGTGCATCAGCCATGCATCCTGTAGTTTGCGCATTGCATCTTGTTTGATTTCGTGCCTCGTGTGTTCTTGTGTTGAGTAGAGCCGGAAGCCGAGATCGAGTACGAGAACGAGGGTACTACCGAGGTTGAGAACGAGGAGCCCTCTTACGATCCCATCGAGGACTCCACAGGCAAGATGACCTGACCCAGATATCATTACTATCTTTGCCTATTGCTAGAAGTCTCGCTCTTTAGCTTATTGCCTCGATGCCCATATTTTGTTTGTCAGCCTCCTATTGTAACCATGAATCTGTTTAACCCCCCAACCTATGCAAACCTTTGATTGGCTAAGTAAGCTTCGCTCAGCCCCTCTTATAGCATTGCTAGTTGCAGGAGAAGATTTGAAGATTCTTGCTTCATGTTGAAGCTTGTTGGGATATCACACTATATAAACTCTTAAATGAAATCATCTATATATTGGTAATGGGTGGAAGGCTAAGCCTCTTGCTTGGTGTTTTGTTCCACTCATGCCGCCCTAGGAACCGTATAAACCGGTGTTATGTTCCTTGATTATGCGTTCCTCACACGGTTGGGGTTATCGGACCCCCTCGATAAACCGCTTAGCGCTAAGGCTTTTCCAGCAAGTCCCAACATTGGTACTCCATTTGCCTAATAACTAAAAACTTGCATAGGGACTAGCTATCCCTTTTTATTAATCAACAACCACCCCGGGCCAGTGCTCCACATGAGTGTTGGTCCGAACTGGGCAACCTGCGGGGCCGCCTTGGGGAAACCCGAGGTATTTGGTATCCACCCGTAGCTTGTCCCATCCGGTCGTGGCCTGAGACTAGATACGCGCGGCTACTGTCAGGGTGTCGGCATGCCGGGAGGATTTGCTGGATTAGTCTTACCTTAGTTTGAGTATCTTGAGCACGGGATTCCGAGGATACTCGGGCCTTCCCACCTTGGAGTTGCGACTCCGCGGATCATGGGCTTGTCATGGGCCAAGTTGGAACACCCCTGCAGTGTTTTGAACTTTCGAAAGCCGTGCCAGCGGTTATGTGGCAGATGGGAATTTGTTAATATCCGGTTGTAGAAAACTTGACACCATGTTCAGAACACACTACCAGCGTGAGTACCGTGACAGTCATTTTCCGAAAGGGGTTCGGGAAGTGAACATGGTGGGGTTATGTTTGACGTGCTTAGTTAGGATCACTTCGTGATCACCTTATCGCTCATGGCACTTCTCTTCTCGCTCTTACTACGTAAGCTAGTGCTAGTGCTGCTGCAGCCTTTTATTCTTTCTTCAGCCTTGTTCCACACCCAAGGCTTAGATAGATCTGTTACCCGGGAACGGGATTGCTGAGTCCTCCGTGGCTCACAGATTCTACACCACACCAGATGCAGGTACCATGGTGAGCTACTCAGGTGACGGCACAGAGCTATACTGGGAGTACGATGAGGAACGTAGCCGTTACTATGTGCACTATCCCGATGATCAGTAGTGGTTTCTACTAGGGGCGATTCGAACCTGTGGATTTATGTATGTTTGGTATCTTTCATTTGGATCTTCACCCCTAGACGGGTTGTGATGTTATTTGAATGATGTTTGACTATGTAAGGAATTGTGTGACGTGGCGAGTGTAAGCCAACTATCTCTTTTGCTTTCATCCCTATTTTTACATGAGATGTGCAAAGATACCGAACTTGAGATCATTCCAGAATGGGCTTATACCTTTAAGTCGTGCCTCGACACGTAGGAGGTATAGTCCCATCCTGGGCATTACAATGATGATGCATGGCAATATGACAATATGATGCGTGTCATATGAACGGAACGGTGGAAAGTTGCATGGCAATATATCTCGGAATGGCTATGGAAATGCCATGATAGGTAGGTATGGTGGCTGTTTTGAGGAATAATATGGTGGTTGTTTTGAGGAAGGATATATAGTGGGTTTATGGTACCCGCGAAAGTTGCGCGGTACAAGAGAGGCTAGCAATGGTGGAAGGGTGAGAGTGCGTATAATCCATGGACTCAACATTAGTCATAAGAACTCATATACTTATTGCAAAAATCTATGAGTAATCAAAACAAAGCAATCAACGCATGCTCCTGGGGGGAGGTTGGTAGGAGTTAACCATCACGCGCCCCCGACCTCCACACAAAGGTTGACACTCTACAAATACCTCATGCTCTAACTTCGTCACATAGCGGTTCACCATACGTGCATGCTAAGGGAATCACTAACCTTAACACAAGTATTTATCAATTTCATAATAACTCCACTAGCATGAGTCTAATATCACTATCCTCATATCTCAAAACAATTATCAAGCATCCAACATCTCATTCTATTCAATGCACTTGGTGTGATTTGTTTTACTAAATTGACATTGGATGTCTATCATGTGAAGACTAGTTTCTTTAGCCTAAACACATTACCATGCTGTTTTAATAGACTCTCAAATGAATATAAGTGAAGCATGAGAGTTCAACAATTTCTACAAAATATTACCACCACCGTGCTCTAAAAGATATAAGTGAAGCACTAGAGCAAAAACTATTCAACTCAAAAGATATAAGTGAAGCACATAGAGTGTTCTAAAAATTTTCTAGGCCATATTTAACTCTCTCAAATAGGTGTGTCCATCAAGGATGATTGTGTCAAACTAACAAGCAAAGACTCAAATTATACAAGACGCTCCAAGCAAAACACATATCATGTTGCGAATAAAAATACAGCTCCTAGTATAGTTACCGATGGATGAAGACGAAAGAGGGGATGCCTTCCCGGGGCATCCCCAAGATTAGGCTTTTGATTATCTTGAATTTACTTGGGGTGCCACGGGCATCCCCAAGCTTAGGCCTTTGCTACTCCTTGTTCCATAGTCCATCAAAGCAATACTCAAAACTTGAAAACTTCACAACACAAAAGTTAGAGAAAAATTCTCGTGAGCTCCGTTAGTATAAGAAAGCAAACCACTACTCAAATGATGTATTCCAACTTCTTTATGGTTCATATCCTCCAATACTACTCAAAGATGCATCGAAATAAGCAAACAACACACGAAAAACAAATTCTGTCAAAACCAGAACAATCTGTAGTAATCTGCAGGTTTCACGTACTTCTGGAACTCCAGAAAATTCAAACTAAATTGGTAAATTTGCGAAATTTGTCTACTAATCATCTTCAAAAAGAATCAACTAAATAGCATGCTCCAGTAAAATCTGAAGACCACTTTAGCGAGCCCTAACGATTCTGTTTTTCACATCAAGATCACATAAACTTCACACAAGTCTTCCCAAAGGTTCTACTTGGCACAAACACTAAAGAAAACATGAAACCACATATAATCAGAGGCCAGATGCAATATTTATTCCCTAACAGGAACAAAAACAAAAAAAATAAAAAATTGGGTTGCCTCCCAACAAGCGATATTGTTTTACGCCCCCAGCTAGGCACGATACAAGATAAATTTAGGTATTGCCATCTTTGGAAGGCAATCCATAAGTGGCTCTCATGATAGATTCATATGGTAATTTGATTTTCTTTCTAGGAAAGTGTTCCATGCCTTTCCTTAACGGAAATTGGAATCTAATATTTCCGTCCTTCATATCAATAATTGCATCAATCGTTCTAAGGAAAGGTCTACCAAGAATAATGGGATATGAAGGATTGCAATCTATATCAAGAACAATGAAATCTACGGGCACATAATTCCTATTGGCAACAATAAGAACATCATTAATTATTCCCATAGGTTTCTTAATAGTGGAATTCACAAGATGCAAATTTAAAGAACAATCATCAAGCTCATGGAACCCAAGCAAATCACACAAAGTTTTGGGATAGTGGAGACACTAGCACCCATTTCACACAAAGCATAGCATTCATGATCTTTTATTTTTATATTTATAGTAGGTTCACACTCATCATAAAGCTTTCTAGGGATAGAAACTTCTAACTCAAGTTTTTCTTCATGAGAATGCATCAAAGCATCAACTATATGTTTTGTGAAAGCTTTATTTTGACTATAAGCATGCGGAGAATTTAGCACGTATTGCAACAAGGAAATACAATCAATCAAAGAGAAATTATCATAATTGAATCCCTTGAAATCCAAGGTAGTGGGTTCATCACTATGCAAAGTTTTAATCTCTTCACTCACACTTTTAGCAATTTTAGCATCAAGATCTAAAAACTCTGAATCACTGGGACACCTTAAAGCAGAATTATCTCCGATGCTATCTTCATCAAGATTAATACTAGGAAACAAGGATCTAATAGGAGACACATCAATAACTTTCATATCTTCATTTTTATTTCATGATAACTAGAAGAACACACTTTAATATAATCTTCTCTTTTAGCACACATTCTAGCGGTTCTTTCTTTGCACTCATCAATGTAAATTCTCATTGCTTTGAGAGACTCATTGATATCATGCTTAGGTGGGATCGATCTAAGTTGCGAAGAATCAACATCAAGAGTAATTCTATCCACACTTCTAGCCAATTCATCAACCTTCAGAAGTTTCTCTTCAAGCATAGCATTGAAATTCTTTTGCGAGATCATAAACTCCTTAACACTAGTTTCAAATTCAGAAGGCATCTTTCCATAAGAGTTGTTGTAGGAATTACCATAATTATTAGAGGAATTACTAGAAAAAGGCCTTGGATTAAAATTACCTCTATAAGCATTGTTACCAAAATTATTCCTACCAACAAAATTCACATCCAAAGATTCATTATTATTCTCAATCAAAGTGGACAAAGGCATATCATTAGGATCAAAAGAAGCACTCTTAGCAGCAAACAATTTCATAAGTTCATCCATCTTTCCAGTCAAAACACTAATTTCTTCGATAGCATGCACTTTTTTACTAGTAGATCTTTCGGTGTGCCATTGATAATAATTAACCATAATATTATTTAGGAGTTTGTTAGCTTCTCCTAAGGTAGTTTCCATGAAAGTGCCTCCCGCGGCCGAGTCTAAAAGATTTCTAGAAGCAAAATTCAAGCCAACATAAAAGTTTTGAATAATCATCCATAGATTCAAACCATGTGTAGGGCAATTATGTATCATCAATTTCATTCTCTCCCAAGCTTGTGCAACATGCTCATAATCTAGTTGCTTAAAATTCATAATATCATTTCTAAGAGAGATGATCTTAGCAGGAGGGAAATACTTAGAGATAAAAGCATCTTTGCACTTATTCCATGAGTCAATACTATTTCTAGGCAAAGAGGAAAACCACGTTTTAGCACGATCTCTAAGTGAAAACGGAAATAACTTCAATTTAACAATATCGTTATCTGTATCCCTTTTCTTTTGCATATCACACAAATCAACAAAGTTGTTTAGATGGGTAGTGACATCTTCACTAGGAAGGCCGGAGAATTGATCTTTCATGACAAGATTCAACAAAGCAGCATTGATCTCACAAGATACAACATCGGTAATAGGAGAAATTGGAGTGCTAATAAAATCATTGTTGTTGGTATTGGAAAAGTCACACAATTTGGTATTGTTCTGAGCCGTAGTGACAAGCAAGCAATCCAACAAACACAAGCAAGAGGACGATAAACACACGGCAGAAGAAGGGCAAATAAAATGGCGAGGGTGAAGTGGGGGAGAGGAAAACGAGAGGCAAAAATGTAATGCGTAGGATAAGGTTTGTGATAGGTACTTGGTATACTTGGTATATGACTTTTGTGTAAGCCCACCCGGCATACATGGCCCTCGTCATAGTGAGCATATCCATGACCGTGAGGTCAGCCACGGCTTTGGTCACCTTGACCACACTCTTTTTCGAAGCTCTGGAGTAGTTGTTTCTGTTGGAGCCAGTGAACAAACGTGTTCTTTTACTCGCCCCTGTTCCCTTCCAATATGCCTCTACACTAAGATTCTTTGGAAAAGAAGAAACCCTTTTATCCTTAGGAATACTACAATAGCGCTCTGAGGTATGTCCTACAATCCCACAGCACTCACAATACAAAGGAAGTTTCCCGTATCTAACATCATACTTAACACTCTCAGATCTACCCAGAGGAGTCAATTCTACTCTTGTCTTAAGAGGTTCATGCAGAGGGATTTCCACCCTTATACGCAGACATTTCTCTACAATTAAGTGATCTCTATGGGAAACAGCAATCACATCCCCAAGTTGTTCTCCTAAAGTCCAGCCCATGCGCTCAGTTTTGAGTTCAAAATATAGATCACGAACCTGCACCCATATTGGCATTACACCAAGGTCAATCTCTGCTAGGTTTCCCTTGCCGTCAAACTGAGCGAAAATGACTCCATCACGCTTATGGTGCCATGGCTGGGCCTTCAAAATGAACGGCCGGTCCTCCTCGGCAGAAAAGTTCAGGACGAACCTCCCGTCCTCCCTGGCCACATCTTGAATAGTGACTGTTCCTTGCAGCCTCCATGCTGAACAAGCTCGAAGCTCATCGACAATGACCTACGGGTTCACTTGGAAGGGCGAAAGAAGCTGCCCCACCACCCAGTTTTTTCCTTACCATGCAGTTGACGCATGACTGTTCATGGTATTATTTTGGTACGGTTTCCATCGTTGGCCAGTGACACGTTTCTGTGAGAAGTCCGCTTAAGACAACTCCAATGCATAACCCTAAATGGTTCGGTTGTTTAGAAGGGAGTCAATGGACAGAACAATTCGTCCAACGCGGACAAATGTTCATTTTTAATCTGTTTTTATCCATTTCTAATCCAACTTTGGGTCGACTTGGTGACCGAACGGGCACACGCGGACGGCGCGTGGCATGTGCCCATGTACTCCCCTGGCCTACCCGTCGGGGACACATGCACCTCTTTTTCTATTCCCCCTCACTCCAGCAGCACCCCGCCCCTCTTGTCCCGAGCCACCGCCTCCATTGTTCTCAGATGTGTCGCCTTCCGGCACGGCCGCATGCTCGCCCCTACCCTTGTCGCAGCCTCGTTCCCTTTACGCCGAGCTTTCCAACCCCGGCCACCTGATTTTAGCGCATCCAGCGGTCGGATTTGGAGCGGATCTGGCCGGATTTGAGCTCACCCGGCTGCTGGAGGCCGCCTCGTGCCATGGACTGGCCGGGTGTCGGTGTCAAAACCGGCGGATCTCGGGTAGGGGGTCCCGAACTATGCGTCTAAGGTCGATGGTAGCAGGAGACGGAGGACATGATGATTACCCTGGTTTGGGCCCTCTCTATGGAGGTAATACCCTACTTCATGCTTGATTGACCTTGATGAATATGAGTATTACAAGAGTTGATCTACCACGAGATCGTAATGGCTAAACCCTAGAAGCCTAGCCTGTATGACGATGGTAATGAGTCTATCCTTTCCGGACTACACCCTCCGGTTTATATAGACATCGGGGGGGATCTAGGGTTATATAGAGTCGGTTACATAAGAAGAAATCTTCATAGTTGGTCGCCAAGCTTGCCATCCTGTCACACCCTGCATTTTGTAACATGTTATTTGCATCAATAAAGCATGAAAATTTGGACCGGCAATTTTTTTTGGGCATCATTTGGCTTTTATTTGGAATTGAGTTTTTCTTCATGTGTTCTTCATGTGCTCATTGAAGTGAACTATTACCTCTTGTAGAATTCATCTCCATACCCAAAACTTCTGCCCAATGATCATGCCAAGTGTTATATAGCAGTATAGTATTTTCTTCTAAAAATAATTTGGCCAAAATGTATTTTTAAAAATTTAGTATTCCAAAAACCCCCGAATTGAGGTTTGCACTGCAAGTGCTTGATTTGGGGTGAGAAAATTATTTCAAAAAGTGTATTTGAGACCTAGTAGTCATAGGACTCCCAAAAACCACAAAAGTATAATTTTAAAAGTCATTTTCCTATTTTATTTAAAGGCTTTTTCTTAAGGCCAGAAATGGTCTTTAATACGGAAAAATTATTTAAGTATTTCAAAAATATTTGCCAAAATTCAGGGAGACTCATAGGACATATATTGTCCATATATAAGAGTTTCAACACTTGGTCATGTTCAAAATAATGGGCTAATCCCTCTAAAACCCTTTCTGGATATTTCAAGCTTTTGAAATATTTACAAAGGAAATATTCTCCAAAAATTCCAGGGAATTTCTATCATGTCATATATGACATATTTGATGATCTTGCCAAGCCCCATGCCTTGGGAAGCAAGATAACATCCTCAAAACCCTTCATAGCCATTCTGTCCATATTTGAAGTTTGAGCAACTTTACATTGCCAAACTAGTCCAAATGCTCTCAAACTTGGTGCACATGCTAGAATGGCCTAATAAGGCATCTAGACCAAATGGCACAAGAATTGGAGTAGGGTAACTTGATCAGAATACCCCAAAACCCTTTCTGTTCAAATGCAAATTTGAACAACTTTACAGTACTAACTTTTTACCTGGAGCTTAAAACTTTGTGGTCATGATCAATACCCCAAATGATGAAACTACACCAAGTGGTGCATCAAGGGGAGATGATTTGCTTGACTTAAACAAGATGAAGCCATTTCTGTTGATTTCTAGGGTTCACCAAAGTTACATTGGCTAGTTTCTTCAAATGAGCCCAAATTTGGTGAAACACCCTATTTCCATATGTCATTCAATCATGTTAAGTGTCATGGCTAGTAGAGATCATTTGCTTGTCCAAAACTTGATCAAACACCTTCTGCCAAATTACCAAAACTACCATCTTGACCCCTTTTACTATTTACCTTTGCCTCAACTTTCTACCACAGCTTCATCTAGTTACAATCTACCTCCAGTAACTCCCCCATGACCACAGCTCCATGATTGAGGGGTGAAAACCCCAATTCACCTTGCTGGACAGCCAACTTCTACCTAGTTACCAGCTTCACCTCTCTCTCATTGATCATCCGGAGCATCCAAGGCCTCAGCTGAGACGTCTGCTTCATGCTGGACCCCCCAGACACGGCGGACTCGCCCAGAGGGCCAATGGCATGCCATGGCATGCGATAAGGCCGCTCCAGAGCGCACTACAGTGCGCACCCGCACTGTAGCTTCGCCCAATCCAGCGCAGCCGACCACCTCGAGCTCTCCCCTCGTGCCTACCAACGCGCCTCGACGTCTGCGACCCTCCCCGGTGCTGTCCCCCTCCTCCTCCGCCCTCAAGTGGCCGCCTTCGCACGCGCGCTGGCCCCCCGCAACCTCCACTCGTCGGCCTCACACGCGCACGCTGTCTGGAGCCTTCCCCGCTCCTCCTCTCCCCTCTACTAGGCGTGGAACTCGTCCATGATCCTCCCCGACTCGAATGCGAGCACCTACACGGCCTCAGGCCTCGCCCGTGAGCTCGCTAGCGCACAGGTCCACGGGACCTCGCCGCTCCCCTATAAATAGGGCCCCCGAGCCCCTTCTCTCTTCACCAACAGCCTCACCACACTCCCAGTAACCCTCTAGCACCACTCGTTCATCCCAGAGAGTCTCTGTGCTCGGGATCGACCGGAGCTCCGCCGCGTCGGGCAGCCGAAGATCTCATGGTACAGGCCCTCTCTGCTCCAACCCTTGCTCATTCTGGAACCGCCGTACCCCACTGACCCGTTCCCCCACTTCCCCCGCTCCTATTGCAGCCCGGAGCGAGCCAGCCAGCGACCTCGCGACGATCCTCCGCCGTCCCACCTCGCCGCCGGCGAACCAGACCTCTCCGGCGACTCACTGCTGAGCCCGTTCCTGCCCTCCGTTTGCCCCGCCGTGCCCGGAATCGCCGCCGGTGAGCTCGCCGTCGCTTTGGCCGAGAGGTTGAAGATGACAGGCGGGCCCCGCCTGTCATCCTCACCGCTCCCTCTCTCCCCTCGCAGTCACTGACCGCCGGGCCCCGCCCGTCAGGTTTGAAAACCTAGCGCGCACGCTGGCTCCCGTGCGGCTGGGCTGTTAGCCCTGGGCCGTGCACTGTGGCCATTCTGGCCCAGTGGCACAGGGCCATTTCCTTTTATTCTTTTCTGTATAATTTCAAATAATTTTACAGAATTAAATACAAGTCCAAATGAATTAATTCCAACTCCTAAAATCTTGTAATATTCCAACCTATTTAATGGTGTCACTTTCACACATATCCATGAAACTTTTCTGTTCTGTTTAAATTTAAATTCAAATTTGAGCATTAAAACTCCTATTCAAAAATCCTTAGATTCCATTCTGTCATTCCAAAACTCCAACTAAGAATTTTTGCCATCTTAGTTTTCCCTCTAGTATTTAACAAAAATAAGTTGATATTTTTCTGAGCACTTTGATTTTTTCTGTTTTCATTGTGGTCATATTTTCCCGTTGTTATTTTGCGACGATTAGATCCCGTATTTGATGAAGTTGCTGAGGAAGAAGGTGGAGAAGGATTTGAAGACTTTGAAGACCAAGCCAATCCAGGCAAGCAGCCCTTTGACCATGATACACTTGTGTTCTTCGGAACCCGTTCGTTTCCGAATGCATGATGATAAGAGTTATGGTGGTGACCTAGTTTGAAACCACCACATGATGCATGCTTACTCATGATCTTGCTATGTGCTAGATGTCATGCAAATGGTTAGTAGTGATGCTTAGTGATGCATGTGAGTCATGAAACCTTCGTGGTTGAAATCTTTTTATAAACCCCATCGGGTGCCCCTAATGCCCGAGGGTGATGTTGTGTTAGGTCATCACTTGAGGAAGAAGTGATGTGCCGGTAAAAATCTTGTGCATGGGTGAAATGATGGATTAGATTTATGTGTGACTACCGTCCCAACCAAACATGTGCAACCACTCTACCCCTTATGGGACGGGGCTTTATTGATTACTTAGGTCGATACTAGCATGGTGCCCGCATTACTAGTGACGGGAAGACTTGAGGTCTTTCCCGGGATGGGGTCGTGCTTGGATAGACGACCATGACTGTTTTTACAGGGCACCGGACACACCGTTGGTCCCTTCGGGTACGCGTGACATTGAAATTAGGGCAAGTCCCACGATCTATTGTTTGTACTCGAGGGCCGTGTACCAACGAGTGGACTCTATGTTAGTGTCGTCTAAGGAAAGATAATGACCGGGTGCTTCCCCCGAGTACTTGAGGTACTGCGGGATCGTGGGTGACACGAAAGCTTCCCGGATCTTGTGGGTAAAGTGCGCAACCTCTGCAGAGTGTAAAACTATTCGAATAGCCGTGTCCACGGTCATGGACAGTTGGGTGGTGCTACTTAAACTATGTCCAGAATTTTACTACTTCGGTGAAAGTATGTGTGTGATGAGTCAAGGTGGTGAAATGACTCGTTGAGCTGAATCGTGTTCTTGTTGATATCGGTAACCTGTCCTCGAGGTTACGTGAAGTTATTGATGCATACACTTGATGGTAGAATATTTATTCTAGCTCGTAGCTAGATTGCTCATTGTTGTTCAATTACATTGTTACTTTGAACAAAATCTTGGGTTGCTTGCGAGTACATTCAAAGTACTCATTGGCTTGCCACTGGTTATTTAATTGGCCAGGCATGAAGGAACAGGAATATGAAGAAGAGTTCTATGAAGACGAACATGCGAACTAGGACGCTATCCCAGTCAGAATGCCTGTAGGGTTAAGGCAGATGGCATGGGTTCTACCTATCATCGAAGACTTCTGCTATTTGAGTTATTTGCTATTCAGCCCTTGAGGCTTTATCTATGTAAGACTTGGCCATAATGGCCATAATTTGTGTAAGACGGTATGTATGGATGTAAGACTCTTGTTATTCAGCTTCTGTGTGTTCAGTGAGCATTGATCTCTGGGATCACTGTACACGTGCATTCGGTGATCTCGACTTCTAAGTCGGGGTCCCCATAGAGCTGGTACCAGAGCCATCCTGACTGTAGGAAGCCTTAGTTAGCATGGGCGTTAGTTAGATGAGACCCCCTTTTCAAAAAACCTTATGAACCTCTCTTCTTTTCTAAACCTACCAACCTGAGATTTCATCAGCTTATTAACCTCTCCTATTCCACCTTTGTAGATGGCCGCTGTACCTGAAGAGCACCTGACCATTGGGTTTCCCTTGCTTCTCGAGGATAGCCTCCAGGAGTGCCAGTTCCACCGAGCGCCCATCCTCACCTACCTTGAGCATTGGGTTAGCGACACTGAGGTGGAGTACCATGTGGAAGTGATCGTGAAGGCAAACAATCCTCCCACAAGTTGGTTCTTCGAGGGACCCTAGATGGCAACATTACCACTCGCTGTCGAGGCTGCTGCACTCAAGGCACTAACCCGTCTCCGCGAGCTTCTTCCGGAGATGGCAGCCAAGATGACAACCCGCTTCTTACCTTACCGGAAGGAAGGTGAACATGAAAGTAGCGCACTAGCCCCTCCACTGAAGGAAGGACTCTCGCTTCGATTCCAGACCTACTTCAGTCTGTGTGCCGACAGCTTGGCACAAGACTTGGCCTCGGAATCAATAAAGCTCCGAGAAGAACTTCACAAGACCAAGGCACTTCTTCGTCGAGCTCAAGAAAAGACAAATAGGATCAAGAAAGAAGGAGCGCCTTCCGGACGGTCCGCTATCGCATACCGAGGCGGAAGGCCCTCCGAAGACGTATCTTCCAAGAATGAAGAACCACCTCGGCGACTGATGTCTTCTCGCCCCTCGTTGGTTACCCCAAGTGGAAGGTTGAGATGTAGCGTAGCGGCAAATTTCCCTTGGCAAATATACCAAGGATCGAATCCCGTGAGACTCCGAGGGTCGACAAGTAGGTGTCAACGGCGCCAGAAACTTAGCGGTTGACGGGACCTGCACACAGATACAGATAACTTTGCTCCCAACGAGTACAGAGAGGTTGTCAATCCCTCCGGCCTTGTTGTTTACAAACGATCAAATACAAGAGATAATAATGATAGCTATGACTGCAACTAGGAAATAAAAACAGGAAGTAAATAGAAGGTGTGATCAGCAGTGGTAATATGGACCGGGGTCCCATGATGTTCACTAGTGATGTCTCTCTCCCAAAAGACGATAAAACAACAAAGCGAGGTAAACAAATTACAGCTCAGCAATTGACAGGATTATGTGCGCAAACCAATGCTAACTATGCTGCAAAGAAAGGTAGAGGCTCAAAAGCATGGGCGGTACGCCAAGGCAAGTAGACCGAAATCCATCTACATCTACTACTAATCATCCACCTTGAGATATCTATCCAGAACATCTCGCTGGTATTAAGTTGCGAATCTCACCCAAAGTGTAAACTCAAAGCAACAGACAACTGCATTAAAAGAACTTTGCGTAAAGTAAACAATCCTTGCACCCGCAAGTACAAGCACCGTTGTTTTCTCCCTTGTGGCAACATCACATCCCCTAGACTCATGTTTCTGTCACTCAAGCTAGTCATCAGGGGGCATGAACCCACAATCAAGAATAACGCTCCCTCTTGGAGTTACTACCTACTACTTGGCCAAAACAATAAACAACAACGGAGAACATGCAAGAATTAGTCAAGAACATATATATAAAAGAGGTGAATCAAATATATTACTCAAACACAATCTGAACATAGTCTCATAATCCATCAGATCCCAGCAAACTCAGCAAAGCAACAGCAGAAAGATTACATATGTGCCTCGATCATGTAGGGCAGCTCACGAGGTCTAAACCATGAAGAGCAAAGAGGGGAGGAGAACATCACATAGCTACTGATCATGGACCCATGGTCCAAGGTGGACTACTCATGACTCATCCGGGAAACGTCCATGGTGGTGGAGAAGCTCCGGTGGTGGTTCTCCCCTCCGGCAGGGTGCCGGGAAGAGTTCTCCTGATGCTCCCGATCTTGGAAGCGCTGCTGTGGCGGAACAGAGGCGAGATCGCGAAAAAGGGTTCTGTCCTCAAGGGTTTCGGGATGAGAGGGATATATATGCGAAGGGGGGCAGCCAGAGGCGGAGCAGGGGCCCCAGGCGCCCCCCTGGCGCGGCCAGGGGTGGGGCCGCGCCAGGTGGCCGCCTGGGCCTCCCCTGGCTCCCCTCTGGCCCATCTTTGGTTCTTCGCGAAGCTTCCTGTACGCTGATTTTTCCTATATTTTTCCTGGAATTTTTGGAGCACTTTTAATATGGGGGAAACCTGAAATAGAAAAACAGCAAAAAACAGGAACTGGCACTGTGATGCACTGAGTTAATAGGTTAGTCCAAATATGATCAAAAGTGTATGGAAGTGCATCAATATCATAGCAATATCACACAAAAGAAGCATGGAGCAAGCAGAAATTATAGATACGTTTTGGACGTATCAACATCCCCAAGCTTAATTCCTGCTCGTCCTCGAGTAGGTAAATGATAACAAGCATAATTTCTGTGGTGACATGCTACCAACCATATAAGAACTTTTTAAGTAAAGCAATCAAGGCATGTAATTCCATTCAAGTCATAACAAGCAAGAGTCTATATTAGCATTGTAACAAGCAACATAAGAACATAAAGGTGCAAGAGCTCTCGCTGTCCGTGACTCGAGTGTCTCCAAATGGTGTTTGCGTGCAAGAAAGGGGATAGGGATATACGAGAGAGTAAAACATATTTTTTGTATTGTTGAGAACTTAATCAACTAAAGTTTCACACTTGGTCTTCTTTGGAATCTTATCTTGACTCATCCCAAGACCACTAGCCAGGTACAAGTCAAAACGATCCACTCCCTTTCGATGTTTTGAGCACTCATGCAATGGATGAGCGTAAGCAAGAAAGTTGACACTTAGGATGGCAAAGAGAGAAAAATGATGAAGGAGGAAGACAAAAAAGGTGTGAAAGGCTCACATCAATGAGGACAATCATAGGCGAGAGAAAGCCAAATGATAGATATGATGTGAGGAGTAGGGATTGCCATGCAACGGATGCACATATGAGCTAAGATAAGCTCTCCAATGGAACTAGTGGGGGTGCATCCAACTTGCTCGCTCAAGAAGACCTAGAGCTCTTTTGAGGAGGCTCATCATTGGAATATACAAGCCAAGTTCTATAGTGTGAAGGTCCCCACATAGCTATATGCATGAATGATAATCTCTATGGAGTACAAGGTATAAGATGGAGTACGAGTGTGGATCTCTCAAAAGGAATAGTAGTGTGCCTCCTTCTCTCTTTTTATTTCTTTTTCTCTTTTTTTTTATTTATTTTTTATTTTTTTGTGTGGCCTCAATGGCTCTTTCTATTTAACTCTCATTTGTCCTCTTTGGGATCTTTTGATTCTGTCCTCTTTGGGATCTTTTCCTCACTTTAGGGGCAACACTCTATAAATTACAAGAAGTATAGAAGATCTTTCACACTTTACAAAAGTACTCAACATAAAGAAAATGAAACTATCATGATGTATGCAAATGTATGCCAATGCCGGTGTAGCAGGATATGCAATGATACTAGCGCGTCATGTAGCAATGATTAAGGCAAGGCCCAACTAGCATGCGGCTCATCGATCAAGCAAAAGCCATGTATGACATGAAGATCAAGTCATGAGAAGATGGATGTTGCATGGCAATGTATCTCAGAAAGGCTATGGAAATGCCTTTATATGTAGGTATGGTGGCTGTTTTGAGGAAGGATATAATGAGGCTTATGATGACAGAGCGTATCGTGCCAAGGATTTGGATGCACCGGTGAAGTATGCGCCAACTCTCGAGGTGAGAAAGGGCAATGCACGGTACCAAAGAGGCTAGAAAAATATGGCTAGGTGGAAGTGTCAACATTCGAATACTCACATTAGTCCGAAGAACTCATGCACTTATTATCGGTAACTCTCAATCTAATTAGGAGGTTCACAAAGAGACAAGTACCCCGAGGAGGAGTGTATGGGGGTTTGGTTATCCTTGCGCATCCTCGACTCATGGTACGTGAGTGTACTCTAATATTCGATCCCTCCAAAGATTAGTGATCCATCTAGTAGCTAAAGTTCTCAACTATTTTGTAGGTTTTCGAAAATAAACACGGATTGCCCAAAATACGACATCTATCACTAATAGGCTAAAGCTCTTGACACCAAAAGTTCAGACATTACTCATGGCAATACCTCAAAACTATTGCAAGTTACTACTAAAATTAAATAGCAACCTCAATTACCTACTTTAAGTTAAGACACACAACTCAGTGCAACAGGCAAACTCTTTTAACAAGATAAACATGAAAACTCAAGAGAGTTCAGCAACCAACTAAACAAAAGCTCTTAAAAAGAAAAGCATGAAAACTAAGAGCTAAACATGACAGCAGCTATGGAAAGACAAAGAACACACACAACAAAGATAAGCATGAAAATCCTATGTTGTGTTCTAGGTTGAAGTGGAGCGTGTTTCTCTCCCACACAAAGAAAGCTGGGTTCTAACTTGTTATGAACAGCAAGCAAAGCTAAAGAAAACTAAAAAAAGAAACTAAGAGCAAGACGCTCCAAGCATAGCACATAACGCATGAAGTGATAATTATAGTGGAACGAAAGACGAATTGATAATTGTTGATGGAGAAGGGGATGCATGGGGGCATCCCCAAGCTTAGACGCTTGAGTCTTCTTGAATATTTATTGGGAGTGCACGGGGGCATCCCCAAGCTTGAGCGTTTGACCCTCCTGAATCTTCTTTTATCATCTTCCCTCGCACACTTGAAAACTCCCTTCATACATAACTCATCATAATCTGATTAGCGAGGTTAGTACCCACAATAAAATAATTTTTTACCTACTGGAAATAAATATAATCTTGAAGAGCTACTGTTTCTCAAGATTGCCAAAAGGTTTTTGCAATGAAAAAGCAAGCTCAAGGTTTGCAAAACGAAGAAAAGGCAAAACAGGACAGAATCTGTGAAAAACAGACCAGCAGGTAGTAAATAATTTTTTCGGGGCACTTCTGCAACTCAAATCAAAAAACTCAGAACAGACACTCGAAAGCCAATTGTATAGAGCATGCTGTCAAAAAAATTCAGATCAAAAAGATGATCTGGTGATTTTATTCGAATTTTTCTGTCCAAGGACAGAATCTGTTTTCTGGACAGCACGTCACAACTTTTGAACTTTCTTGCAATCGGAGGCTAAACTTGGCACAAAGCTGAAAAGAAAAGATACAAGGATGATGCTACTGTAGTAAAAAACATCAAGACACAACAAAAGCAAAATAAAACCTAATTCGTTGTGGGCTGCCTCCCAAAAGCGCTTTCTTTTATGCCTTTAAGCTAGGCATGATGCAAAAAGAGAAGATCAAGTTTTATCAAGAGTAAGAGAATAGCTAGCCCGTGTAACGGACTCAAAAGGCAACTTAATCTTATTTCTAGGGAAGTGTTCCATCCCTTTCTTGAGAGGGAATTGGAATTTTATATTCCCCTCTTTCATGTCAATGATAGCACCAACAGTGCGAAGAAAAGGACGTCCCAAAATAATTGGACATGAAGGTTCACATTCAATATCCATAATAGTAAAATCAACGAGAACATAATTGTCATTGACAATGATAAGAACATCGTCGATCTTCCCCAAAGGTTTCTTTTCGGAAGAATCAACAAGACGAACACCAAAAGAACAAGGATCAAAAGGTTTCAATTCAAACATATCATACATTCTTTTGGGCATAACGGAGGTACTAGCTCCAACATCACATAAAGCATAGCAAGAGAAGTTGTTCAATTTAATTTTGACTATGGGATCCCAACCATCTTCTAGCTTCCCAGGGATGGAAGTCTCAAGCTTGAGCTTTTCTTCCCTAGCTTTGGTAAGAGCATTGGTGATATGCTCTGTGAAGGCAAGGTTAAGTGTGCTAGTGTGGGGGTCTTTAGCCATTCTTTGTAAAAAGGTGACAACTTCTGAGAGACTACAATTATCAAAATCAATTTTATCATTATTGAGCAGAATTGTAGTGTCATCTTCTTTGTTTGAATTGCTCTCTATTATAAGAGTTTGGACATCTTCCCAAGTTTGGGGAAGTGTGGGCGCAACTTTAAACAGAGGCTCATACTTTTTTCCTGGAAGACCATGCCATGGGCATAACTCTCCATTAAAACTAACATAATCACAAGGTTTATTACTTTTGTAGATCCCGACAGTGGTGATTGGCGTGATGGAGGAAGGGGTGTACTCCTCCCACTTAGTGTTTTTGGTGGAACCCATAGCAGCAGCAAGCAAGATAACTATTTTTGTGATTTTTGGTAAGGGACACTAAAGCAAAAACTGAAAGGTAAACTAACAAGACTAAAAAGCAAAGATAAAAGATAGCGTGCAACTCCCCTATCTTGAAGAGTGGAGTCCCCGGCAACGGCGCCAGAAACTTGCTTGATGGCTTCTCGCCCCGCGTTGGTTACGCCAAGTGGAAGGTTGAGATGTAGCGTAGCGGCAAATTTCCCTTGGCAAAGATACCAAGGATCGAATCCCGTGAGACTCCGAGGGTCGACAAGTAGGTGTCAACGGCGCCAGAAACTTAGCGGTTGACGGGACCTGCACACAGATACAGATAACTTTGCTCCCAACGAGTACAGAGTGGTTGTCAATCCCTCCGGCCTTGTTGTTTACAAAGGATCAAACACAAGAGATAATAATGATAGCTATGACTGCAACTAGGAAATAAAAACAGGAAGTAAATAGAAGGTGTGATCAGCGGTGGTAATATGGACCGGGGTCCCGTGATGTTCACTAGTGATGTCTCTCTCCCAAAAGACGATAAAACAGCAAAGCGAGGTAAACAAATTACAGCTGGGCAATTGACAGGATTATGTGCGCAAACCAATGCTAACTATGCTGCAAAGAAAGGTAGAGGCTCAAAATCATGGGTGGTACGCCAAGGCAAGTAGACCGAAATCCATCTGCATCTACTACTAATCATCCACCTTGAGATATCTATCCAGAACATCTCGCTGGTATTAAGTTGCGAATCCCACCCAAAGTGTAAACTCAAAGCAACAGACAACTGTATTAAAAGAACTTTGCGTAAAGTAAACAATCCTTGCACCCGCAAGTACAAGCACCATTGTTTTCTCCCTTGTGGCAATAGCACATCCCCTAGACTCATGTTTCTGTCACTCAAGCTAGTCATCAGGGGGCATGAACCCACAATCAAGCATAATGCTCCCTGTTGGAGTTACTACCTACTACTTGGCCAAAGCAATAAACAGCAACGGAGAACATGCAAGAATTACTCAAGAACAAAGATATAAAAGAGGTGAATCAAATATATTACTCAAACACAATCTGAACATAGTCTCATAATCCATCAGATCCCAGCAAACTCAGCAAAGCAACAGCATAAAGATTACATATGTGCCTCGATCATGTAGGGCAGCTCACGAGGTCTAAACCATGAAGAGCAAAGAGGGGAGGAGAACATCACATAGCTACTGATCATGGACCCATGGTCCAAGGTGGACTACTCACGACTCATCCGGGAAGCGTCCATGGTGGTGGAGAAGCTCCCGATGGTGGTTCTCCCCTCCGGCAGGGTGCCGGGAAGAGTTCTCCTGATGCTCCCGATCTTGGAAGCGCTGCGGCAGCGGAACAGAGGCGAGATCGCGAAAAATGGTTCTGTCCTCGAGGGTTTCGGGACGAGAGGGATATATATGCGAAGGGGGGCAGCCAGAGGCGGAGCAGGGGCCCCAGGCGCCCCCCTGGCGCGGCCAGGGGTGGGGCCGCGCCAGGTGGCCGCCTGGGCCACCCCTGGTTCCCCTCTGGCCCATCTTTGGTTCTTCGCGAAGCTTCCTGTACGCTAATTTTTCCTATATTTTTCCTGGAATTTTTGGAGCACTTTTAATATGGGGGAAACCTGAAATAGAAAAACAGCAGAAAACAGGAACTGGCACTGTGGTGCACTGAGTTAATAGGTTAGTCCAAATATGATCAAAAGTGTATGGAAGAGCATCAATATCATAGCAATATCACACAAAAGAAGCATGGAGCAAGCAGAAATTATAGATACGTTTTGGACGTATCAGCGACGCCGGATGACGGCAAGGGAATATCGCAAGCTTTTCCCTCCACCGTCGACAAAGCACCGTCGTATCCAACTCCTCCACTCCCCCACACCCTCAAGTGACAAGGGGGCCCAGACAGATGAAGACAAGGAGGAAGACCCCGAAGAGCCGGAATACGCGACCGAGCATTCCGCCGTTTAGGCATTATTCGCTACTCGGATATGCCAGTTCGTGACCTCTACGGTAGGATAGGTCGTGTAACCCCTATGCGCAGTCGAGTCCTTGTATGGTTCATATGAAACCATCTAGTGTTGCTTTTGTTGTGTTTGGATGTATGTCGTATTCTTCCTTCGGGAATGTGTAAACGACTACATCACCCATTTGGATTTTAATGAATGTGTTTGGCCTTTCAGCCCTTGCATGATTTGATTAGTGTCACACCCACCCCCCTTACTAGGCACCCATCTATATTGCTTTCCCTCTTCCAATCATGAGACCTTTTACCGCCCCAACAGGATGCCTGTTGTAACTCGTACTGGTACCTCTACCCAGCAGCCTGAAGCCGGAGCATCCGCTCAGTCAGAGGCCGGCCACGACCAAACCAACGACCAAGCTCCACCACCACCACCTCCTCCGAACATGGACATGGCTCAGCTTCTCCAAGCTTTCCGAGAGGAACGCCAAGCCAACACTGCAGCCCTCCAGCTGATTGCTCAAGCTGTCACCAACAACCACCAGCCGGCGGGGAATGGCAATGGACGTTCCACGTTGGCAGAGTTCAAGAAGCATGCACCGCCAACTTTCATCGAGACTGCTGAACACCTGGATGCAGACGACTGGGTCCGCACCATTGAGGACTTGCTGGAACTAGTCGGATGCACCGAAGATCGCGAGAAGGTGGGTTATGCAGCCCACTGCCTCGGGGGGACTACTAGAGCTTTTTGGGATGGATTCAAGGTCATGCATTCTGAACAAGACATCACTTGGGTCAACTTCATGGCAGAATTCCGCAAAGCCCACATTCCTTCCGGAATCATGGCTATCAAAAAGAGTGAGTTCCGAGCCCTGAAGCAAGGAAGTGGCACTGTCAAGGAGTACATGCAGAAGTTCAGTGTTCTGTCAAGGTATGCCCCTGAAGATGTCAGCACTGATGCTGCAAAAAGGGAGCGCTTCATGGAAGGCCTCAATCAGACTCTGCAATACTCGCTTGTCGTGTGCGACTGCCCGACCTTCCCTGACCTGGTGAACAAAGCACTCATGCTTGAAGACAAGCGGCATGCTTTAGAAGACAGTCGCAAGCGCAAGATGGTCAGCAAGGGAAGTTCCGGCAACCAGAAGCCTCGCCCTTGGCAGTCAGCCCCGGCCAAGCCAACCTATCAGCAACCAAGAGCTCCTGCACCTCGCACCAACTATCAGCCTCAGCAGTATGCCAACCCAAGGCCAGCTTTCAACCCTAATAACAGTGGTGGCAACAAGATCAACAATCCAAACCAAGTCACTTTCTTTGGATGTGGTCAGTCAGGACACATCTCCAGGGTGTGCCCCAACAAGAAGCCTGATGCCCCGCGCCCCAATGCGCAGAACCCAGGACAAGGCCGCGGGATGCCACCAAGGAACCCAACTCCTCGCAACCCGCCTAACCATGGGAAGGGGCGTGTGAATCACGTCACTGCTGAAGAAGCCCAGGAAGACCCGGACATCGTGCTGGGTACGTTCCTTCAACTCAGCACCTGCAACTGTCGTGTTTGATTCTGGAGCAACGCATTCATTTGTCACTCATAGATTTGCATTAAAAAGTGGCATGACCCCTACACCCCTGAATAACCCCATGGTGGTACAAACCCCCGGAGCCGAGATGAGAGCCAAGATAGGCTGTAAAGGAGTCAGTATTACCATTAACGGTGTAGACTTCCTAGCAGACCTGATCGTCCTGAGATCACAAGGCTTGGATGTGATCCTAGGCATGAATTGGCTCAGCAAGCACCAAGTCTTATTAGACTGTGCCAATCGGACAGTCACTGTGACCAATGACCAAGGAGTCGAAGTCAAGTTTGCTCCCAACTCCTCTTCCGCTCAAGCCGTTCAAGTCAACTGTCTATCTGAAGTTGGGCTAGAGCAAGTACCGGTGGTATGTGAGTATCCCGATGTCTTTCCGGATGAAATACCGGGAATGCCCCCTGACCGTGACATTGAGTTCATCATCGAGCTCGTGCCCGGGGCAGGACCCATCTATAAGAAGCCTTATAGAATGGGGACGGAAGAGTTAGCCGAGTTGAAGAAGCAGCTGTAAGAGCAGCTGAGGAAGGGATTTATCCGCCCAAGTGCCTCCCCTTGGGGATCACCCGTTCTGTTTGTGGCAAAGAGGGACGGTACCATCCGCTTATGCATTGACTATCGTTCCCTCAATGAAGTTACAATCAAGAACAAATATCCACTTCCCAAGATTGAAGACCTGTTTGACCAGCTCAGCGGAGCCAAGGTATTCTCCAAGATCGACCTCAGATCTGGGTACTACCAACTGAAGATCAGACCCCAAGATATTCCGAAGACGGCATTCGTAACCAGATATGGCCTGTACGAGTGCACGGTCATGTCCTTTGGGTTGACCAATGCCCTAGCTTACTTCATGTATCTCATGAATAAAGTCTTCATGGAATATTTGGACAAGTTTGTTGTTGTCTTCATCGATGACATTCTTGTCTTCTCGAAGACGGAGGAAGAACACGAGCAACATTTGAGGATGGTCCTAGACAAGCCTCGGGAGCACCAACTATATGCCAAATTCAGCAAGTGTGAGTTCTGGCTACATAAAGTTGGATTGTTAGGTCATGTCTTGACCGAAGAAGGATTATCAGTTGATCCCGCGAAGATCGAAGCTGTGACCCAATGGCAATCTCCAACGACCGTCAAGGAAGTCAGAAGCTTCCTCGGACTTGCGGGCTATTACCGCAAATTCGTGGAAGGATTCTCTAGCATTGCCCGTCCAATGACTCAGCTCCTCAAGAAGGACAAGAAGTTCGAGTGGACGCCAAAATGCGTAGAGAGCTTCCAAGAGCTCAAGAAGAGGTTGACCACTGCCCCAGTTCTGGCAACACCTGATATCCACAAGGAGTTCGTGATATATTGTGATGCCTCTCGAACCGGATTGGGAAGCGTTCTGATGCAAGAAGGCCGAGACATAGCATACCTCTCCAGGCAGCTACAACCTCATGAGGAGAACTACGCTACTCACGATCTTGAGTTAGTGGCAGTGGTTCATGCCTTGAAGACTTGGCGGCATTACCTCCTAGGGAAACGGTGTGAGATATACACAGACCACAAAAGTCTGAAGTACATTTTCACCCAAAAGGAATTGAACATGAGGGAGCGAAGATGGTTGGAACTCATCAAAGACTACGAACTCGGCATTCAATATCACCCCGGGAAGGCTAACGTGGTGGCCGATGCCTTCAGTAGGAAGGCTTGCTCTTTGAATGCCATCATTCAAGAGAGGCAGCCAGCCTTGTTTAAGGAACTCGAACAATTCAGTTTGGAATTGGTCACCCCTGGATTTCTGGATCATTTGGAAGTCAGACCGACCCTGATGGACGAAGTCAAGAAGACACAAGGTGGGCACGCAAGCATCGAAGGCATCAAGAAGAAGATGAAGCTAGGCAAGGCCCCAGGATTCTCGGAAGACGAGCACGGGATTGTTTGGTACAAAGGCCGCATCTGTGTACCAAACAAGATGTAGCTGAAGAACCTGATCCTGCAAGAAGCCCACGACACTCCGTATTCCATCCACCCTGGAGGAACCAAGATGTATCAAGACTTGAAGGAAAGATTCTGGTGGCACGGGATGAAAAGAGAGATTGCAACCTATATTGCAATGTGTGACGTGTGCCAAAGGGTCTAGGCTGAATATCAGCGACCCGCTGGATTGCTTCAACCACTCAAGGTTCCTGAGTGGAAGTGGGATAAAGTCGGAATGGACTTCATCACTGGATTACCAAGGTTGAATAGAGGACATGACTCCATCTGGGTCATAGTCGATCATTTGACCAAGGTGGCCCATTTCATTCCAGTCAAGACTACTTATGATGGCAACCGGCTGGCAGCTCTCTACATCGACAGAATCGTAAGCCTTCACGGCGTTCCCAAGGAGATTGTGTCAGATCGAGGAACCCAGTTCACCTCAAGGTTCTGGAAGAAGTTCCAAGAAGCCTTGGGAACCAAGTTATCTTTCAGCACGGCTTTTCACCCACAGACCGGAGGTCAGACAGAACGAGAAAATCAAATTCTCGAAGACATGCTCTGAGCCTGTGTCTTGGCATATGGAGCCAAGTGGGAAGATTGTCTCTGTTTTGCCGAGTTCTCCTATAACAACAGTTATCAGTCGAGCCTTCAGATGGCACCATTTGAGGTGTTGTACGGACGCAGATGTCGCACACCCCTCAACTGGTCAGAGACTGGAGAAGGGCTAGTCTTTGGACCGGATATTCTCCGCGAAGCAGAAGAGCAAGTCCAACTAGTCAGAGAGCGTTTGAAGGCAGCCAAGTCAAGGCAGTAGAGCTACGCTGACACTCACCGTCGGGACATGAGTTTCCATGTCGGGGACCATGTGTACCTACGGGTAACTCCTCTGAAGGGAACCAAGCATTTCCATGTCAAGGGGAAGCTCGCACCAAGGTTCATTGGACCCTTTGAGATCACTGCACGACGAGGAAAAGTGGCTTACCAGTTGGAACTACCACCTGAGCTATCCGATGTGCACAACGTATTCCACGTGTCACAACTCCGGAGATGTCTCCAAGTTCCGAACAAGCCTGATCTCTACAAGGATGTTGATCACCAAGCCATTGATCTACAGCCTGATTTGACCTACCGCGAGAAGCCCATTCGCATTCTGGATGAAGCAGAACGATGGACGCGAAGCCGCACCATCAAGTACATCAAGGTCCAGTGGAGCAACCACACGGAAGCAGAAGCAACCTGGGAGCGTGAAGACTATCTTAGATCCGAGTATCCCGATCTCTTTTAAGACCTAGTTTAGGAATCTCGGGGACGAGATTCTTGTAAGGGGGGTAGGTCTGTCACACCCTGCATTTTGTAACATGTTATTTGCATCAATAAAGCATGAAAATTTGTACCGGTAAAATTTTTTTGGCATCATTTGGCTTTTATTTGGAATTGAGTTTTTCTTCATGTGTTCTTCATGTGCTCATTGAAGTCAACTATTACCTCTTGTAGAATTCATCTCCATACCCAAAACTTCTGCCCAATGATCATGCCAAGTGTTATATAGCAGTATAGTATCTTCTTATAAAATTAATTTGGCCAAAATGTATTTTTAAAAATTTAGTATTCCAAAAACCCCTGAATTGAAGTTTGCACTGCAAGTGCTTGATTTAGGGTGAGAAAATTATTTCAAAAAGTGTATTTGAGACCTAGTAGTCATAGGACTCCCAGAAACCACAAAAGTATAATTTTAAAAGTCATTTTCCTATTTTATTTAAAGGCTTTTTCTTAAGGCCAGAAATGGTCTTTAATAGGGAAAAATTATTTAAGTATTTCAAAAATATTTGCCAAAATTCAGGGAGACTCATAGGACATATATTGTCCATATATAAGAGTTTCAACACTTGGTCATGTTCAAAATAATGGGCTAATCCCTCTAAAACCCTTTCTGGATATTTCAAGCTTTTGAAATATTTACAAAGGAAATATTCTCCAAAAATTCCAGGGAAATTCTATCATGTCATATATGACATATTTGATGATCTTGCCAAGCCCCATGCCTTGGGAAGCAAGATAACATCCTCAAAACCCTTCATAACAATTCTGTCCATATTTGAAGTTTGAGCAACTTTACATTGCCAAACTAGTCCAAATGCTCTCAAACTTGGTGCACATGCTAGAATGGCCTAATAAGGCATCTAGACCAAATGGCACAAGAATTGGAGTAGGGTAACTTGATCAGAATACCCCAAAACCCTTTCTGTTCAAATGCAAATTTGAACAACTTTACATTACCAACTTTTTACCTGGAGCTTCAAACTTTGTGGTCATGATCAATACCCCAAATGATGAAACTACACCAAGTGGTGCATCAAGGGGAGATGATTAGCTTGACGTAAACAAGATGAAGCCATTTCTGTTGATTTCTAGGGTTCACCAAAGTTACATTGGCTAGTTTCTTCAAATGAGCCCAAATTTGGTGAAACACCCTATTTCCATATGTCATTCAATCTTGTTAAGTGCCATGGCTAGTGGAGATCATTTGCTTGTCCAAAACTTGATCAAACACCTTCTGCCAAATTACCAAAACTACCATCTTGACCCCTTTTACTATTTACCTTTGCCTCAACTTTCTACCACAGCTTCATCTAGTTACAATCTACCTCCAGTAAGTCCCCCATGACCACAGCTCCATGATTGAGGGGTGAAAACCCCAATTCACCTTGCTGGACAGCCAACTTCTACCTAGTTACCAGCTTCACCTCTCTCTCATTGATCATCCAGAGCATCCAAGGCCTCAGCTGAGACGTCTGCTTCATGCTGGACCCCCCAAACACGGCGGACACGCCCAGAGGGCCAATGGCATGCCATGGCATGCGATAAGGCCGCTCCAGAGCGCGCTACAGTGGCACCCGCACTGTAGCTTCGCCTAATCCAGCGCAGCCGACCACCTCGAGCTCTCCCCTTGCGCCTACCAACGCGCCTCGACGTCTGCGACCCTCCCCGGCGCTGTCCCCCTCCTCCTCCGCCCTCCAGTGGCCGCCTTCGCACGCGCGCTGGCCGCCCGCAACCTCCACTCGTCGGCCTCACACGCGCACGCTGTCTGGAGCCTTCCCCGCTCCTCCTCTCCCCTCTACTAGGCGTGGACCTCGTCCATGATCCTCCCCGACTCGAATGCGAGCACCTGCACGGCCTCAGGCCTCGCCCGTGAGCTCGCTGGCGCACAGGTCCACGGGCCCCCGAGCCCCTCCTCTCTTCACCAACAGCCTCACCACACTCTCAGTAACCCTCCAGCACCACTCGTTCATCCCTAGAGAGCCTCTGTGCTCGGGATCGACCGGAGCTCCGCCGCGTCGGGCAGCCGGAGATCTCGCGGTACAGGCCCTCTCTGCTCCAACCCTTGCTCGATCTGGAACCGCCGTACCCCACTGACCCGTTCCCCCACTTCCCCCGCTCCTATTGCAGCCCGGAGCGAGCCAGCCAGCGACCTCCCGACGATCCTCCGACGTCCCACCTCGCCGCTGGCGAACCAGACCTCTCCGGCGGGTCGCACAACCACCGCTGGAACGGCGACTCACTGCTGAGCCCGTTCCTGCCCTCTGTTTGCCCCGCCGTGCCCGGAATCATCGCCGGTGAGCTCGCCGTCACTTTGGCCGAGAGTTTGAAGATGACAGGCGGGCCCCGCTTGTCATCCTCACCGCTCCCTCTCTCCCCTCGCAGTCACTGACCTGTCGGGCCCCGCCCGTCAGGTTTGAAAACCTGGCGCACGCGCTCTGGCTCCCGTGCGGCTGGGCTGTTAGCCCTGGGCCGTGCACTGTGGCCATTCTGGCCCGGCGGCACAGGGCCATTTCCTTTTATTCTTTTCTGTAAAATTTCAAATAATTTTACAGAATTAAATACAAGTCCAAATGAATTAATTCCAACTCCTAAAATCTTGTAATATTCCAACCTATTTAATGGTGTCACTTTCACACATATCCATGAAACTTTTCTGTTCTGTTCAAATTTAAATTCAAATTTGAGCATTAAAACTCTTGTTCAAAAATCCTTAGATTCCATTCTGTCATTCCAAAACTCCAACTAAGAATTTTTGCCATCTTAGTTTTCCCTCTAGTATTTAACAAAAATAAGTTGATATTTTTCTGAGCACTTTGATTTTTTCCGTTTTCATTGTGGTCTTATTTTCCCGTTGTTATTTTGCTACGATTAGATCCCATATTTGACGAAGTTGCTGAGGAAGAAGGTGGAGAAGGATTTGAAGACTTTGAAGACCAAGCCAATCCAGGCAAGCAGCCCTTTGACCATGATACACGTGTGTTCTTCGGAACCCGTTCGTTTCCGAATGCATGATGATAAGAGTTATGGTGGTGACCTAGTTTGAAACCACCACATGATGCATGCTAACTCATGATCTTGCTATGTGCTAGATGTCATGCAAATGGTTAGTAGTGATGCTTAGTGATGCATGTGAGTCATGAAACCTTCGTGGTTGAAATCTTTTCATAAACCCCATCGGGTGCCCCTAATGCCCGAGGGTGATGTTGTGTTGGGTCATCACTTGAGCAAGAAGTGATGTGCCGGTAAAAATCTTGTGCATGGGTGAAATGATGGATTAGATTTATGTGTGACTACCGTCCGAACCAAACATGTGCAACCACTCTACCCCTTATGGGACGGGGCTTTATTGATTACTTAGGTCGATACTAGCATGGTGCCCGCATTACTAGTGACGGGAAGACTTGAGGTCTTTCCCGGGACGGGGTCGTGCTTGGATAGACGAACATGACTGTTTTTACAGGGCACCGGACACACCGTTGGTCCCTTCGGGTACGCATCACATTGAAATTAGGGCAAGTCCCACGATCTATTGTTTGTACTCGAGGGCCGTGTACCAACGAGTGGACTCTATGTTAGTGTCGTCTAAGGAAAGATAATGACCGTGTGCTTCCCCCGAGTACTTGAGGTACTGCGGGATCGTGGGTGACACGAAAGCTTCCCGGATCTTGTGGGTAAAGTGCGCAACCTCTGCAGAGTGTAAAACTATTCGAATAGCCGTGTCCACGGTCATGGACAGTTGGGTGGTGCTACTTAAACTATGTCCAGAATTTTACTAATTCGGTGAAAGTATGTGTGTGATGAGTCAAGGTGGTGACTTGACTCGTTGAGCTGAATCGTGTTCATGTTGATATCGGTAACCTGTCCTCGAGGTTACGTGAAGTTATTGCTGCATACACTTGATGGTAGAATATTTATTCTAGCTCGTAGCTAGATTGCTCATTGTTGTTCAATTGCATTGTTACTTTGAACCAAATCATGGGTTGCTTGCGAGTACATTCAAAGTACTCATTGGCTTGCCACTGGTTATTTAATTGGCCAGGCATGGAGGAACAGGAATATGAAGAAGAGTTCTATGAAGACGAACATGCGAACTAGGACGCTATCCCAGTCAGAATGCCTGTAGGGTTAAGGCAGATGGCATGGGTTCTACCTATCATCGAAGACTTTCGCTATTTGAGTTATTTTCTATTCAGCCCTTGAGGCTTTATCTATGTAAGACTTGGCCATAATGGCCATAATTTGTGTAAGACGGTATGTATGGATGTAAGACTCTTGTTATTCAGCTTCAGTGTGTTCAGTGAGCATTGTTCTCTGGGATCACTATACACGTGCATTCGGTGATCTCGACTTTTAAGTCGGGGTCCCCACGCTTCCATGCCAAGGAGAGTCCAATCTAGACACGGGTACAGTCTTCAGCCTTCATGTCTTCACATCCCACCAGTCCGGCCCATCGATGATAGGCCGGACGCTTGAGGACCCCTTAGTCCAGGACTCCCTCAGTAGCCCCCGAACCAGTCTTCAATAACGAGGTGTTCGGCACACGAATTGTCTTCGACATAGCAAGGTGGGTTCCTCCTCTGGTGACCTCCAAGTAATGTATTCGGCCGTTGATCCAATGTCGCTCCCCTCGGCTTCTGTGCTTTAAATAACTTCGTCTTCCACGTGTCGAGTGAATGTGGAAGGTCAAGGTATTTTTGCAAATAGCACCCCGTCCATGCAAGGAAGAGCCCCTATTTAAAGAGATTGGCTCTTAGACCCATTTGGCACCACGCAGAGAAAATCCCCGGAGACTGCTAGGATAAACCATTCCAACATGGCTAGTGTTCCCAGTTCCTCCTCCCGTTCTGGTCCAGAGAAAGGCGAGTGGGAGAGGTGTTCTGTGTCCCACAGTCAATTAGCAAAACTGCAAACACAGGGATTTCTTCCCTTGCATATCTAGTCCCTGTTAGAGCGGGGCTAGCCTCCTTAAATGGTGAGACTCAGCCAGAGGACTTCCCCAATCGCTCCGGGGGAAGCAAGTGTGTTTCGTCCCCTATCTGCTGAGAGGCGTCGGATTTCCAATCCATCCGTTCCTCCGAGGGCTTCTACAATACTATGGCCTCAAGCTGCACAACTTCACCCCTGCCTCGATTCTGCACATTGCCGGTTACGTTGCATTATGCGAATTATTTCTAGGCATTGAGGCCCATTTTGAGCTGTGGAGGAAGTTTTTTTATCTTGCCCCACGCAATTATGAGGGGTCAATATTTGAAGTGGGCGGAGCCGAAGTATGGCGCATTGCCGACACCGGATACCTGTCCGGCACACCAAGGAAAACATCGCAAGAATGGCCTTCTGAATGGTTCTACATTGAAGACGTCGCGCTTCCCGACCCAGTTCGAAATGGTCTTCCTGAATTTGCGAGCGTTCCGCTGAAGAAGCGCCACAGTTGGCGTCCCCGAAGTCCTGAAGAGGATGACAGTGTTGAAGTTCGTCAATAGATGAGCAAGATAAACATGCTCGCTCAGTTCGGAATCACAATAGTCGAGGTTATGGCGACTTCCATAGTGCGAGGGGTTCCGCCGCTTCAATACAGAGGGCTTCCAATGTGGCACTATAATGGAGAGGATGACGCCTACCGCTGTGGCCGGAAAGGTCTGGATACCCCCGCTGCTCTGGCCAAAATATTGGCCGAGCTGTTCAAAGGGGAGGAAGAGGGATTTATTCGCATTAAGCGCAGAGATGGGTATTCTATGTACGATCCTCCCAGTTGGGTAAGCCCCAACCTCTCTGTTTTACTCATTCCAATTCCGGATCACCTTTGATAAATTTCTATTCCATTTGTTATGACAGCACTGGCGAAAGGTCACTGAGGGACTTCATAGTCCCACCCCACAGCCGGAGAACCACAACCGGGAGCTTGATCCCAGGTTTGAAGAGGATCCGGATATATTCGTGGTGCTCGCGGAGGGGGTGTTTTATAATACGTCTCCAACGTAACTATAATTTTTTATTGTTCCATGCTATTATATATTATGTTTTGGATGTTTAATGGGCTTTATTATACACTTTTATATTATTTTTGGGACTAACCTACTAACCCAAGGCCCAGTGCAGATTGCTGTTTTTTTTTGCCTATTTCAGGGTTTCGTAGAAAAGGAATATCAAACGGAGTCCAAACGGAATGAAACCTTCGCAAGAGTTATTTTTGGAACGATATCAACACAGAAGACTTGGAGTACACGTGAGGGAACAAAGGAGGCATCCACGAGGGTCCAGGGCGCGCCCCCTCCTACAGGGCGCGCCCCCACCCTCGTGGGCCCCCTCTGGCTCCTCCGATGCCCTCCTTCCTCCTATATATATCCATGTACCCTGAAAACATCGAGGCAACATAGAAAACCCAAATTCCACCGCCGCAACCTTCTGTTCCCGTGAGATCCCATCTTGGGGCCTGTGCCGGAGCTCCGCCGGAGGGGGGATCTTCCATGGAGTGCTTCTACATCAACACTATTGCCTCACCATGAGTTGTGAGTAATTTACCACAGACCTTCGGTTCCATAGTTATTAGCTAGATGGCTTCTTCTCTCTTTTTGGATCTCAATACAAAGTTCTCCTCGGTCTTTGAGGAGATCTATTCGATGTAATCTTTTTGCGGTATGTTTGTCGAGATCCGATGAATTGTGGGATTATCTATGAGAAATATTTGATTCTTTTCTGAACTATTTTATGTATGATTATAATATCCTTGCAAGTCTCTTTGAATTTTTGGTTTGGTTTGGCCTACTAGATCTATAGTTCTTACAATGGGAGAAGTGCTTGGCTTTGGGTTCAATCTTGCGGTGTCCTTTCCTAGTGATAGCAGGGGCATCAAGGCACGTATTGTATTGTTGCCATCGAGGATAAAAAGATGGGGTTTATATCATATTGCTTGAATTTATCCCTCTACATCATGTCATCTTGCTTAAAGCATTACTCTGTTCTTATGAACTTAATACTCTAGATGCATGCTGGATAGCGGTCGATGTGTGGAGTAATAGTAGTAGATGCAGAATCGTTTCGGTCTACTTGCTACGGACGAGATGCATATATATAATGATCATGCCTAGATATTCTCATAACTAAGCACTTTTCTATCAATTGCTCGACAGTAATTTGTAAACCCATCGTAGAATTCTGCTATCATGAGAGAAGCCACTAGTGAAACCTATGGCCCCTGGGTCTATTCTCAACATATTAATCTTCCAATCTACTTTACTTTGCGTTATTTACTTTCTGTTCTTATATCCAAAAATACCAAAAATATCATACTATCCTATCTATTAGATCTCACTTTCGTAAGTGACCGTAAAGGGATTAACAACCCCTTATCGCGTTGGCTGCGAAGTTCTTATTTGTTTGTGCAGGTGCGAGGGACTCGCGCGTGGTCTCCTACAAGATTGATACCTTGGTTCTCAAAAACTGAGGGAAATACTTACGCTACTGTGCTGCATCACCCTTTCCTCTTCGAGGGAATACAACGCAAGCTCGAGAAGTAGCAAGAAGAATTTCTAGCATCGTTGCCGGGGAGGCTTACACAAAAGTCATATACCAAGTACCTATCACAAACCCTTATCCTTCGCATTACATTTATTTGCCTCTCGTTTTCCTCTTCCCCACTTCACCCTTGCCGTTTTATTTGCCCTTCTTTTTGCCATGGTATTACCGTTCGCTTGCTTCTTGTTTGCTTGTGTTGCTATGTGCCCTCTATTAGATTTGCATCTTCGCTTGCTAAATTATGGATCCTGGTCCACTTGCTAATCCTTTTAAGAGATCTAATTATGATGAACCAATTGCTAGTGAGTTGCGTGCACTAGATTATCTTTATGAGGTTTTGCTTGAAATTTGTGAATCTGAAAATTGCGACGAAGTATTGAAAGAAAATTATAGATTGATTCACGATAGTGTCGGTGTACTAAGGTAGGGGTACCCTAGTACCCCAACTTGTGCACGGACAGCGGCCGCTCCCCGCGGCAGGGTTCACCACGCGCTTGCCGGAGACCTTCCTGCCCCTTATCTAGCCATTCAAAAACAAAGTATACAAGACAGAAGACCAAGACCCCGGCAAGAGGAGCTTGCCGGGAAGGCCGTCCCAGGCTCGAGATTGCTTAACTAGCACGAGGCCCTGGCAAGAGGAGCTTGTCAGGACGAATAGAAGATTTTATCTTAGAAGACCCGGCGAGGGCTCGGGGAGCGGCAAGCTTCCGGGCCCGGCAAGGTCGAGATCCCCGGCAAGGTGCTTGCCGGAGGAGGTGCGCTGTGTGCCCGCGCTCCAGCTCATCGGCCCACGCGTCGCCCTGGGGCCGCTCCAGGGACGCGTGGCGGATGGCTGTGCAGCCTGGGGGACACGGTGGCACTCCACGGCAGTGGATCCATCGCCGTGGCAGACGGAGACGCAACGGCGGGAGCTTTTGGGGTCGACGGCGACGGGCATTAAATGCCCTTGTCCCCCACTGTTAAAGTAGGTATAGACCACTGTTCTGTACTGTAGCTCCACTGTTCCCGCACTGTTACAACTACCACCTCTTTTACATTTTTACCCCTTTCTCCTACGTTGACACCTGTCGGTGACCCCTTGCACTATAAAAGGAGGCCCATGCACAACGTGGAGGGGGTTCGAAACCTAGATTACTCTCACGCACGGTGTAGCTGCTTCTTCAAGCTCCCGAGCGTTCAACTCAATACACAACCAAGCAGGAGTAGGGTTTTACGCATCCGTGCGGCCCGAACCTGGGTAAAAACTGCCCGCGCGTCTGCCTCGATCTGCTCTTTGTGCTCCCTCCGCCCTCGTACCGCATAGACAAGGGGCTCCGGTCCCATAGGTGTTCGTGGCGGACAGTTTCCCCCGACATCTTTGGCGCGCCAGGTAGGGGGCGTCGAGGTTGTGCGAACCTGATCCGGCGTTCGCGCGGGCGCACTCTTCATCAACCTCTCCAGCTTCATCAACAACTTCATCAGCGACAACTCCATGGCCCCGAAGAAGAAGCCTTCGGAGGTCGGAGGCCCGTCTGCGTCGCACCCGCCGCCACCAGAGCCAACGGTGGGCGGGGGAGACGCCGTCGGAAGGGTGGTTGCCGGCGAGGATACTCACGGTGCCACCAGATCCAAGAACAAGACGGACGACCGGACCTCGGTCTCCGTGGACGCGCCGCGTCCATCACAGCATACGACGACCCCGCAGCGCCATACCACGGGAGGTGGTATCCGCTTGCTGGGACAAGGCCATACTGGAGGTTCGCGGGACGCCCCGGACCCTCGTCCGGGCACAAGCAAAGCGAAGGCGCCGGCGCGGGACCCCGCTCCTTCTAACGTCGTTAGAAGTCCGAGCGTATCCCGCTCCTCGCACCGCTCGCCCGCGTTCCCCACTACTCCGGCAGAAGCGCTCGCAAGGGCGCAGCTGCTCCTCGATTTTCCTCCAGCGGCCGACAAGGCCGAGGAGTGGAGGGCCACTATCCGGAGCCTGATAGACTTCGCCAACAACGACTCTCCGCAGCAGCCGTCGGCCTCACGGCCGCGGCAGGCTGAGAAGACGAAGGCTATCGGCGACAAGACCGCCGGGGGTGCGACAAGCGTGCACTCCCCGCCGCAGAAGCAGAAAACGCCGCCCCGCCGGAACAACCCCGACGACGGCTCCACAGCCTCGTCGGACCCGCGGGCCCGTCGGGACCAGCGCCAGGTCCTCGACGACCGGCGAGATGAAGACGCTCGGACCACGATCGAGCGCCGCCGAGAAGCTCGGCGACAATCCGACAAGAGAGCTGGGAACACTGTCGACGCACCCGCGCCCGGTGAACCAGGCGACTTGCCGTACGCGGCAGGCTGCCCTGCGTTCACCCGCGAGCTGCGGCGCGTCCAGTGGCCCAGCATGAAGAACTTTAAGCCCGACGTACCGGAGAAGTACGACGGCAAGACGCACCCCTCGGAGTTTCTCAGCGTCTACACCATAGCAGTGCAAGCTGCCGGGGGGCGCGACGAGAAGATCCTAGCCAACTACTTCCCGCTCGTGCTGAAGCCGAACGTCCGTTCGTGGCTCATGCACTTGCCGGAAGGCTCTATCTCTTCTTGGGCCGACCTCTGTCATCAGTTTGTTGGCGCCTTCACCGGCGGCCACAAACCCCATGGCCAGGAGAGCGATCTCCACATTTTGGCCCAGAAGGAAGGCGAACCCCTGCGCAAGTATATCCAACGTTTCAGCCGGGTACAGCACAACATCCCCGACGTTCACCCTGCTGCGGTTATCAGCGCGTTCCATCAGAACGTGCGTAACCGCCGCATGCGTGAGGAGATGGCGATGACCAAGATCAGGGACGTCAGCGAGCTCTACGCTCTTGCCGATAAGTGCGCCCGTGCAGAAGAGGGGAGGAGACTCCCCGGGGAGGATGCTGGCGCAGGGGGAAGCGACAGCGACGACGCCGCCCCGGCAAAGAAGAGCCGGCGGCGGAACAACAGGAAAAAGGGCAAGAAGGAAGTGCTTGCCGTCGAGAAGTCCGGCAAGGAGGCCCCCGCCAAGCAAGCGCAGGCCGGCGGCTCCGGCAAGGAGCCTGCCCCTGCGGCGGCGGCCGACAAGCCGGGTAGCTCCGACAAGCAATACTGTAAGATTCACCGCACCAAGGGTCACGACCTCTCCAACTGTAAGCGCGTCGAGTATCTCGTCGAGCAGCAAAAGGCTGAGTACGAGAGGCGCGACAAGGAGAAGGCCCAAGGTGGCGGGGAAGAGCCCAGCAAGAAGCGGCCATTCAATGGCCGGGGAGGACGCCGCGGCAAGGCCAAGCAGCGGCAAGGAGATCGACCTCCCCGGGGCCGCGACAACGACGAAGACGACGATGAAGACATGGAGGACGACGAGAACAGCGAGCAGGAGTTCCAGAAGGCCACGGAGGTCCTGTGCGTCGACGGTGGCGCCTCCCTGCACACCTCCCACCGCCAGCTGAAACAGTGGGTGCGTGAGGTGAATGCAGCGGAGCCGCCCGTGGAGTCGCGCAGGCTCCTCAAATGGTCCAACACGCCCATCATTTTTGACCTTGAGGATCACCCTGACCGCACCACGGCGGTCGGGTGCTTGCCGATGCTGGTTTCCCCCACCATCCGCAACCTCAAGGTCACCAAAATGTTGGTTGACGGCGGGGCCGGGCTGAACTTGATCTCCTCTGCTGTGATCAAGAAACTCCAGATTCAAGACGGCGAGCTCGAAGAGACCGGTTCATTCCAAGGAATCAACCCGGGAAGGAGCAAGCCCAAGGGAAAGATTACTCTGCCGGTGACCTTTGGCGGGGAGCTCAACTTCAGGACTGAGCGCATCACCTTTGACGTTGCTGATATTCCATTGCCCTACAATGGGATACTCGGCCGTCCCGCCCTCGCCAAGTTCATGGCAGCTTCCCACTACGCCTACAACGTGCTGAAAATGCCGGGGCCGATAAGCGTCATCACTGTCCACAGCGACAAGAAAGATGCGCTTATTTGCGCCGACAAGATTTACCGGGATGCGGCAGCTGCGGCCGAGAAGGATACTCTTGCCGCTGAAGCTCCCGGGGGGAAGAAGACGAAGACCAAGTCCGGCAAGTGCTCTGGGACCCACTCCGGCAACCGCACCTCTTCGGAGTGCTGCGCCGCCGTCGAGGACGTTCCATCGAGCTCCACCGGCAAGAGCAAGAAAGGAATGGCTGCTCCTCCGGCGACCAAGAAGGTGTCCGCAAAGGAGGATGGCACTGGTGGTACCTTCACCATCAGTGCCACCCTTGACAGCAAATAGGAAAGCGCGCTCGTCGCCTTCCTGCGGGCGAATGTCGATGTGTTTGCTTGGCAACCATCTGACATCCCCGGTGTTCCCAGGAAGGTGATTGAGCACAAGCTTGCTGTCTGCCCTCATGCGCGGCCCATTAAGCAAAAAGTGAGGAAGCAAGCCGTGGAGCGTCAAGAGTTCATCAATGAGGAGATCAAGAAACTAGAGGCAGCAGGCCTAGTTAGAGGTGTGATCCATCCGACGTGGTTGGCAAACCCAGTCGTCGTGCGCAAAGCCAACGGGAAGTGGAGATTGTGTATAGACTTCACTGATGTCAATAAAGCATGTCCCAAGGATCCCTTCCCTTTGCCGCGCATTGACCAGATCGTTGACTCCACTGCCGGATGTGAGCTACTCTGTTTTCTTGATGCATACTCAGGCTATCACCAGATTTTCATGGCTAAGGAAGATGAAGAGAAGACTGCATTTATCACTCCATGTGGCACCTATTGCTTTATCCGCATGCCATTTGGACTGAAAAATGCAGGCTCAACTTTTGCAAGGGTAGTGTACACTGCTTTTGAGCCACAGATCCACAGGAATGTAGAAGCCTACATGGATGACATCGTGGTGAAGAGCAAGAGCAAAGAAACACTGATTCAAGACTTGGAAGAAACGTTTCAGAACCTGCGCAGGATACAACTCAAGCTGAACCCCGAGAAGTGCGTCTTTGGAGTCCCCTCCGGCAAGCTTCTCGGGTTCTTTGTATCACAGAGGGGGATTGAAGCCAACCCCGACAAGATCAAAGCCATCGAGCAGATAGAAGCTCCAAAGCGCGTCAAGGATGTCAGAAGGCTAGCAGGTTGCGTTGCTACCCTCAGTAGGTTCATTTCAAAATCCGCAGAACGCGCCCTACCTTTCTTCAAAATCTTGAAGAAGGCAGGTCCCATGAAGTGGACTCCGGAAGCGGAGGCGGCGTTGCAGGATTTGAAACGGTACCTGTCCTCCACTCCTATACTTGTCGCACCTAAACCACAGGAAAAGTTGTTGCTATACTTAGCGGCAACCAACCAGGTGGTTAGTGCTGCGTTAGTAGCGGAGAGGGAGTCCGACGAGGAGACAGCATCACCGGCAAGCGAATCTAGCGACAAGCAGGGGGCTGTCCCGACAAGCTCTGGCCCCGACAAGGAAGACTCTGCGCAGGAACAAGGAGAAGAGCGGAAGAAGATGGTGCAGCGCCCAGTGTATTTTGTAAGTTCCCTTCTCCAGGGAGCTAGATCAAGGTACTCTGGTGTGCAAAAATTGCTTTTCGGCCTCCTCATGGCTTCAAGAAAGCTGCGCCACTACTTCCAAGCCCATGAGATAACGGTGGTCACTCGCTTTCCATTGAAGAGGATATTGCACAATCCAGAGGCAACAGGCAGGATCGTCGAGTGGGCACTGGAACTGTCAAGCTTCGGACTCAAGTTTGAAAGTACTTCAACCATACAGAGCCGAGCTTTGGCAGAATTCATTGCTGAATGGACCCCAACGCCCGACGAGGAAGTTCCAGAAACAAGTGTACCCGTACAAGAAGCTACAAGTGAATGGGTAATGTATTTTGATGGTGCCTTCTCATTGCAAGGCGCCGGTGCTGGCGTGGTACTCATCGCGCCCACCGGAGAACACCTCAAATATGTTATCCAGATGCACTTTCCCAGGGAGCAAGCGACAAACAACACTGCAGAATATGAAGGCTTGCTTGCCGGCCTCAGGATTGCGGCCGAACTTGGGATCA
>LR738712.1:630029926-630084522 GCA_902687465.1 Secale cereale
GACAAGGAGAAGGCCCAAGGTGGCGGGGAAGAGCCCAGCAAGAAGCGGCCATTCAATGGCCGGGGAGGACGCCGCGGCAAGGCCAAGCAGCGGCAAGGAGATCGACCTCCCCGGGGCCGCGACAACGACGAAGACGACGATGAAGACATGGAGGACGACGAGAACAGCGAGCAGGAGTTCCAGAAGGCCACGGAGGTCCTGTGCGTCGACGGTGGCGCCTCCCTGCACACCTCCCACCGCCAGCTGAAACAGTGGGTGCGTGAGGTGAATGCAGCGGAGCCGCCCGTGGAGTCGCGCAGGCTCCTCAAATGGTCCAGCACGCCCATCATTTTTGACCTTGAGGATCACCCTGACCGCACCACGGCGGTCGGGTGCTTGCCGATGCTGGTTTCCCCCACCATCCGCAACCTCAAGGTCACCAAGATGTTGGTTGACGGCGGGGCCGGGCTGAACTTGATCTCCTCGGCTGTGATCAAGAAACTCCAGATTCAAGACGGCGAGCTCGAAGAGACCGGTTCATTCCAAGGAATCAACCCGGGAAGGAGCAAGCCCAAGGGAAAGATTACTCTGCCGGTGACCTTTGGCGGGGAGCTCAACTTCAGGACTGAGCGCATCACCTTTGACGTTGCTGATATCCCATTGCCCTACAATGGGATACTCGGCCGTCCCGCCCTCGCCAAGTTCATGGCAGCTTCCCACTATGCCTACAACGTGCTGAAGATGCCGGGGCCGATAAGCGTCATCACTGTCCACAGCGACAAGAAAGATGCGCTTATTTGCGCCGACAAGATTTACCGGGATGCGGCAGCTGCGGCCGAGAAGGATACTCTTGCCGCTGAAGCTCCCGGGGGGAAGAAGACGAAGACCAAGTCCGGCAAGTGCTCTGGGACCCACTCCGGCAACCGCACCTCTTCGGAGTGCTGCGCCGCCGTCGAGGACGTTCCATCGAGCTCCACCGGCAAGAGCAAGAAAGGAATGGCTGCTCCTCCGGCAACCAAGAAAGTGTCCGCAAAGGAGGATGGCACTGGTGGTACCTTCACCATCAGTGCCACCCTTGACAGCAAATAGGAAAGCACGCTCGTCGCCTTCTTGCGGGCGAATGTCGATGTGTTTGCTTGGCAACCATCTGACATCCCCGGTGTTCCCAGGAAGGTGATTGAGCACAAGCTTGCTGTCTGTCCTCATGCGCGGCCCATCAAGCAAAAAGTAAGGAAGCAAGCCGTGGAGCGCCAAGAGTTCATCAATGAGGAGATCAAGAAACTAGAGGCAGCAGGCCTAGTTAGAGGTGTGATCCATCCGACGTGGTTGGCAAACCCAGTCGTCGTGCGCAAAGCCAACGGGAAGTGGAGACTGTGTATAGACTTCACTGATGTCAATAAAGCATGTCCCAAGGATCCCTTCCCTTTGCCGCGCATTGACCAGATCGTTGACTCCACTGCCGGATGTGAGCTACTCTGTTTTCTTGATGCATACTCAGGCTATCACCAGATTTTCATGGCTAAGGAAGATGAAGAGAAGACTGCATTTATCACTCCATGTGGCACCTATTGCTTTATCCGCATGCCATTTGGACTGAAAAATGCAGGCTCCACTTTTGCAAGGGTAGTGTACACTGCTTTTGAGCCACAGATCCACAGGAATGTAGAAGCCTACATGGATGACATCGTGGTGAAGAGCAAGAGCAAAGAAACACTGATTCAAGACTTAGAAGAAACGTTTCAGAACCTACGCAGGATACAGCTCAAGCTGAACCCCGAGAAGTGCGTCTTTGGAGTTCCCTCCGGCAAGCTTCTCGGGTTCTTTGTATCACAAAGGGGGATTGAAGCCAATCCCGACAAGATCAAAGCCATCGAGCAGATAGAAGCCCCGAAGCGCGTCAAGGATGTCAGAAGGCTTGCAGGTTGCGTTGCTGCTCTCAGTAGGTTCATTTCAAAATCCGCGGAACGCGCCCTACCTTTCTTCAAAATCTTGAAGAAGGCAGGTCCCATGAAGTGGACTCCGGAAGCGGAGGCGGCGTTGCAGGATTTGAAACGGTACCTGTCCTCCACTCCTATACTTGTCGCACCTAAACCACAGGAAAAGTTGTTGCTATACTTAGCGGCAACCAACCAGGTGGTTAGTGCTGCGTTGGTAGCGGAGAGGGAGTCCGACAAGGAGCCAGCGTCACCGGCAAGCGAATCTAGCGACAAGCAGGGGGCTGTCCCGACAAGCTCTGGCCCCGACAAGGAAGACTCTGCGCAGGAACAAGGAGAGGTGCGGAAGAAGATGGTACAGCGCCCAGTATATTTTGTAAGTTCCCTTCTCCAGGGAGCTAGATCAAGGTACTCCGGTGTGCAAAAATTGCTTTTCGGCCTCCTCATGGCCTCGAGGAAGCTGCGCCACTACTTCCAAGCCCATGAGATAACAGTGGTCACTCGCTTTCCGTTGAAGAGGATATTACACAATCCAGAGGCAACAGGCAGGATCGTCGAGTGGGCACTGGAACTGTCAAGCTTCGGACTCAAATTTGAAAGTACTTCAACCATTCAGAGCCGAGCTTTGGCAGAGTTCATTGCTGAGTGGACCCCAACGCCAGAAGAAGAAGTTCAAGAAACGAGCGTACCCGTGCAAGAAGCGACAAGTGAATGGGTAATGTATTTTGACGGTGCCTTCTCGTTGCAAGGCGCCGGTGCTGGCGTGGTACTCATCGCGCCCACCGGAGAATACCTCAAATATGTTATCCAGATGCACTTTCCCAGGGAGCAGGCGACAAACAACACCGCAGAATATGAAGGCTTGCTTGCCGGCCTCAGGATTGCGGCCGAACTTGGGATCAGGAAGCTGATTGTGCGGGGCGATTCTCAGTTGGTGGTCCGACAAGTCAACAAGAGCTACCAGAGCCCTTTGATGGAAGCATATGTAGATGAAGTGAGGAAGCTTGAAGAACACTTTGAAGGTCTGCAAATGGAGCACATCCCGAGAGCTCAAAATGAAATTGCAGATGGCCTTTCAAAGTGTGCTGCGATGAAGTTACCTGTGGAACCAGGGACCTTTTTGCTCAAGCTGACTCAACCATCAGTTACACCATCAATTGGGCAATCCAAGAAGAGAAAGTTGGTCTCCGGCAACTACTTGCCGGCGGATCTTCCTGAACCCGCCGCCAAAGTTCCCAAGATCAACGATAACGCTGAGGAACAGTTTGCTCCTGCGAGCCCTCGGGCTTGTGCAGTCGAAGCAAGTGTTCCCGACAAGCCTCGCCCCGGCGAGCTTGCCGGGGGACCGACAGCTCCGACAGGACCAGAGGTCTTTGCCGTAGAAGCTGAGGTTCCCGCAGCAGACCTCGAGCCTTTAGTCCTTGCCGTCGAGCCCCGAGCTCCGGCATGGGCACAGCAGATCGTCCGTTTTCTACAAACTGGAGAACTTCCCGACGACCCTCAAGAGATAGAGAAGATAACCAGGCAGTCAAGTATGTATCAGTTTGTGGATAACGAGCTGTACAGAAGAAGACTCAATGGTGTCAGGTTGAAGTGCATCTCCAGGGAAGATGGACAGAAGCTGTTGGCAGAAATACACGGAGGCATATGCGGCCACCACATTGGCGCAAGGGCACTTGCCGGGAAAGCTTTCCGGCAAGGGTTCTTTTGGCAAGAAGCCCTCCAAGATGCAACTGCACTAGTAACCAAGTGTGAAGCGTGCCAGTTCCATGCAAAGCAAATTCATCAACCAGCTCAAGCTCTCCAAACAATCCCTTTGTCCTGGCCCTTCTCGGTCTGGGGGCTCGATATCCTCGGCCCTTTCCCTCGCGCTGTCGGGGGCTTTGAGTACTTGTATGTTGCAATCGACAAGTTCACAAAGTGGCCAGAAGTGGAGCCAGTGAGAAAGGTGACAGCACAGTCGGCAGTCAGGTTCTTCAGGTCGATTGTTTGCCGTTTCGGGATCCCTAACAGGATCATCACCGACAACGGTACGCAATTCACTAGTCGCACCTTCATGCAGTACGTCCAAGACCTTGGCGCCAAGGTCTGTTTCGCTTCTGTTGCTCACCCGAGGAGCAACGGCCAAGCGGAGAGGGCAAACGCTGAAGTGCTGCGCGGACTCAAGACAAGGACCTTTGACAGGCTGCGCAAGTGCGGAAGGAATTGGATAGAGGAGCTCCCGGCGGCTCTTTGGTCAATCAGAACGACACCAAATCGAGCCACCGGACAGACACCTTTTGCTCTAGTCTATGGAGCAGAAGCAGTTCTCCCCACGGAACTCGTATACGGATCTCCTCGAGTGCTCGCTTATGATGAGATCGAGCAAGAGCAACTGCGGCAAGATGACGCATTGCTCCTTGAGGAGGGACGTCTCCAGGCTGCTGTACGAGCTGCTCGATACCAGCAAGCTTTGCGCCGCTACCATAGCCGCAAAGTCAAGGCCAGGAGTCTCGAGGAAGGCGACCTTGTTCTTCGGCGTGTTCAGTCCGCCAAGAATTCCAACAAGTTGACGCCGAAGTGGGAAGGCCCTTATCGGGTGAGACAAGTTACGAGGCCCGGCGCTGTCCGCCTCGAGACCGAAGAAGGCTTACCGGTGAGCAACTCCTGGAACATAGAGCATCTTCGCAAGTTTCACCCCTAAGGCGCGGTTGTCGTGATCCGCTCCGGCAACCACCTTTTGTACAAGCCTTGCCGCTGTTGCATGTAACCCTTTGTACAAAGCCGGGCGCAGACCCCGTGCATCAGTAAAGATTTCGTGTTTTCGCATCGATTGCCTTTCGCATGCTTCTCTTTGCTATTTGCATGTTTTATTTGGCATTTGATGCAACACTTAGACATTCGGTAAGCGCTATTACGCCGAAAGGCAATATGCTTGTTTCCCTCTCCTTTTCCTTTTTCTCTTAAGCAGAAGGAACGTTCCTCGCGCACAAGTTTGCCGGGGGGGAAGGAGATGGAGGAGGAACTAAGTGCCGTTCAAGAAAGAAGAGCCTTACCGGAAAGCAAACAACATGAGCAAGCAGCATATGAAAGATAAGTTGTTAGAATTTGACCAGTTCAAATTTTAAATTTTGGTTGTCTTCCTTGAACGATCACACTTTGTATGGAAAACCTGTGCGCGGAGGAACCTACCCGTAGCTTGCCGCACCCTTATCTTGTCTTCGAGTCCACTCAACGATTTAAGTGAGCTGCGACAAGTGTCGCGCCCTTGCCTCGTTTCCGAGTACACTCAGCAAGCTAAGCGCGTTGCGACCTGCTGCGGCAAGGTTGCTTGCCGGCGAGGACCTTGGCCAGCAGGCCGCTCAGAGTCCAGCACTCAGCGCTCGCGGCAAGGGCCCCTTTCCGGCAAGCTCCCCGGGAGCGTAGGGTGAAAAACATACAAAGTCAAAGATTGGAACAAGGAAGATAACATTGCACTGATTGATTGAAGTAAAGCAAATATCTTACAAGGATAACTTGTCGCAATGGACTAATGAGTTCATAACATAACGTGCAGCAACAAAAAGATAAAGATAAATGGGGCCCTAGTCTACGCGGTCGCCCTCCTTCCTGCCAAGCTTTGCCACCTTGGCGATGATATGGCCGACCTGCTCCTTCAGGGCCTCCGTGTCCGCATCTGCCGGCAAGCTGCGAAGAACGTTCGTGAGGTTGATCCCCGGGTTGCGGAACACGATCTTCGTCAAGACCCGCTCCAGAGTTCCTGCGCAGAGACGGCGCGACTCCTCGGCCAGCTGCGCGGGGATGCGGTTCCGGAGACCTGCAAGGGCCGGAGCGACGCCTCTGAAGAAGAGGCTGAGCTTGGCGCTGTGCGGGAGGTCTGGATCCGGCGAGTAGATAAGATGTTCGACCTTCAAAGCAAGCAACTCCTGGTCAATGTTGGATGCAGAAGAAACCAGCTCTTCGGTCCACACCTCGATAGTCTGCCGGAAGAGCTCGGAGGCCTTGTTAACGCTCTCCATCAAGGTTCGCTCCTTGCGGAGCTCATCCTTCAGCTTTGCCTCCTGGGCCCGGGCAGCGTCAAGCGATTCCTTCAGGGTGGTGACCTTCAGCTCCAAGTCTTCAATGGAATCCTTGGCGGCCTTCAGCTCGTCACCCCTCTGGGACAAACTCACCTGGAGCTCTGAGTTGGTGTGAGCATCCTTCTCGCGCTCCAGGATGAGCGCGGCAACCTTCTCGGCGCTCACCTTCACCGCCTTCTCCAGTTGTTCCACCTTGGCGGCAAGCTCCTTCTTGGCGTCTTCCGCGGCAGCAGCAGCGGCTTTCGCCTCCTTCAGCTCCCCGCCAAGGGCAGCCTCGCGAGCGGCAAGGTCCTCCTCGTGGGAGTCGAGATCCACCTTCCGCTGCGCGAGCTCTCCTTCTCGCCGGGACATCTCCACCCCGGCGAGCCGTTGCTGTTCTTCAGCCTCGGCTTTCTCCAAAAGCCACTCTTGATATTCACCGGCGAGACGCTCGCGCTCCTCCGCCACCTCGCGGAGGCCCGCCTTGTGGGCAGCGCTGAGCTCCGCCGCACGCTTCTCCATTTCGGCGGCGGCCTGGGCAGCAAGGGCTTCCCGGGAGGCAAGCTTCGCCTGCCTGGCCCGGTAAAGGGCCAGGAGTTGGTGGAGAAGCTTCTCCTCCTCGGGCCCATCTCCTTCACCGGGCGCCACGACGACTGTCAGACCCGCGGAGGCGAGGACTTCTCCGTCAAACGCCTCGCCCTCCGCGGGAGCTCTTGATGAAGACCCCCAAGGCACTTGGATAAAGACGCCATTGGGGGCACGAAGATAGTACGCCTGCTTCTCGCCGGTGGAGGGGCCGGCGGCCGGTGTAGCATCTGGTGCTCCCGCCACCTCCGGGTCGGCGGTGCGGTCGCCGTCCCCCTCCCCGGTCGCGGCGTCAGCGGCCGGAGCTGCCTCCTGCGCGGCCGGCTCGGTGGCCTCGGTCGCCTCCTCGGTGGCCTCGGCCATCTCCACGACGACGGGAACGTCACCGCCGCCGCCCTGCGCGCCCTCCTCATCCTCGATATTGATGACCTCGGTCTCCATCGGCGCGGGAGGAGGAGGAGGAAGATCTAGGAGAAGAAGAAAAAGAAGTTCAAAATCAAGCAAAGATCCAAAAAGAAGCAAAGTCAAGAAAACCAAGTACAGAACGTACCTTGGCGGACGTCCTCTGCGGCGGGCTCCCTTGCCGGGGAGCTCGGCCTTGGCGGAGTGGCCGTCCTCGCCGGGCTGCTCGCCCTTGGCGGGGTACTCTGCCTTGGCGGAGTACCCGCCCTTGGCGGAGCGCTCTCCCTTGCCGGAGAGTTTTGCCTTGCCGGGGACGGCGGGGCCTGCGGCTCCTCAGTGACGGTCTCCGGGCGCTCTTCCCGCTGCGGCTCCACCTCTGCACAAGAGAAGATAGAAGAACCAAGACATTCAAAAAAAAAAAAAGAGAGATCAAAGCCCCAAGCGCACCCCGACGAGCAAAAACAGTAAACCTCTAACTTACGCTGGGGGCTGCGCTGGGGGCTGCTCCCCGGAGCGGCACTCGGGTCCGGCAAGCTCGGCTCCGGCGCGATCCCTGCTTCCGCGACGGATGGGTCTTCTACGACCTCAACTGTGGGCACCCTGACCCTCTTCGCGCGCTGCTCCAAGGTCCTGCAATCACAAGCAACAAGCAAAGTCAAGCGTCAGCAACAATCGAGATATAAAAATCAAGAAGGAGTAAGGTCTCGGGTCCTTACTCTTGGTCCTCCTCGTCGTCCTCGCTCAGCGCGGAGAAGTCAAACTCCACGGTGGGCGCGTTCGCGCGAGGAGCGGAGGATGAAGATTCCCTCGCGCGTTTCGGAGCCACCGGGGCTGGGGGCTGCGTAGGCCCAGCCCCTGTGGTGGCCGGCGCCCGAGAAGTGGGCGGAGCAGCTGCTCCGCTCCGAGAAGATCCTTGCCGGCTCGGTGCCGGCCTGCGGGACGCCTCCGTCGTGGTCCGCGCGCGCGGGGCCTCTGTCGTGGCCGGCACGCCGGTCGCCCTTGGCACGGCTTGGCTCGGCCGGGGAGCTGCCCGGCGAGCTGGCTGTTGCCGGGGCGCTCGCGCCTGCTCCCCCGTCGCCGCCTTGCGGAGACGCTTCAATGGGGACTGCTTCGGGCTCGCCGGGGGCGGGGAGCTCTCCGACGAGGAGAGGTCGTCGGCGTAGAGCTCGGTGGATCCGCCGGTGTCTTCCTCCTCCCCCTCCTCTCCCTCGGCCAGTTCGCTGGCCCCAGCGCCTTGCACTGCGGGCCCCTTCCCCTTGGTGGCCCCGCTTCGTCCGGCGCCTTCGCTCCTCGCGGCACCCCTGCTTCCTCCGGCTGTGCCCTCCATTGCCGCGGCCTCCGTCGCGATCCCATTGATCCCGGAGTGCCTCAGCGAGGGGACCCCGGCGAGCGCGTCGGGAGGGAGCTCTAGCAGCTTGCGAATCTCCTCCTTATCCGCCTGGCTGGAGGCATCCGCGGCTTCCGCCTCCGCGGGTGTGTATCCAAAGTTTCCCGCCGCCGCGGCTGCGGCGACTTCTTCAGCGCGAGAAGCCATGTAAGCAATCTCTTGGTCGGTGGTGGCTCGCGTGTGCAGCTTGAGATCGTCCGTCTTCTCCAACACCTCCGCAAGGTTGTCGTAGAACTCGAGGACGTCGATAGGCTTGGGCGCAATCCACGTGCGCTCCAATCCATGAGAGTCGCACGCGGGCATCATAGCGACAAGGCGATCCCGGGCGCTGCTGGCGCAGAGCGGCACCACTCCCCGGGGAGCGCGGAAGTACTCGGGGTGTGCCGGGTCGAACTTGAAAAGTTCCCTGACCATACCCCGCAGCTCGAGTGTTGTGAAGTTAAAATTGAGGCCGGGGCGCAGCCTCATAATGTCTGCCGGGCCGCCGTATTGCCACGCCGGCCTTTTCCGGTCTTGGAGGGGGGCGATCCGGCGACGAAGAAAGTCCGCGCCCACTTCAGCGACAGACAGCGGCGCCATCCGAAGACGAAGGATTCTGACGAGAGCGATATCCAGCTTGGAATCGTCGGAATCGAAATTACTCCAATCCCTGCCGCGCACGATGGGCGATGTGCGCGGCGCGGTGAAGTGTTGCGGCCGCTCCTCGACGACCCAGCACCACTCCGCGCGCCACTCTTCCCACTTGCCGCGGAGCTCCCCCGGCAAGTAGGCTGATTTCTTATTCAGCCTAAACACCCAAGAGATTCCTCCGGAGAGGGGGGCGTCGGCCTCTACTCTGGGGATGAAAAAGTGCCTAAAGAGAGCTACGTTGGGCTGGATTCCTACGAAGTTTTCGCACATGTGTGCGAAAACGGACATGGTGAGGATGGCATTGGGAGTGAAGTCGAGGAGGTGGAGGCCATAAGTATTCATGATATCGCAGAAAAAGTTTGAGAAGGGAGGGCACAGACCGCAGTGGAAGAAGGCTGCGAAAAAGTAATACCCGCCGGGGTAGTGGTCCTTGGCGACGGCCGGGTAGACGCGCGTGCGGGGGTGCGCTGGGGTCTCCTTGGCCCAGAACAAATAATATTTGTTCCAAAGCTCCCGCACGCCGAGCTTCGGCGCGAAGACAATGTGCTCCTTCCGGTACGCGGCGAGCTTCGCCGCCTGATCTGACTTCTCCCGCTTGGACTTCTCCGACTTCGCCTTGTCGGTCTTTGGGGCCATGGCGGACGCGGTGGAAGGAAGGGGACGAAGAGCTTGGTGGTGGCGGAGGAGTAGAGGCAAAGCGCAGAGGAATCTAAGGAAGAAGACGATGGCAATGAGTGCGCAGGGAGGGGAACCGCGCCGCTCTCTCTGCTTTTATGGGAGAGTGGGGGGCGTTTCGCCCTTCCCATTAAAGAAATCGTGGGCACGTCCCATCCCACGGCGCCGCAATCGACGCGTGCCGTTGCCGTGGGGTGCGGCGGATATGGAAGTAGATTCGGCGCGCCGCGGGCCGCGGGTGCCCGTGCACTGTTTTGGGCCTGGCCCAACAGCGCTCGGCACCGTGTGTGGCCCAGGCCCGGGGGCTCCTGTCGGTGTACTAAGGTAGGGGTACCCTAGTACCCCAACTTGTGCACGGACAGCGGCCGCTCCCCGCGGCAGGGTTCACCACGCGCTTGCCGGAGACCTTCCTGCCCCTTATCTAGCCATTCAAAAACAAAGTATACAAGACAGAAGACCAAGACCCCGGCAAGAGGAGCTTGCCGGGAAGGCCGTCCCAGGCTCGAGATTGCTTAACTAGCACGAGGCCCTGGCAAGAGGAGCTTGTCAGGACGAATAGAAGATTTTATCTTAGAAGACCCGGCGAGGGCTCGGGGAGCGGCAAGCTTCCGGGCCCGGCAAGGTCGAGATCCCCGGCAAGGTGCTTGCCGGAGGAGGTGCGCTGTGTGCCCGCGCTCCAGCTCATCGGCCCACGCGTCGCCCTGGGGCCGCTCCAGGGACGCGTGGCGGATGGCTGTGCAGCCTGGGGGACACGGTGGCACTCCACGGCAGTGGATCCATCGCCGTGGCAGACGGAGACGCAACGGCGGGAGCTTTTGGGGTCGACGGCGACGGGCATTAAATGCCCTTGTCCCCCACTGTTAAAGTAGGTATAGACCACTGTTCTGTACTGTAGCTCCACTGTTCCCGCACTGTTACAACTACCACCTCTTTTACATTTTTACCCCTTTCTCCTACGTTGACACCTGTCGGTGACCCCTTGCACTATAAAAGGAGGCCCATGCACAACGTGGAGGGGGTTCGAAACCTAGATTACTCTCACGCACGGTGTAGCTGCTTCTTCAAGCTCCCGAGCGCCCAACTCAATACACAACCAAGCAGGAGTAGGGTTTTACGCATCCGTGCGGCCCGAACCTGGGTAAAAACTGCCCGCGCGTCTGCCTCGATCTGCTCTTTGTGCTCCCTCCGCCCTCGTACCGCACAGACAAGGGGCTCCGGTCCCATAGGTGTTCGTGGCGGACAGTTTCCCCCGACAGATAGCTCCTTCAGTAAAATGCATGATTGCAATGATATTATTATAAATTCTAATGATGATAATTGTGCTAATGATATGCAAAACCCTAAGCTTGGGGATGCTTATTTTGCTTCGACCACCACTTGTTGCAATGATCATGATTGGGGTGATTCTTCTTATGATCTTGAAAATTTATTTAAGCCCCATGATATATATGAGATTGATAATAATGTTTGCAATAATATTGAAAGTAGGTTTGGAAGAGTGTCAACTTTAGATCCCACATATTTGGAGGATTTTCAATCTTATGAATTTTTTTATAAAGGTGGGTTTCGAGAGGTCATGACTTTAGTTAATGTTGATCCCACTATTTTGGAAGAGTGTCAACTTCGCATGCATGTGGATCGTGTTGAGAATATGTCATGTGATAGCTATATTTTTGAATTTGCTTATGATCCTACATGAAAGTATTATGAGAGAGGAAAATATGGTTGTAGAAATATTCATGTTACTAAATTACCTCTCTTCATGTTGAGATTGATCTTGTTTCTTTCTTCTTCCTTGCATATGCTAGATCTTGCTTGCCTTGCTAATTTGTTTGCCTATAAGATGCCTATGCATATGAAGTATGTTAGACTTAGATGTGTTTTTCACATGTTTTATGACGCTCTCTTTGTGCTTCAATTCTTGTCTTTCGTGTGAGCATCATTGAATTATCAATGCCTAGCTAGGGGTGTTAAAGGATAGCGCTTGTTGGGAGGCAACCCAATTTTATTTTCTTTGTTTTTGCTTCTGTTTAGGAATAAATATTGCATCTAGCTTCTGTTTAGATGTGGTTTTGTGTTTTAATTAGTGTTTGTGCCAAGTAGAACCTTTGGGAAGACTTGTGTGAAGTTTATATGATCATGCTGTAAAAAACAGAAACTTTAGCGCTCACGAGATTAGCTACCAGATTTTACTGGAGAGTGTACTTAGTTGATTTTTTTCAGATGATTAATATACAAATTCCTCACGTTTACCAATTTATTTCAATTTTTTTGGAACTACAGAATGTTCTGTTTTTGACAGATTCTGTTTTTCGTGTGTTGTTTGCTTATTTTGATGCCTCTATGAGTAGTATTGGAGGATATGAATCATAGAGAAGTGGAATACAGTAGATTTAACACCAATATAAACAAAAAATGAGTTCATTACAGTACCTTTGAGTGGTGGTTTGTTTTCTTATACTAACGGAGCTCACGATATTTTTGGCTAAGTTTTGTGTTGTGAAGTTTTCAAGTTTTGAGTATGGCTTTGATGGACTATGGAACAAAGAGTGGCAAGAGCCTAAGCTTGGGCATGCCCAAGGCACCCCAATGTAAAATTCAAGGACAACCAAAAGCCTAAGCTTGGGGATGCCCCGGGAAGGCATCCCCTCTTTCGTCTTTATCTATCGGTAACTATACTCGGGACTATATTTTTATTCACCACATGATAGGTGTTTTGCTTGGAGCGTCGTGTATGATTTGAGTCTTTGCTTTTTAGTTTTCCACAATCATCCTTTTTGGACACACCTTTTGAGAGAGATAAATATGACTTAGAATTTATTAGAATACTCTAGTGCTTCACTTATATCTTTTAGAGCACGGTGGTGGTTTTATTTTGTAGAAATTATTGATCTCTCATGCTTCACTTAAATATTTTTGTGAGTCTTTTAGAACAGCATGGTAATGTGCTTTGGTTATAAAACTAGTCCTAATATCATAGGCATCCAAGATGAATATAGTAAAAACTTTCATATAAAGTGTATTGAATATGATGAGAAATTTGATACTTGATGATTGTTTTGAGATATGAGGATGGTGATATTACAGTCATGCTAGTGGAGTAATTATGAATTTGAGAAATACTTGTGTTAAAGTTTGTGATTCCTGTAGCATGCACGTATGGCGAACCGCTATGCGACGAAGTTAGAGCATGAGGTATTTATTGAGTGTCGTACTTTGTGTGGACGTCGGGGGCGCGCGATGGTTAACTCCTACCAACCTCCCCCTAGGAGCATGCGTTGATTACTTTGTTTTGATGACTCGTAAATTTTTGCAATAAGTATATGAGTTTTATGACTAATGTTGAGTCCATGGATTATACGCACTCTCACCCTTCCACCCATTGCTAGCCTCTCTTGTTCCGCGCAACTCTCGCCGGTACCATACACCCACCATATACCTTCCTCAAAACAGCCACCATACCTACCTATCATGGCATTTCCATAGCCATTCCGAGATATATTTCCATGCAACTTTCCACCGTTCCGTTCATACGACACACTTCATTATTGTCATATTGCCATGCATGATCATGTAGTTGACATCGTATTTGTGGCTAGGCCACCATGCATAATTTTTCATACATGTCACTCTTGATTCAACGCTCATCCGGTACACCGCCGGAGGCATTCATATAGAGTCATACTTTGTTCTAGTATCGAGTTGTAATCTTTGAGTTGTAAGTCAATAAAAGTGTGATGATCTTCATTATTAGAGCATTGTCCCGTGTGAGGAAAGGCAAAAAAAATAGATGGCCCAAAAAAATGGAGAGGGTCTAAATATAAAAAAAACCTCCAAAAAATGAGAGAAAAGAGAGAAGGGAGAATGCTACTATCCTTTTCCACACTTGTGCTTCAAAGTAGCACCATGATCTTCCTGATAGAGAGTCTCTTATTTTTTCACTTTCATATACTTGTAGGAATTTTCATTATAGAACTTGGCTTGTATATTCCAACGATGGGCTTCCTCAAATGCCCTAGGTCTTCATGAGCAAGCAAGTTGGATGCACACCCACTTAGTTTCTTTTGTGAAGCTTTCATACACTTATGGCTCTAGTGCATCCGTTGCATGGCAATCCCTACTCACTCACATTGATATCTATTGATGGGCACCTCCATAGCCCATTGATACGCCTAGTTGATGTGAGACTATCTTCCTCCTTTTTGTCTTCTCCACAACCACCACTCTATTCCACATATAGTGCTATATCCATGGCTCGCGCTCATGTATTGCATGAAAGTTGAAAGTTTTGAAAAAAATTGAGTATGAAAACAATTTATTGGCTGAAACCGGGGTTGTGCATGATATGAATATTTTGTGTGATGAAGAGGGACCATAGCCAGACTATATGATTTTGTAGGGATAACTTTCTTTGGCCATGTTATTTTGACAAGACATGATTGCTTTGTTAGTATGCTTGAAGTATTATTATTCTTGTGTCAATATAGACTTTTGTCTTGAATCTTTCGGATCTGAACATTCATGCCACAATAAAGAAATTACATTGAAAATTATGTTGGTTAGCATTCCACATCAAAAATTCTGTTTTTATCATTTACCTACTCGAGGACGAGAAGGAATTAAGCTTGGGGATGCTTGATACGTCTCCAACGTATCTATAATTTTTTATTGTTCCATGCTATTATATATTATGTATTGGATGTTTAATGGGCTTTATTATGCACTTTTATATTTTTTTGGGACTAACTACTAACCCAAGGCCCAGTGCAGATTGCTATTTTTTTCCTATTTCAGGGTTTCCCAGAAAAGGAATATCAAACGGAGTCCAAACGGAATGAAACCTTCGCGAGAGTTATTTTTGGAACAATATCAACACAGAAGACTTGGAGTACACGCGAGGAAACGAAGGAGGCGTCCACGGGGGTCCAGGGCGCGCCCCCTCCTACAGGGCGCGCCCCCCACCCTCGTGGGCCCCCTCTGGCTCCCCTGATGCCCTCCTTCCTCCTATATATATCCATGCACCCTGAAAACATCGAGGCAACAGAGAAAACCTTAATTCCACCGTCGCAACCTTCTTTTCCCGTGAGATCCCATCTTGGGGCCTGTTCCGGAGCTCTGCCGGAGGGGGGGTCTTCCATGGAGTGCTTCTACATCAACACCATTGCCTCACCATGAGTTGTGAGTAGTTTACCACAGACCTTCGGGTCCATAGTTATTAGCTAGATGGCTTCTTCTCTCTTTTTGGATCTCAATACCAAGTTCTCCTCGGTCTTGGAGGAGATCTATTCGATGTAATCTTTTTGCGGTGTGTTTGTCGAGATCCGATGAATTGTGGGTTTATGATCAGGATTATCTACGAGAAATTTTTTATTCTTTTCTGAAATCTTTTATGTATGATTATAATATCCTTGCAAGTCTCTTCGAATTATTGGTTTGGTTTGGCCTACTAGATCTATAGTTCTTGCAATGGGATAACAACTTGGCTTTGGGTTCAATCTTGCGGTGTCGTTTCCCAATGACAGCATGGGGAGCAAGGCATGTATTGTATTGTTGCCATCGAGGATAAAAAGATGGGGTTTATATCGTATTGCTTGAGTTTATCCCTCTACATCATGTCATCTTGCTTAAAGCATTACTCTGTTCTTATGAACTTAATACTCAAGATGCATGCTGGATAGCGGTCGATGTGTGGAGTAATAGTAGTAGATGCAGAGTTGTTTAGGTCTACTTGTTACGGACGTGATGCCTATATATAATGATCATGCCTAGATATTCTCATAACTATGCACTTTTCTATCAATTGCTCGACATTAATTTGTTCACCCACCGTAGAATTCTACTATCATGAGAGAAGCCACTAGTGAAACCTATGGCCCCCGGGTCTATTCTCAACATATTAATCTTCCTATATACTTTACTTTGCGTTATTTACTTTCTGTTCTTATATCCAAAAATACCAAAAATATGATACTATCCTATCTATCAGATCTCACTTTCGTAAGTGACAGTAAAGGGATTGACAACCCCTTATCGCATTGGTTGTGAAGTTCTTATTTGTTTGTGCAGGTGCGAGGGACTCGCGCATGGTCTCCTAGTAGATTGATACCATGGTTCTCAAAAACTGAGGGAAATACTTACGCTACTGTGCTGCATCACTGTTTCCTCTTCTAGGGAATACAACGCAAGCTCGAGAAGTAGCATCTTACCAGACGAGCTGTGATGGCACAGAAGTGGCCATCACCGCGACTACCCTGGCCTTCTTCCTGCTTCACATGTAAGTAATCAAGAGACACTTCCTCTAAAAGAGTGCTCTTATTCTGCCTCACCCACCGCACTGTCTCGTGCTCCACAGGGGAGGCGTTCGGCAATTGCGAAGAGATCGATTCGCACGCCTGGCAAGCCTTCGAAGAGGAAGGCCGGTGAAGACACAGCTAGGCCTTCCTCGAAGAGGTATGGATTTATAAATATGTTTTTCAGCGGCCACATCCAACAGTGAGTTGTGCGTTTGTCTTGTTACAGGAAAAAGGTTCGCCGAACGGTGCCCGGGGGCCCGACCGGTCATGCTCCCGAGAACCGGGATTTAGATCCTGCCGGAGAGACGAGGGGCGGTGTGGGAACAACGCCGGACTGTCCTTCGGCCGAGGGTTCGGAAGATATGTCCGTCACCAACTCAAAAGTAGAGAGTGCCATGAATCATCGGCGCTGCAGGGCTGTCTTACGCGACCCCAAATTCTCAGAAGAGGCATCCAATGCCTTCAGCTCGGGGGACACATACATCCGAGCTGCTCGAGATGGGCTTAGAAAAGCCACGAAACAATATTTGACAGATGTGCAGGTAAGTTTTCTTTGTCTAAAAAAGGATAACCATATGCCCGTAGCCCCCGAGACTGAAAGAAGTTGGTACAACAGATTTAAGGATCGTTGTATAACCAGGTCCTTACAGAGAAGAATGGCCTGCTAGCCCGAGAGCTGGAGCAGTGTCGGGCGCAGCTAAATGTTGCAACCGCCGAACTGGAAAACTTCAAGAAGGCGTCTTCTGATAACATTCCCCTCCATCGAGGAACAATAATTATATACCAACTATACTAATACTGTTGCTGATCGCATAATAGGATCGTCCGATCAATTTGAAGAGATGTTGAAGATCGCCCAAGAGGGAGAATGAGAAGCGAGAAGGCTACACGCTGCGGGCGAGCGTGTTCTGACCCGAGTCAGAGGGGAGAAAAACAAGCTACATGATTCCAACACTAAATTGGGTGAAGAATTGAAAGATGTGCGAGCCCAGCTAGCTGATTCCATGAAGGAGAACAAGAAGCTACGGGGCGGCATATTCAGTATGTGTCTGAACTATTTTAAAGTAGTTCGGAGATAAACGGAACTGATATAGTTATAATTGCAGGTATATTGACGGGACGTCCTAAAGAGGAGGTGTCCGGATCATCAAGTGATCTGCTGCAAGGGTTGTCGCAAGTGCACGAACATGCTCGGCTGGCGATACGGAGTGTTGCCAAGGCCCTATGGCCATCCGCCTCCCCTCCGGGAAGTATGGAGAAGCTTGTAGAGCTGTTCAAAGGAGCGCGGTGGCGTATCCGACTATGGAAGATATCGGCATGCTGAGAGGGTGTGCGAGAGGCCCGGGCCATGGTGAAGACGCGATATACCAAGCTGGATCCTAATCGCATGGCCCGTGTCAGACCGCTAGGGTCGAATGGGGAAGAAATTCCCGTTAGTTTAGTTTATGACCAAGTAGAGGTGGCCGCCAAATATTCCCAACAGGATTTTAAGTTAACCGTCTATTGGACGGTATAGAGGAGGAAGTGTTCGAGTCCAAGTGACTATGTACTTTCCTTACCATGTGGAACTCTAGCTGAATTGTATAGCATTTTTCATGGCGGACCTTTTCGCTTCAACCTTCAGACCCGAGGGTGCAGAGTGTTTCCGAATACCATCGCGGCCGAATAGACTGGGGTATGCATGGAAAACTAGGCGTAGGGGTCATAGTTGCTTGAACAGACAAGTTGTATCCGTCTAGTTATGTTATATTACATTGAGATTGTAAGAAATATCTTCCAGAGAGAATAGTTCAGTTAAGGGTTCCTTTCCCTGGGTGTGCATGCATTAGTATACATGTCCGAATTGTGATGTGAAAATCACAGTGTGTATAGCTTTTGGGGGTTCACAATGGAGTGTGTGCAAAAAAAAATCTTTAATTCACCGGCCGAATGTTCCCTTAAGAACGCTAGCTTTCGACTTCACCCAGTCTGAGGACACATCCGAATGACCCGGCAGTAACAATCGCAGAGGTGCTCCCTTTATGCCCTAGCCGAACTAATGGGAACGTAGGGCATAAGCACATGAGCCAGGCAACCCAGCTTGGCCAAAACTTAAGTCATATCGATGCATATAGTGGCGAAGAAAAGGTACATATGGTAAAAACTCATATGTGAAGAGCTTGATGTTGGGGAACGTAGTATTTTAAAATTTTCCTACGATCACGCAAGATCTATCTACCAGATGCATAGCAACGAGAGGGAAGAGTGTGTCTACGTACCCTCGTAGACCGGAAGCGGAAGCGTCAAGTGACGCGGTTGATGTAGTCGAACTTCTTCGCGATTCAACCGATCAAGTACCGAACGTACGGCACCTCCGCGTTCAGCACACGTTCAGCTTGATGACGTCCCACGAGCTCTTGATCCAGTTGAGCTTCACAGGAGAGTTTCGTCAGCACGACGGCGTGGTGACGGATATGATGTATCTACCAGCGCAGGGCTTCTCCTAAGTACTGCGATGGTATGACCGAGGTGTGTTTCTGTGGAGGGGGGCACCGCACACGGTTGGAACAATTCAACTTGTGTGTCTTTGGGTGCCCCCTGCCCCCGTATATAAAGGAGCAAGAGGGGAGGGCCGGCCAGCCTCCTATGGTGCGGCTAGGGCAATCCTACTAGGAATAGGATTGCAATCCTATTCCTAGTAGGAGTCCATCAAGAAGGAAGAGAGGGAAAGGAAAAGAGGGAGAGGTGGCGCCCCCCCCAATCCTAGTCCAACTAGGATCCCTAGGTGGGGCACCGGCCAGCCTCTATGGGCTGCCTCTCTCCTTTCCTCAAGGCCCACTATGGACCATCCCCCCTCGTAGGGGGTTCCGGTAACCCCCTCCGGCAATCCAGTTAAATCCGAAACTTTTCCGGAACACTTCCGGTGTCCGAATATAGTCGTCCAATATATCAATCTTTATGTCTCGGACATTCCGAAACTCCTCGTCATGTCTGTGATCTCATCCGGGACTCCCAACTACCTTCGGTACATCAAAACTCATAAACTCATAATACCGATCGTCATCAAACGTTAAGCGTGCGGACCCTACAGGTTCGAGAACTATGTAGACATGACCGAGACTCATCTCCGGTCAATAACCAATAGCGGAACCTGGATGTTCATATTGGCTCCTACATATTCTACGAAGATCTTTTATCGGTCAAAACCGCATAACAACATACGTTGTTCCTTTTGTCATCGGTATGTTACTTGCCCGAGATTCGATCGTTGGTATCTCTATACCTAGTTCAATCTCGTTACCAGCAAGTCTCTTTACTCGTTCCGTAACACATCATCTCGTGACTAACTCATTAGTCTTTTGCTTGCAAGGCTTATTATGATGTGTGTTAACGAGAGGGCCCAGAGATACCTCTCCGACACTCGGAGTGACAAATCCTAATCTTGATCTATGCCAACACCACGAATACTTTCGGAGACACCTGTAGAGCATCTTTATGATCACCCAGTTACGTTGTGACGTTTGATAGCACACAAGGTGTTCCTACGGTATACGGGAGTTGCATAATCTCATAGTCATAGGAACATGTATATGTCATGAAGAAAGCGATAGCAGTAAAACTAAACGATCATAGTGCTATGCTAACGGATGGGTCTAGTCCATCACATCATTCTCCTAATGATGTGATCCCGTTGATCAAATGACAACTCATGTCTATGGCTAGGAAACATAACCATCTTTGATCAATGAGCTAGTCTAGTAGAGGCATACTAGGGACACTCTGTTTTGTCTATGTATTCACACATGTACTAAGTTTCCGGTTAATACAATTCTAGCACGAATAAAAGACATTTATCATGATATAAGGAAATATAAATAACAACTTTATTATTGCCTCTAGGGCATATTTCCTTAAGTCTCCCACTTGCACTAGAGTCAATAATCTAGCTCACATCGCCATGTGATTTAATACCGATAGTTCACATCGTTATGTGAATAACACCCATAGTTCACATCACCATGTGACCAACACCCAAATGGTTTACTAGAGTCAATAATCTAGTTCACATCGCTATGTGATTAATAACGAAGAGTAATAAGGTGTGATCATGTTTTGCTTGTGAGAGAAGTTTAGTCAACGGGTCTGTTACATTTAGATCCGTATGTATTTCGCAAATTTCTATGTCTACAATGCTCTGCATGGAGCTACTCTAGCTAATTGCTCCCACTTTCAATACGCATCCAGATTGATACTTAGAGTCATCTGGCTTTAGTGTCAAAGCTTGCATCGGCGTAACCCTTTACGACGAACTCTTTATCACCTCCATAATCGAGAAATATTTCCTTAGTCATCCAATTACTAAGGGTAATTTTGACCGCTGTACAGTGATCTACTCCTGGATCACTATTGTATCTCCCTGTCAAACTCATGGCAAGGTACACAACGTGTCTTGTACACAGCATGGCATACTTTATAGAACATATGGCTGAGGCATAGGGAATGACTTTCATTCTCTCTATATTTTTCTGCCGTGGTCTGGCTTTTGAGTCTTACTCAACTTCACACCTTACAAGTCAGGCAAGAACTTCTTCTTTGACTGATCCATTTTGAACTACTTCAAAATCTTATCAAGGTATGTACTCATCGAAAGTTTTATCAAGCGTCTTGATCTATCTCTATAGATCTTGATGCCCAATATGTAAGCAGCTTCACCAAGGTCTTTCTTTGAAAAACTCCTTTCAAATACTCCTTTATGCTTTCCAGAAAATTCTACATTTCCGATCGACAATATGTCATTCACATATACTTATTAGAAAGGTTGTAGTGCTCCCACTCACTTCTTGTAAATACAGGCTTCACCGCAAGTCTGTATAAATCTATATGCTTTGATCAACTTATCAAAGCGTATATTCCAACTCCGAGATGCTTGCACTAGTCCATAGATGGATCACTGGAGCTTGCACATTTTGTTAGCACCTTTTGGATCGACAAAACCTTCTGGTTGCATCATATACAACTCTTCTTTGAGATATCCATTCAGGAATGCAGTTTTGACATCCATTTGCCAGATTTCATAATCATAAAATGCGGCAATTGCTAACATGATTCGGACAGACTTAAGCATCGCTACAGGCGAGAAAGTCTCATCGTAGTCAACTCCTTGAACTTGTCGAAACCCTTTCGCAAAAAGTCGAGCTTTGTAAACAGTAACATTACCGTCTGCGTCGGTCTTCCTCTTGAAGATCCATTTATTTTCGATGGCCTGCCGATCATCGGGCAAGTCAACCAAAGTCCACACTTTGTTCTCATACATGGATCCCATCTCAGATTTCAAGGCCTCAAGCCATTTTGCGGAATCTGGGCTCATCATCGCTTCCTCATAGTTCGCAGGTTCATCATGGTCTAGTAACATGATTTCCAGAACTGGGTTGCCGTACCACTCTGGTGCGGAACGTACTCTGGTTGATCTACGACGTTCAGCAAAAACTTGATCTGAAGTTTTATGATCATCATCATTAACTTCCTCACTTATTGGTGTAGGAATCACTGGAACGAGTTTCTGTGATATACTACCTTCCAATTCGGGAGAAGGTACAATTACCTCATCAAGTTCTACTTTCCTCCCACTCACTTCTTTCGAGAGAAACTCCTTCTCTGGAAAGGATCCACTCTTAGCAACAAAGACCTTGCCTTCGGATCTGTGATAGAAGGTGTACCCAACAGTTTCTTTTGGGTATCCTATGAAGATTTACTTCTCCGATTTGGGTTCGAGCTTATCATGTTGAAACTTTGTCACATAAGCATCGCAGTCCCAGACTTAAAGAAATGACAGCTTAGGTTTCTCGTCAAACCACAGTTCATACGGTGTCATCTCCACGGATTTAGATGGTGCCCTATTTAACGTGAATGTAGCTGTCTCTAATGCATAACCCCAAAAGCGATAGTGGTAGATCGGTAAGAGACATCATCGATTGCACCATATCTAATAAAGTACTGTTATGACGTTGGGACACACCATTACACTGTGGTGTTCCAGGTGGCGTGAGTAGTAAAACTATTTCACATTGTTTTTATTGAAGGCCAAACTCGCTAACTCAAATATTTTACCTCTACGATCATATCGTAGAAACTCTTATTTTTCTTGTTACGATGATTCTCCACTTCACTCTGAAATTCTTTGAACTTTTCAAATGTTTCAGACTTGTGCTTCATTAAGTAGATATACCTATATGTAATGCCCAGGATGGGACTATACCTCCTACGTGTCGAGGCACGACTTAAAGGTATAAGCCCATCCTAGAATGATCTCAAGTTTGGTATCTTTGCACATCTCATGTAAAAGAGGGATTAAATTGCAAAAGGAGATAGTTGGCTTACACTCGCCACTTCACACAATACATTACATAAGCAAAACATCATTCAAAACATCACAACCCGACTACGGGCGAAGATCAAAAGAAAGATACCAAAACAACATAAAGCCACAGGTCAGGATCGAATCCTAGTAGAAACCACTACTGATCGTCGAAACGACACAAGCACACGGACAAACTCTTCATCGAGCTCCTGGTGAAGAACTTGAACCAGCTTCTGCTTCAAACTCGGCTGAACCTGCATCTGGTGTTGTAGTATCTGTGAGCCACGAGGACTCAGCAATCCCATAACCATGGGTATCAAGACTAGCAAAGCTTTATGGGTAGGAAGAGGTAAAGTGGTGAGGCTGCAGCAGCGACTAAGCATAATATGGTGGCTAACTTACGAGTACCAGAATGAGAAGAGCATCTACGCAAACGGTCGCAAAAGAGGTGATCGCTAAAGATCCTAACTACATACGGTCAAACATAACCCCACCGTGTTCTCTTCTCAAAGTGAAAAGAGACAGTAACGGTTACTCACACAGTTGTGTGTTTTACTTCGGATCATCTGTCAAGTTTTCTACAACCGGACATTAACAAATTCCAATCTGCCACATAACCGCGGGCACGGCTTTCGAAAGATCATAACCCTGCAGGGGTGTTCCAACTTAGCCCATCACAAGCTCTCACGATTAGCTGAAGTGATAAATATAATATCATCACTCCTTATCTTAGGGAAAACCGATCAGGCTCGGCATCCCGGTAGCACAAGACATTTCGACAATGGTAAAACAAGTCCAGCAAGACCTCCCGGCGTGCCGACACCCTGATAGTAGCCGCGCGCATCTCGTCTCAGGCCACGTCCAGATGAGCGCTACGTACAGTACCGAAGACCCCAGATAACTGGGTGGTACCGCAAGTGACTCTAGTTTGGGACCAACACCATCAGCATTGGCCCCCCTGCTATGTAGAATTAAGAATCTCCAAGGAGCGTCCCCCTTATGCAAATTAATTAATTAATTAAGTTATTATTATGAGGCAAATAAAACCAATGTTGGGCCTTGCTGGAGGAGTTTTATTCAAAGTCGAACTGTCAAGGGGTCCCCATTTCACCCATCGTGTAAGGAACGCAAAATCAAGGAACATAATGCCGGTTTATTGGCGCCTAAGGTGGCATGAGTGGAACAAAACACCGAGCAAAAGGCCAAGCCTTCCACCCATGCCCAGTATATAGGTGTGTTAATAATAATTATAGATATTGTGATATATCCAACAACAAGTTCCCTCCTGGAACGAACTTCATCTTCACCTGCAACTAACAACGCTATAAGAAGGACTGAGCAAGCGGGGCTGAGCAAGCGGGTAACATAGCCAAACAGTGGTTTTGCTAGGAAGGTGTCAAGGTTAGAGGTTTCATGGCAACAAGGAGAGGGCTGACATAAAAAGATGGGTAGCGCGACATGTAACGATAGCATCGAGACAACTAAGCATGGCAATGGTAGTAAAGGTATCCAAGGGTATGATCATCTTGCCTGGGATTCCACAAGGGAGAAGAACAGATCCATGAAGTAGACGGAGCAACAGTCGAGCGGATCCTCACAACTCCGGAACGAAACCGAAGCTAACAAGAGAAGCAACCGGAAAGAAGCAAACAACATGGTAAACACACAAGCATAAACATGGCATACGATGCACAAGCAAGCATGATGCATGTCCGGTTTAAATATGCATGGCATGGCAAGAGCACAAACAAATACTACAAGTTAAGTGGAGCTCAATATGCAACGAGTTGCATATTGACGAAACACCACATTTAATTATTTAGTTGACTCTCATTTAACAAGACAAGATTAAATGTTTTTAACATGGCAAGAGGTGAAGCATAAAAAAAACTACACTATTTAGGCATTTTAAATGAGGCCGGAAAATAACAACAACATATCCGGAAAATCCCCATGAGCATGTTTAATAATTATAAGCAAACGATAATTAACATATATAATGTTGTTATATGATGCGGATGACATGATCAAGTTTATGCAATTTTATTAAAAGGTTGACATAAAAGAGATAAGAAGTATTGTCACCGTGGTGGATAGAAAGGGTGCCACGGCAATGATTCCGAAAATGATGCCACGGCAACATATCGGTTCCGGTAACTCGTTGAGGGACCGGGCAAAAGAAAGATGGCGTGAGCGAGTCAAACGAGAAGGAAGTGGGTCGATCCCGTTGTCGGGTTCCCACGAGTCGGTGACGAGGCAACCGAGGAACATGACAAAAGGTCGAAACGGGCACGGAGCACACAAGGGAGACATTTCATACAACTCAACAAGCATCCACGGGTCACGTCTCGGGGTATACCTTCGAAACACTCGTTTCGGGACGGTTCGAGATCGTAGAGGAAGGAGTCGTTCCGCGAGTCGTAGAGGAAGTAGATGTTCCGTTCGGAGAGGAAGTGGACGTTCTCATTTCTTCACCAAAGGTAGTCGTTCTCGTAGCGGTAGTTGTACTCGGGCGACGGTAGTGGTTCGGGCGACGGTAGACGTTCGGGCCGTAGATGTACTCGGTCGTCGTGGTACACGTTTGTAGATGTTCATCCGTCATGTCGTGGTACTTGGCGAGTCATCTTGCGTAGTCGTTCCGGTTCGTAGACGCACTTGCATCGGAGGGGTACTTGTCGTTTCATCGTGTAGTTGAACTCGTTCATGTAGTTGTACTCGAGGGTCTCGGGGTTCCTCGTTCGAAGCTCTTGGCGTCCGGCAGCAAGCAAAAGAGGCGCTGCAAAACATGGCAGCAAAAACAAAAACAGCACGGCTCCGGGCGAACAACAACAGCAACACAACGACGGCAGCACGGGGCGGAGTCTGGCGAAGGGAGGTGCTGCGGTGGAGAACCACGGCGTGCTGGTGCGGCGACTTGGGAACGGGACAGGGGCTCCATGGCGCGGCGCTCACGGCGGCGCTGGAGCGAGGAGAAGGCGCTCGGGGCCGCCAGCTCGTGTCAGAGGAGGCAGGCCCAGGGCTTGGTTCGCCGGAGCTTGAGCGGGGCCGGAGGACGGAGGAGGAAGGGCGCAGCGCCGGCCTGCTGGAAACAGGCGCTCGGGGCCTGGGGCGCTCGGGCCTGGACGGCCGCTACGGTGCTGCAGGTGAGGAGAAGGGCGCGGCTGCCTGAGGACGGGCCGCATGGGGATGGTCGAGGCTGGAGGGGCGCCTCGGGGTCGCGGCTCCCGCGCGTCGGGGATCGAAGCAGCAGGGTTCGGCGCTCGGGAGGAGGGAGTAGATCGGGCGACGAGGGACGACGGGATCGAAGGCAGAGGGCCGAGGCGAGGGAGATCAAGGGAGATGGAGGCTCGGGGCGAGGGGATAGAAGAACGAGGGAACGCCTGGCGGCGGGGGGTGCGGGAGAGGATCGAGAGGCTGCGGGAGCGAGCGCCCTAGGGTTTTTCCCAGGAGGGGTCGGGCTGGGCCTGATGGCCTAGAGATGGGCCGCGCCTAGGAAGTGGCTGGAGGGAAGAAAAGGCCAGGAGGGAAAAACAAAAGGCTGGGCTGCTGGGCTCTCTTTAAATTAAAACTGCTGTTGTTTTCCAACTAAAACAGAAAAACAAAAGAGGAATAGAAAGAAAAGAGGAGTTAGGAAAAAGGCTTAGGGCAAGGGGTAAAATCCCTGGACTCTCAAAAAATGTCAGGAATTTAAATAAAATAGAAGGAGGGTTTTTGGAAGAACCTCGAAACAACGGAAAGAATTATAGGCAAGGATTTTGAAGGAGAAACTCGAAGTAGGAAAGCATGGGGAAAATGCATGTGTGTTACGGTGATTTCCGAAGCAATGGAATATTTATTATATAGCTCCCTAATATTGAGAGACTTTTATATGTTATAAAGAGAAGACATTCTTCCCTCGATTTAAATGGACCGGAGGCCCACACGAATTATTTGGTTGCTAAAATTAATGAGATGATGGCATGATGACATGATGCAATGCAAAAAATAAATAACACAAGCACAAAGAACACACGGGCAACCCGGAACATCTGGAATCTTCGGGAATCTTCTGGAATCTTCTGGGACGTCGGTATCGGGCGTCACAACTCTCCCACACTAACAGAGGATCTCGACCCGAGATCCTAGAGATATCACCGGGTAAAAACGAAAAGGAGGAGGTAAAACAAAGTTGCTTCTTTGACAGACGAGTGAAACCAAAGAACCTTGAGAGGTTAAGCAAGTTGAAAGAAGAATACAACGGAGATGAACGAAGTTGAGAGCACTCCGATAAAGGGAGGAACAAGGACACAATGAGAACCTTGTAGGTTGAAAGACATGAAGCAAGAGCTTACGAATCAAAAGAATATGAAACCGCAATGGTATAGCCAAGGAATAAGAATGACAGAATTTGGACAGCACTCCGTCTGAAAATGGAAGGAATTAACAAGAACTTGATAAGATGGAATGATACTTAATGAAATCAATAGCATATTGCCTCCGAAACAATTAAAAGAATGGCACAAGGGTTAAGAATGATTTAGACAGCACTCCGGTTAAAAAGATAGGCAAAACTTGATATGATGAGAGAACTTGAATGAAAAAATACAACACTCCGGTTAAATGATAAGCAAGTAAAAGAACATGATCTCGATAAAACGATATGATGGTTTGGAGAGAGCAATATAACAATGCCTCCGGAATGAAAGAATAGCATATAAATCAACGAAAGAAAAGAATGGAGAAGAAGATGACAACTTCTCTCAAAATTGAATTTGAAAGAGCATCCTTACGAACTGGTTGAATGGAGTTGATGGTAAATCAACAACGAAACGAATAAGCTTGATGTGGGCTTATGGAAAACATCTCAACAATAAGAGGTGACAACCAGCCACTAGCATAAAACAATTGATTGGATTGAGATCAACAAGGAGACGAAAAACTTATCTCGCCAGAATGATAAATGAAGAACTTGGGTCATTTATAAGCACCATAATAGCAACAATCCTTAGGGAAAGCTTTAGGTGAAATACAACCCAAGATTACTCCAACAAATAAATTGAAGGGTTGAAAAGATCTCCTGAACAAGGAAAATGATGGGTTTAAATATCTCATTCTTGAAAACTCGTGAATCATGAAACATGAAGGAATTGTCAAGAATGACATAACACCATCTCAAAAGATAAGGGGAAAAGAATTGCACTTGGGAAGCATGATGACGAATGCTTGAGCTCCAACAAGAATCTTGATGAAGACTTCGAGGATGAATTAAAACATGATGAACCATCATGAAAACTCCGGTAATGAAAGCATGAGAAAAGAAAGATGAAAAGAATAAGATTCAAGGCCTGTGATGAATTAGATGAAGCTTGAACGATATAATTAAATAACTTGGGACTCCGGAAAACAAGATGAACAACTTGAAACTTAGAATTTATTCCTCATGAATAAACTCTAAACGAAGGTATTAATCCACTTGGATGAAATAAGAATAAGAATTATGTCATGCATATCCTTCACCAATTTAAATTGATGACAACCACAGGATTTGGCATACTACTTATTCTCGTTGCAAGGAATTAAAGAGAGATCTAGCACAAGCTTAAGAATAATGTTGAACGACTCACTGGTAGGATTATGAAAAAAACGAGTGAATTAAAACGATAACAACGGAAGGGTAAACTTGAAAGAACCACCGTAAGAATATGGAGACGAACGAAGAGACATCAATGAAGAATATTTGGAGGACGAAGTTGAAAACTAAGAACGAAGAAATCTTCTGAGATGATGGCCTTCGGAGGATCACAAAGAAAAGAATTCATGAAATGCTTCGGATGGGATAAAAGAATTCCTCACAAACGGAACAATAATGAGGATGGCATGAAGCTAGAACCACACTTCTTCAAGAGCACGGGCCAAGATTTAAGAGAAACACTTCTCCGGTCTCCAGTGCTGAGAATGAAGACGAGAAATGCCATGAAGAATTTCGAGATACTCCGGACGAATGACAAGAGGAAGGTGGAGCTAAAGATGGAAATGATTTAAACAAGCTTGGAGAAGGCATGTGACTGATGGAGATCATTCTTACGTCACACTTTGAAAAGAATTTGAGAATAACTCCGGAATAATTAGAAGAGTCAGGTAAGATCCTGGGAAAAGACCTGTGGGTTAGGGCCCACTGAAGAAATCACCGTTGGAAAAGATTTCTCAAGAGATATTGCACCGGTTGAATTAAATGGCTTGAGTAAAATGACAATCCTCAAAAATAGTTTGAACGGATTAAGAGTGGAATTATGAATCTTCAGCACTCCGGATATGAATAGCAAGAGGAGAATGATTAATTGGTCCACCGGAATAAGAAAGCATTGTGAAAAGAGGAAAAGGATAAGATCAACACCGAAATCTTGAATTACATCCACCGGCAGAATATTGGAATTAAGAATGATGAACTTGAAGCTCTTGAGCATCTTCAAGATAAATCGCCGGATAAGAACATTGAAGGAAAAGAATGAGGAAACATCACATGAATAAAATGGATACTTCATCTGAGAATTTCTTGCTCCGAGAAGAAGAAGGGTGGGAGGGTGGGGAAAACAAAGACAACTTGAGATGAATGAAACAGACAATCGTCAGATTTCCCAACGGTGTCCGTATGGAATAACTTGAAGAGAAGGCACACCGGTTGAAAAGGATTAACATGACCATCTTGATGATCAAGAGGAATTAGCACTCCCATAGAAATATGAGAACACCGATTAGGAAGGTATGGAATCAACATTTGACATCGAAGCAACTCGAATACCCGAATCAAAACAAAACAAAGGATAGATGTGTAGCAGCATCATCTTCACAATATCATTCGAACAGAGGATTGAGCGAATGAATTCTGAAGGTACATCACTGGTCGAGAAGCCACTTGGAGAACAAAAAGAAAATAAAAAGGAACAAAGAATAGATAGAACAAATACAAGATAGAAGTTTCGTTTGACATCTTCGTGCTGAAAGCTCATGGAACGTGTTACAAAAGGGTTTTGCAATCCCCGGATCAGCATAGCCAAGGACCCTTTAAGATGCAACTCCCGATCAGAACAAGTCCATAAAACCACTTCACTCAATGTAGAACCCCGAACTTCATATCGTGCATCCGTTGGAAGAATGCCTAGAACTACTAGATGAACCCACCTATAGATATCCGAAAGTTTCCAGTTATGCAATCAGGTGTTGGGGATACACGGGAAGCACCGCGCAATCAACTCTAAACCTACATCCATGTGTATCCATCCTTCAACACATAACCAGTCTTTCTCGGAAACTGTGTACCTCGGACCTTCGAAAAGCATCCACTATAACAAGCTATGGCAATACTCTCGAACTACCTCCCCAGTACTGGGTGATGTCGGGGTTATCTTGCCACTGGCCGTATAGGAGAGATTTTCGATGTCGGCCGTCTTAAGTATTTAGTACTGCCGCGATATGCTTGTGACAACAATACCCCGAAGCTCAACTCCCCGGAACAGGAGGCATCGAGAACAATATCCTTGTCACAAGAACATCGAAACAATCCCAGAATACTCGCGGGATCCTAAAAAAAATTCGGTGCCTTTTTGAAAGTAGAAGAGAAAAGAGTAATCGTCAGGAGTCCTCACCAGAGAGAAAGGGGATGAGAAGCAAAGAAGTCCTACTCTCCGATATAATATAGGACTCAAAAAGTTTTCAAGTGTGTGCCTAGACTCAACCGTCAATGATTCGATCAATCAGTGGGGGCTCCTAGGTCGGAGAAGGCTCTGAATACCAACTTGTAATGCCCAGGATGGGACTATACCTCCTACGTGTCGAGGCACGACTTAAAGGTATAAGCCCATCCTAGAATGATCTCAAGTTTGGTATCTTTGCACATCTCATGTAAAAGAGGGATTAAATTGCAAAAGGAGATAGTTGGCTTACACTCGCCACTTCACACAATACATTACATAAGCAAAACATCATTCAAAACATCACAACCCGACTACGGGCGAAGATCAAAAGAAAGATACCAAAACAACATAAAGCCACAGGTCAGGATCGAATCCTAGTAGAAACCACTACTGATCGTCGAAACGACACAAGCACACGGACAAACTCTTCATCGAGCTCCTGGTGAAGAACTTGAACCAGCTTCTGCTTCAAACTCGGCTGAACCTGCATCTGGTGTTGTAGTATCTGTGAGCCACGAGGACTCAGCAATCCCATAACCATGGGTATCAAGACTAGCAAAGCTTTATGGGTAGGAAGAGGTAAAGTGGTGAGGCTGCAGCAGCGACTAAGCATAATATGGTGGCTAACTTACGAGTACCAGAATGAGAAGAGCATCTACGCAAACGGTCGCAAAAGAGGTGATCGCTAAAGATCCTAACTACAAACGGTCAAACATAACCCCACCGTGTTCTCTTCTCAAAGTGAAAAGAGACAGTCATGGTTACTCACACAGTTGTGTGTTTCACTTCGGATCATCTGTCAAGTTTTCTACAACCGGACATTAACAAATTCCAATCTGCCACATAACCGCGGGCACGGCTTTCGAAAGATCATAACCCTGCAGGGGTGTTCCAACTTAGCCCATCACAAGCTCTCACGATTAGCTGAAGTGATAAATATAATATCATCACTCCTTATCTTAGGGAAAACCGATCAGGCTCGGCATCCCGGTAGCACAAGACATTTCGACAATGGTAAAACAAGTCCAGCAAGACCTCCCGGCGTGCCGACACCCTGATAGTAGCCGCGCGCATCTCGTCTCAGGCCACGTCTGGATGAGCGCTACGTACAGTACCGAAGACCCCAGATAACTGGGTGGTACCGCAAGTGACTCTAGTTTGGGACCAACACCATCAGCATTGGCCCCCCCTGCTATGTAGAATTAAGAATCTCCAAGGAGCGTCCCCCTTATGCAAATTAATTAATTAATTAAGTTATTATTATGAGGCAAATAAAACCAGTGTTGGGCCTTGCTGGAGGAGTTTTATTCAAAGTCGAACTGTCAAGGGTTCCCCATTTCACCCATCGTGTAAGGAACGCAAAATCAAGGAACATAATGCCGGTTTATCGGCGCCTAAGGTGGCATGAGTGGAACAAAACACCGAGCAAAAGGCCAAGCCTTCCACCCATGCCCAGTATATAGGTGTGTTAATAATAATTATAGATATTGTGATATATCCAACAACAAGTTCCCTCCTGGAACGAACTTCATCTTCACCTGCAACTAACAACGCTATAAGAAGGACTGAGCAAGCGGGGCTGAGCAAGCGGGTAACATAGCCAAACAGTGGTTTTGCTAGGAAGGTGTCAAGGTTAGAGGTTTCATGGCAACAAGGAGAGGGCTGACATAAAAAGATGGGTAGCGCGACATGTAACGATAGCATCGAGACAACTAAGCATGGCAATGGTAGTAAAGGTATCCAAGGGTATGATCATCTTGCCTGGGATTCCACAAGGGAGAAGAACAGATCCATGAAGTAGACGGAGCAACAGTCGAGCGGATCCTCACAACTCTGGAACGAAACCGAAGCTAACAAGAGAAGCAACCGGAAAGAAGCAAACAACACGGTAAACACACAAGCATAAACATGGCATACGATGCACAAGCAAGCATGATGCATGTCCGGTTTAAATATGCATGGCATGGCAAGAGCACAAACAAATACTACAAGTTAAGTGGAGCTCAATATGCAACGAGTTGCATATTGACGAAACACCACATTTAATTATTTAGTTGACTCTCATTTAACAAGACAAGATTAAATGTTTTTAACATGGCAAGAGGTGAAGCATAAAAAAAACTACACTATTTAGGCATTTTAAATGAGGCCGGAAAATAACAACAACATATCCGGAAAATCCCCATGAGCATGTTTAATAATTATAAGCAAACAATAATTAACATATATAATGTTGTTATATGATGCGGATGACATGATCAAGTTTATGCAATTTTATTAAAAGGTTGACATAAAAGAGATAAGAAGTATTGTCACCGTGGTGGATAGAAAGGGTGCCACGGCAACGATTCCGAAAATGATGCCACGGCAACATATCGGTTTCGGTAACTCGTTGAGGGACCGGGCAAAAGAAAGATGGCGTGAGCGAGTCAAACGAGAAGGAAGTGGGTCGATCCCGTTGCCGGGTTCCCACGAGTCGGTGACGAGGCAACCGAGGAACATGACAAAAGGTCGAAACGGGCACGGAGCACACAAGGGAGACATTTCATACAACTCAACAAGCATCCACGGGTCACGTCTCGGGGTATACCTTCGAAACACTCGTTTCGGGACGGTTCGAGATCGTAGAGGAAGGAGTCGTTCCGCGAGTCGTAGAGGAAGTAGATGTTCCGTTCGGAGAGGAAGTAGACGTTCTCATTTCTTCACCGAAGGTAGTCGTTCTCGTAGCGGTAGTTGTACTCGGGCGACGGTAGTGGTTCGGGCGACGGTAGACGTTCGGGCCGTAGATGTACTCGGTCGTCGTGGTACACGTTTGTAGATGTTCATCTGTCATGTCGTGGTACTTGGCGAGTCATCTTGCGTAGTCGTTCCGGTTCGTAGACGCACTTGCATCGGAGGGGTACTTGTCGTTTCATCGTGTAGTTGAACTCGTTCATGTAGTTGTACTCGAGGGTCTCGGGGTTCCTCGTTCGAAGCTCTTGGCGTCCGGCAGCAAGCAAAAGAGGCGCTGCAAAACATGGCAGCAAAAACAAAAACAGCACGGCTCCGGGCGAACAACAACAGCAACACAACGACGGCAGCACGGGGCGGAGTCTGGCGAAGGGAGGTGCTGCGGTGGAGAACCACGGCGTGCTGGTGCGGCGACTTGGGAACGGGACAGGGGCTCCATGGCGCGGCGCTCACGGCGGCGCTGGAGCGAGGAGAAGGCACTCGGGGCCGCCAGCTCGCGTCAGAGGAGGCAGGCCCAGGGCTTGGTTCGCCGGAGCTTGAGCGGGGTCGGAGGACGGAGGAGGAAGGGCGCAGCGCCGGCCTGCTGGAAACAGGCGCTCGGGGCCTGGGGCGCTCGGGCCTGGACGGCCGCTACGGTGCTGCAGGTGAGGAGAAGGGCGCGGCTGCCTGAGGACGGGCCGCATGGGGATGGTCGAGGCTGGAGGGGCGCCTCGGGGTCGCGGCTCCCGCGCGTCGGGGATCGAAGCAGCAGGGTTCGGCGCTCGGGAGGAGGGAGTAGATCGGGCGACGAGGGACGACGGGATCGAAGGGAGAGGGCCGAGGCGAGGGAGATCGAGGGAGATGGAGGCTCGGGGCGAGGGGATAGAAGAACGAGGGAACGCCTGGCGGCGGGGGGTGCGGGAGAGGATCGAGAGGCTGCGGGAGCGAGCGCCCTAGGGTTTTTCCCAGGAGGGGTCGGGCTGGGCCTGATGGCCTAGAGATGGGCCGCGCCTAGGAAGTGGCTGGAGGGAAGAAAAGGCCAGGAGGGAAAAACAAAAGGCTGGGCTGCTGGGCTCTCTTTAAATTAAAACTGCTGTTGTTGTCCAACTAAAACAGAAAAACAAAAGAGGAATAGAAAGAAAAGAGGAGTTAGGAAAAAGGCTTAGGGCAAGGGGTAAAATCCCTGGACTCTCAAAAAATGTCAGGAATTTAAATAAAATAGAAGGAGGGTTTTTGGAAGAACCTCGAAACAACGGAAAGAATTATAGGCAAGGATTTTGAAGGAGAAACTCGAAGTAGGAAAGCATGGGGAAAATGCATGTGTGTTACGGTGATTTCCGAAGCAATGGAATATTTATTATATAGCTCCCTAATATTGAGAGACTTTTATATGTTATAAAGAGAAGACATTCTTCCCTCGATTTAAATGGACCGGAGGCCCACACGAATTATTTGGTTGCTAAAATTAATGAGATGATGGCATGATGACATGATGCAATGCAAAAAATAAATAACACAAGCACAAAGAACACACGGGCAACCCGGAACATCTGGAATCTTCGGGAATCTTTTGGAATCTTCTGGGACGTCGGTCTCGGGCGTCACACTATATCTGCTGAAATCATCAGTGAAGGTCAGAAAATAACGATACCTGCCGCGAGCTTCAACACTCTTTGGTCTGCATACATCAGTATGTATGATTTCCAACAACTCTGTTGCTCGCTCCACGGTTCCGGAGAACGGAGTTTTAGTCATCTTGCCCATGAGGCATGGTTCGCAAGCACCAAGTGATTCATAATCAAGTGATTCCAAAAGTCCATCACTATGGAGTTTCTTCATGCGCTTTACACCAATATGACCTAAACGGCAGTGCCACAAATAAGTTGCACTATCATTATTAACCTTGCATATTTTGGCTTCAATATTATGAATATGTGTATCACACGATCGAGATCCAACAAACCATTTTCATTGGGTGTATGACCATAGAAGGTTTTATTCATGTAAACAGAACAACAATTATTCTCTAACTTACATGAATAACCGTATTGCAACAAACATGATCAAATCATATTCATGCTCAACACAAACACCAAATAACACTTATTTAGGTTCAACACTAATCCCGAAAGTATAGGGAGTGTGCGATGATGATCATATCAATCTTGGAACTACTTCCAATACACATCGTCACTTCATCCTTAACTAGTTTCTGTTCATTATGCAACTCCCATTTCGAGTTACTACTCTTTAGCAACTGAACCAATATCAAATACCGAGGGGTTGCTATGAACACTAGTAAAATACACATCAATAATCTGTATATCAAATATACCTTTGTTCACTTTGCCATCCTTCTTATCCGCCAAGTATCTAGGGCAGTTCCACTTCTAGTGACCATTTCCTTTGCAGTAGAAGCACTTAGTTTCATGCTTGAGTTTAGATTTGGGTTTCTTCACGGGAGTGACAACTTGCTTGTCATTCTTCTTGAAGTTCCCCTTCTATCCATTTGCCCTTTACTTGAAACAAGTGGTCTGGTTAACCATCAACACTTGATGCTCTTTCTTGATTTCTACCTTCGCCGATTTCAGCATCGTGAAGAGCTCGGGAATTACTTTCGTCATCCCTTGCATATTATAGTTCATCACGAAGTTCTACTAACTTGGTGATAGTGTCTAGAGAACTTTGTCAATTACTATCTTATCTGGAAGATTAACTCCCATTTGATTCAAGCAATTGTACTACCCAGACAATCTGAGCACATGCTCACTGGTTGAGCTATTCTCCTCCATCTTGTAGGCAAAGTACTGTCAGAGGTCTTATACCTCTCGACACGGGCATGAGTATGAAATACTAATTTCAACTCTTGGAACATCTCATATGCTCCGTGGCGTTTCAAAACGTTTTTGAAGTCCCGGTTATAAGCCGTAAAGCATGGTGCACTAAACTATCAAGTAGTCATCATATCGAGCTTTTGTCAAAACGTTCATAACGTCTACATCTGCTCCTGCAATAGGTCTGTCACCTAGTGGTGCATCAAGGACATAATTCTTCTGTGCAGCAATGAGGATAATCTCAGATCACGGAACAATTCCGCATCATTGCTACTAACATCTTTCAACTTGGTTTTCTCTGGGAACATATAAAAAATAAACGTGGAGCAACATCGCGAGCTATTGATCTACAACATAGATATGCTAATACTACCAGGACTAAGTTCATGATAAATTAAAGTTCAATTAATCATATTACTTAAGAACTCCCACTTAGATAGACATCCCTCCGGTCATCTAAATGATCACGTGATCCAAATCAACGAAACCATGTCCGATCATCATGTGAGATGGAGTAGTTTCAATGGTGAACATCTTATGTTGATCATATCTACTATATGATTCACGTTCGACCTTTCGGTCTCCAGTGTTCTGAGGCCATATCTGCATATGCTAGGCTCGTCAAGTTTAACCCGAGTATTCTGCGTGTGCAAAACTGGCTTACACCCGTTGTATTTGAACGTAGAGCATATCACACCCGATCATCACGTGGTGTCTCGGCACGACGAACTTTCGCAATGGTGCATACTCATGGAGAACACTTATACCTTGAAATTTAGTAAGGGATCATCTTATAATGCTACCGTCGTTCTAAGCAAAAATAAGAAGCATAATAAGATAAACATCACATGCAATCAAAATGTGTGACATGATATGGCCATCATCATCTTGTGCTTTTGATCTCCATCTCCAAAGCACCGTCATGATCACCTTCGTCACCGGCACGACACCTTGATCTCCATCGTAGCATCGTTGTCGTCTCGCCAACTATTGCTTCTACAACTATCGCTACCGCTTAGTGATAAAGTAAAGCAATTACATGGCGATTGCATTTCATACAATAAAGCGACAACCATATGGCTCCTGCCAGTTGCCGATAACATTACAAAACATGATCATCTCATACAAAACCGTATAACTCATCATGTCTTGACCATATCACATCACAACATGCCCTGCAAAAACAAGTTAGACGTCCTCTACTTTGTTGTTGCAAGTTTTACGTGGCTGCTACGGGCTTAGCAAGAACCGTTCTTACCTACGCATACAAAAACCACAACGATGTTTCGTCAAGTATGTGCTGTTTTAACCTTCACAAGGACCGGGCGTAGCCATACTTGATTCAGCTAAAGTGAGAGAGACAGACACCCGCCAGTCACCTTTAAGCAACGAGTGCTCATAACGGTGAAACCAGTCTCGCGTAAGCGTACGCGTAATGTCGGTCCGGGCCGCTTCATCTCACAATACCGCCGAAGCAAAGTATGACATGCTGGTAAGCAGTATGACTAGTATCGCCCACAACTCATTGTGTTCTACTCGTGCATATCATCTACGCATAGACCTGGCTCTGATGCCACTGTTGGGGAACATAGTATTTTAAAATTTTCCTACGATCACGCAAGATCTATCTACCAGATGCATAGCAACGAGAGGGAAGAGTGTGTCTACGTACCCTCGTAGACCGAAAGCGGAAGCGTCAAGTGACGCGGTTGATGTAGTCGAACTTCTTCGCGATTCAACCGATCAAGTACCGAACGTACGGCACCTCCACGTTCAGCACACGTTCAGCTTGATGACGTCCCATGAGCTCTTGATCCAGTTGAGCTTCACAGGAGAGTTTCGTCAGCACGACGGCGTGGTGACGGATATGATGTATCTACCGGCGCAGGGCTTCTCCTAAGTACTGCGATGGTATGACCGAGGTGTGTTTCTGTGGAGGGGGCACCGCACACGGCTGGAACAATTCAACTTGTGTGTCTTTGGGTGCCCCCCTGCCCCCGTATATAAAGGAGCAAGAGGGGAGGGCCGGCCGGACTCCTATGGTGCGGCTAGGGCAATCCTACTAGGAATAGGATTGCAATCCTATTCCTAGTAGGAGTCCATCAAGAAGGAAGAGAGGGAAAGGAAAAGAGGGAGAGGTGGCGCCCCCCCAATCCTAGTCCAACTAGGATCCCTTGGTGGGGCACCGGCCAGCCTCTATGGGCTGCCTCTCTCCTTTCCTCAAGGCCCACTATGGACCATCCCCCTCGTAGGGGGTTCCGGTAACCCCCTCCGGCAATCCAGTTAAATCCGAAACTTTTCCGGAACACTTCCGGTGTCCGAATATAGTCGTCCAATATATCAATCTTTATGTCTCGGACATTCCGAGACTCCTCGTCATGTCTGTGATCTCATCCGGGACTCCGAACTACCTTCGGTACATCAAAACTCATAAACTCATAATACCGATCGTCATCAAACGTTAAGCGTGCGGACCCTACGGGTTCGAGAACTATGTAGACATGACCGAGACTCATCTCCGGTCAATAACCAATAGCGGAACCTGGATGTTCATATTGGCTCCTACATATTCTACGAAGATCTTTTATCGGTCAAAACCGCATAACAACATACGTTGTTCCTTTTGTCATCGGTATGTTACTTGCCCGAGATTCGATCGTTGGTATCTCTATACCTAGTTCAATCTCGTTACCGGCAAGTCTCTTTACTCGTTCCGTAACACATCATCTCGTGACTAACTCATTAGTCTTTTTCTTGCAAGGCTTATTATGATGTGTGTTACCGAGAGGGCCCAGAGATACCTCTCCGACACTCGGAGTGACAAATCATAATCTTGATCTATGCCAACACCACGAATACTTTCGGAGACACCTGTAGAGCATCTTTATGATCACCCAGTTACGTTGTGACGTTTGATAGCACACAAGGTGTTCCTACGGTATACGGGAGTTGCATAATCTCATAGTCATAGGAACATGTATAAGTCATGAAGAAAGCAATAGCAGTAAAACTAAACGATCATAGTGCTATGCTAACGTATGGGTCTAGTCCATCACATCATTCTCCTAATGATGTGATCCCGTTGATCAAATGACAACTCATGTCTATGGCTAGGAAACATAACCATCTTTGATCAATGAGCTAGTCTAGTAGAGGCATACTAGGGACACTCTGTTTTGTCTATGTATTCACACATGTACTAAGTTTCCGGTTAATACAATTCTAGCATGAATAAAAGACATTTATCATGATATAAGGAAATATAAATAACAACTTTATTATTGCCTCTAGGGCATATTTCCTTCACTTGATGCTCAAGGAGTAATAATAAAAAGCTTATGTCCAAGAAGCCCCCAGGTATAGTGGACGTACATATTTAAAGATGTATGCATCAGGGGTGTGCGGTCGAGCCGTATGAAAGCTTTTAAAGCGAGAAAGAAAAAAGTAACCGAAAAAGAGAGAAAAAATAATGGAAACTTCAGAGGAGAAGGAGACGAACAAGGAGTTCGGCAGTAGGCATAGAATCTCCGGAGTCTGGCCATGTTCCGGGGGTTTGGCTCGAGGCGATTGTCTGATACATCGCGAAGAGGGTACACCCCTCCGGTGAGAACTTCGTCAATTATGAAGAGACCCTCCCATTTGGGCTTGAGTTTGTCCTTTTTCTTCTCCGGCAGGCGTAGAACGAGTTCGCCAATGTTGTAGTTCTTGGCCCGTACTTCTCTACTTTGATATCTTCGAGCCTGCTGTTGGTAAAATGCTGAACGGGCTTTTGCGACATCGCGCTCCTCTTCCAGGGCATCAAGGTTGTCCTGCCGATCCAGCTCGGCTTCTCTCTCTTCGTACATACGTACTCGAGGTGAGTCGTGGATAATATCGCAGGGCAATACAGCCTCCGCGCCATACACCATGAAGAAAGGTGTGTATCTGGTAGTACGGTTGGGCGTAGTCCACAGCCCCCAGAGTACGGAGTCGAGCTCCTCAACCCAGCGCTTGTCAGATTCTTTCAAAGACCGCACTAGTCTGGGTTTGATGCCGCTCATAATAAGACCATTGGCTCGTTTGACTTGATTGTTTGTTTGTGGGTGGTAGACAGAGGCGTAATCGAGCTTAATGCCCAGATTAGCACACCAGATTTTTACCTCATCGGCTGTGAAATTGGAGCCGTTGTCGTTGATGATGCTGTGTGGGACACCCTAACGAGGCACAACGTCGGATATGAATGTTATCACCGGCCCGGACTCGGCCGTTTGACTGGTTTAGCCTCTATCCACTTGGTGAATTTGTCCACCATGACCAGCAGATATTTTTTCTTATGGCTTCCCCCTTTAAGGGGTCCAACCATGTCCAGTCCCCAGACCGCGAAAGGCCAATTAATGGGGATTGTTTGTAAGACAGTTGGGGCATATGGCTTTGGATGGCGAAGAGTTGGCATCCGACGCAGCGTTGGACAAGGTCTTGCACGTCTGCTCAGGCCGTCGGCCAATAAAACCCTGTACGGAAGGCCTTGCTAACAAGCGCCCGGGCTGTGGCATGGTGTCCGCCTAGACCAGCATGAATTTCCGCCAAAAGCTGCCGCCCCTCTTCCTCGGAGATACATCTTTGAAGTACTCCGGTAGTACTTTTCTTGTAGAGCTCTCCATTGTGAACCTTGTAGGCCTTCGAACGCCGGACAATGCGGTGGGCCTCATTCTGGTCTTTGGGGAGTTCCTTCCTATTAATGTAGGCCAAGAAAGGTTCGGTCCATGGGGCAATAACTGCCATAATGAGATGGGCCGACGGTGTAATTTCGGTGGCTGAGCCCCCGATGATATCGGTGTGTTTGGAATCCGGACTGTTGTTGCCGCCCTCCCCTTGCCACACCACGGATGGCTTAAAAATCCTTTCCAGGAATATGTTAGGTGGGACGGGGTCGCGCTTAGCGCCAATGCGAGCAACGGCGTCCGCCGCCTGGTTACTTTCTCGGGCGACGTGATGGAATTCAAGCCCCTCGAACCGAGCCAACATTTTTTAAGATGGCATTACGATAAGCTGCCATCTTTGGATCTTTGGCATCAAAATCGCCGTTTATTTGAGATATTGCGAGGTTTGAGTCCACGCGCACCTCTAGGCATTGTATGCCCAAGGATACGGCCTCCGAAGACCATGCAATAAGGCCTCGTATTCGGCTGCGTTGTTGGAGTCTGTGTATAATATTTGGACCACATACTGGACGACATCTCCAGTGGGGGACGTTAACAGGACGCTCGCTCCCAGCCCCGTCAACATTTTGGAGCCGTCAAAATACATAATCCAATTGGAATATGCGCCGTACTCTTTAGGGAGTTCGGCCTCTGTCCATTCGGCGACGAAGTCAGCCAGTACTTGGGATTTGATGGCTCGACGTGGCTTGTATGGAAGTAGCTCGATGGCCCATTTGGAAATCCGGCCCGTGGCATCGCAGTTGTTTATTATGTCATTCAGTGGTACTTTAGAGGCCACCGTGATTGAACACTCCTGGAAGTAGTGTCGTAGCTTTCGGGCTACCATGAAGACCGCGTATGCTATCTTTTGATAATGGGGGTACCGGGATTTGCATGGTGTGAGGACATTAGATACGTAGTATACTGGTTTTTGGAGTGGGAATTTCTGTCCATCCTATTCTCGTTCGACGACGAGCATGGCGCTCACCACCTGATGTGTTGCCGATATGTATAGCAACATGGGTTCGCCGGCGTTTGGTGCGGCCAGGATTGGGTTGCTTGCTAGGTGGGCCTTCATTTCCTCCAGTCCGGCAGTCGTTGCGTCTGTCCATTCAAAGTTATCGGTGCGTCCTAAGAGGCGATACAGTGGTAGTACATTTTCTCCTAATCTGGAGATAAAGCGACTTAATGCTGCCACGCAACTAGCTAGTTTTTGGACTTGTTTGAGGTCTGTTGGCGTAGCCAACTGTGACAGAGCTCAGATTTTAGCTGGATTTGGTTCTATTCCTCTATTGGAAACAATGGAACCCATCAGTTTTCTAGCTCGGACGCCGAAGAAACATTTTTCCGGGTTGAGCTTAATGTCATACGCACGGAGGTTGTCGAATGTAAGACGTAAGTCGTCTATTAGTGTTTCAACGTGCCTAGTTTTAGATGACGACGTCGTCGATGTAGGCTTCTACTGTCTTGCCGATCTGCTTCTCCGGGCATGTTTGAATCACGCGTTGGTATCTGGCGTTGGCGTTCTTGAGCCCGAAGGGCATGGTGTTGAAGCAGAATGGCCCGTATGGGGTAATAAACGATGTTGCAGCTGTTGGGGAACGTAGTATTTTAAAATTTTCCTACGATCACGCAAGATCTATCTACCAGATGCATAGCAACGAGGGGGAAGAGTGTGTCTACGTACCCTCGTAGACCGGAAGCGGAAGCGTCAAGTGACGCGGTTGATGTAGTCGAACTTCTTCGCGATTCAACCGATCAAGCACCGAACGTATGGCACCTCCGCGTTCAGCACACGTTCAGCTTGATGACGTCCCACGAGCTCTTGATCTAGTTGAGCTTCACGGGAGAGTTTTGTCAGCACGACGGCGTGGTGACGGATATGATGTATTCACCGGCGCAGGGCTTCGCCTAAGCACTGCAACGGTATGACCGAGGTGTGTTTCTGTGGAGGGGGGCACCGCACACGGCTGGAACAATTCAACTTGTGTGTCCATGGGTGCCCCCTGCCCCCGTATATAAAGGAGCAAGGGGGGAGGCCGGCCAGCCCCTCTATGGTGCGCGGTGCAATCCTACTAGGAATAGGATTGCAATCCTATTCCTAGTAGGAACTACCAAAGAAGGAAGAGAGGAAAAGGAAAAAGGAGGGAGAGGTGGCGCCCCCAATCCTAGTCCAACTAGGATCCCTTAGGTGGGGCGCCGGCCAGCCCCTATGGGCTGCCTCTCTCTTTCCCTTAAGGCCCACTATGGACCATCCCCCTTCGTAGGGGGTTCCGGTAACCCCCTCCGGCAATCCCGTTAAATCCGAAACTTTTCCGGAACACTTCCGGTGTCCGAATATAGTCGTCCAATATATCAATCTTTATGTCTCGGACATTCCGAGACTCCTCGTCATGTCCGTGATCTCATCCGGGACTCCGAACTATCTTCGGTACATCAAAACTCATAAACTCATAATACCGATCGTCATCAAACGTTAAGCGTGCGGACCCTACGGGTTCGAGAACTATGTAGACATGACCGAGACTCATCTCCGGTCAATAACCAATAGCGGAACCTGGATGTTCATATTGGCTCCTACATATTCTACGAAGATCTTTTATCGGTCAGAACCGCATAACGACATACGTTGTTCCTTTTGTCATCGGTATGTTACTTGTCCGAGATTCGATCGTCGGTATCTCCATACCTAGTTCAATCTCGTTACCCGCAAGTCTCTTTACTCGTTCCGTAACACATCATCTCGTGACATACTCATTTAGTCTTTTGCTTGCAAGGCTTATTGTGATCTGTGTTACCGAGAGGGCCCAGAGATACCTCTCCGACACTCGGAGTGACAAATCCTAATCTTGATCTATGCCAACACCACGAATACTTTCGGAGACACCTGTAGAGCATCTTTATGATCACCCAGTTACGTTGTGACGTTTGATAGCACACAAGGTGTTCCTACGGTATTCGGGAGTTGCAAAATCTCATAGTCATAGGAACATGTATAAGTCATGAAGAAAGCAATAGCAGTAAAACTAAACGATCATAGTGCTATGCTAACGGATGGGTCTTGTCCATCACATCATTCTCCTAATGATGTGATCCCGTTGATCAAATGACAACTCATGTCTATGGCTAGGAAACATAACCATCTTTGATCAATGAGCTAGTCTAGTAGAGGCATACTAGGGACACTCTGTTTTGTCTATGTATTCACACATGTACTAAGTTTCTGGTTAATACAATTCTAGCATGAATAATAAACATTTATCATGATATAAGGAAATAAATAATAACTTTATTATTGCCTCTAGGGCATATTTCCTTCAGTCTCCCACTTGCACTAGAGTCAATAATCTAGATCACATCACCATGTGATTAACACCAATAGTTCACATCACCATGTGACTAACACCCATAGTTCTCATCGCCATGTGACCAATACCCAAAGGGTTTACTAGAGTCAACAATCTAGTTCACATCCTCATGTGATTAACACCCAAAGAGTACTAAGGTGTGATCATGTTTTGCTTCGTGAGAGAAGTTTAGTCAACGGGTCTATCACATTCAGATCCGTATGTATTTCGCAAATTTCTATGTCTACAATGCTCTGCATGGAGCTACTCTAGCTAATTGCTCCCATTTTCAATACGCATCCAGATTGATACTTAGAGTCATCTGGATTTAGTGTCAAAGCTTGCATCGGCATAACCCTTTACGACGAACTCTTTATCACCTCCATAATCGAGAAACATTTCCTTAGTCATCCAGTTATTAAGGATAATTTTGACCGTTGTCCAGTGATCTACTCCTAGATCACTATTATACCTCCTTGTCAAACTCATGGCAAGGTACACAACATGTTTGGTACATAGCATGGCATACTTTATAGAACCTATGGCTGAGGCATAGGGAATGACTTTCATTCTCTCTATATTTTTCTGCCGTGGTCAGGCTTTGAGTCTTACTCAACTTGACACCTTACCAGTCAGGCAAGAACTCCTTCTTTGACTGATCCATTTTGAACTACTTCAAAATCTTATCAAGGTATGTGCTCATTGAAAAAACTTATCAAGTGTCTCGATCTATCTCTATAGATCTTGATGCTCAATATGTAAGCAGCTTCACCGAGGTCTTTCTTTGAAAAACTCCTTTCAAACACTCCTTTATGCTTTCCAGAATATTCTACATTATTTCTGATCAACAATATGTCATTCACATATACTTATCAGAAAGTTTGTAGTGCTCCCACTCACTTTCTTGTAAATACAGGCTTCACCGCAAGTCTGTATAAATCTATATGCTTTGATCAACTTATCAAAGCGTATATTCCAACTTCGAGATGCCTGCACCAGTCCATAGATGGATCGCTGGAGCTTGCACATTTTGTTAGCACCTTTAGGATTGACAAAACCTTCTGGTTGCATCATATACAAGTCTTCTTTAATAAATCCATTAAAGAATGTAGTTTTGTTATCCATTTGCCAGATTTCATAAAATGCGGCAATTGCTAACATGATTCGGACAGACTTAAGCATCGCTACGGGTGAGAAAGTCTCATCGTAGTCAACTCCTTGAACTTGTTGAACAACTTTCGCAACAAGTCGAGCTTTGTAAACAGTAACATTACCGTCAGCGTCAGTCTTCCTCTTGAAGATCCATTTATTTTCGATGGCTTGCCGATCATCGGGCAAGTCAACCAAAGTCCACACTTTGTTCTCATACATGGATCCCATCTCAGATTCATGGCCTCAAGCCATTTTGCGGAATCTGGGCTCATCATCGCTTCCTCATAGTTCATAGGTTCATCATGGTCCAGTAACATGACTTCCAGAACCGGGTTGTCGTACCACTCTGATGCGGAACGAACTCTGGTTGATCTACGAAGTTCAGCAGAAACTTGATTTGAAGTTTCATGATCATCATCATTAGCTTCCTCACTAATTGGTGTAGGAATCACCGGAACTAGTTTCTGTAATGTTCCACTTTCCAATTCGGGAGAAGGTACAATTACCTCATCAAGTTCTACTTTCCTCCCACTCACTTCTTTCGAGAGAAACTCCTTCTCTAGAAAGGATCCACTCTTAGCAACAAAGACCTGGCCTTCGGATCTGTGATAGAAGGTGTACCCAACAGTTTCTTTTGGGTATCCTATGAAGATTTACTTCTCCGATTTGGGTTCGAGCTTATTATGTTGAAACTTTTTCACATAAGCATCGCAGTCCCAAACTTAAAGAAATGACAGCTTAGGTTTCTCGTCAAACCACAGTTCATACGGTGTCATCTCCACGGATTTAGATGGTGCCCTATTTAACGTGAATGTAGCTGTCTCTAATGCATAACCCCAAAAGCGATAGTGGTAGATCGGTAAGAGACATCATCGATCGCACCATATCTAATAAAGTACGGTTATGACGTTCGGACACACCATTACACTGTGGTGTTCCAGGTGGCGTGAGTAGTGAAACTATTTCACATTGTTTTTACTGAAGGCCAAACTCGCTAACTCAAATATTTTACCTCTACGATCATATCGTAGAAACTCTTATTTTCTTGTTACGATGATTCTCCACTTCACTCTGAAATTCTTTGAACTTTTCAAATGTTTCAGACTTGTGCTTCATTAAGTAGATATACCCATATCTGCTCAAATCATCAGTGAAGGTCAGAAAATAACGATACCCGCCGCGAGCTTCAACACTCATTGGTCCACATACATCTGTATGTATGATCTCCAACAAATCTGTTGCTCGCTCCATTGTTCCGGAGAACGGAGTTTTAGTCATCTTGCCCATGAGGCATGGTTCGCAAGCACCAAGTGATTCATAATCAAGTGATTCCAAAAGTCCATCACTATGGAGTTTCTTCATGCGCTTTACACCATTATGACCTAAACGGCAGTGCCACAAATAAGTTGCACTAAAATTATAAACCTTGCATCTTTTGGCTTCAATATTATAAATATGTGTATCACCACGATCGAGATCCAATAAACTATTTTCATTGGGTGTAGACCATCGAATGTTTTATTCATGTAAACAGAATAACAATTATTCTATGACTTTAAATGAATAACCGTATTGCAACAAATATGATCAAATCATGTTCATGCTCAACGCAAATGCCAAATAACATTTATTTAGGTTTTACACTAATCCCGAAAGTATAGGGAGTGTGCGATGATGATCATATCAATCTTGGAACCACTTCCAACACACATCGTCACTTCACCTTTAACTAGTATCTGTTCATTCTGCAATTCTCGTTTCGAGTTACTAATTTTAGCAACTGAACCGGTATCAAATACCTAGGGGTTGCTATGAACACTAGTAAAGTACACACCAATAATCTGTATATCAAAATATACCTTTGTTCACTTTGCCATCCTTCTTATCCGCCAAGTATCTAGGGCAGTTCCACTTCCAGTGACCATTTCCTTTGCAGTAGAAGCACTTAGTTTCAGGCTTGAGTTTTAGCTTTGGGTTTCTTCACGGGAGTGACAACTTGCTTGTCATTCTTCTTGAAGTTCCCCTTCTATCCCTTTGCCCTTTACTTGAAACAAGTGGTCTTGTTAACCATCAACACTTGATGCTTTTTCATGATTTCTACCTTCGCCGACTTCAGCATCGCGAAGAGCTCGGGAATTCCTTTCGTCATCCCTTGCATATTATAGTTCATCACGAAGTTCTACTAACTTGGTGATAGTGACTAGAGAACTTTGTCAATTACTATCTTATCTGGAAGATTAACTCCCACTTGATTCAAGTAATTGTAGTACCCAGACAATCTGAGCACATGCTCACTGGTTGAGCTATTCTCCTCCATCTTGTAGGCAAAGTACTGTCAGAAGTCTTATACCTCTCGACATGGGCATGAGTATGAAATAGTAATTTCAACTCTTGGAACATCTTATATGCTCCGTGGCGTTCAAAACGTTTTTGAAGTCCCGGTTCTAAGCCGTAAAGCATGGTGCACTTAAACTATCAAGTAGTCATCATACCGAGCTTTTGTCAAAACGTTCATAACGTCTACATCTGCTCCTGCAATAGGTTTGTCACCTAGCGGTGCATCAAGGACATAATTCTCTGTGCAGCAATGAGGATAATCCTCAGATCACGGAACAATTCCGCATCATTGCTACTAACATCTTTCAACTTAGTTTTCTCTAGGAACATATAAAAAGTAAACGGGGAGCAACATCGTGAGCTATTACTACGAGGACTAAGTTCATGATAAATTAAAGTTCAATTTAATCATATTACTTAAGAACTCCCACTTAGATAGCATCCCTCTAGTCATCTAAATGATCACGTGATCCAAATCAACTAAACCATGTCCGATCATCACGTGAGATGGAGTAGTTTCAATGGTGAACATCTTATGTTGATCATATCTACTATATGATTCACGTTCGACCTTTCGGTCTCCAGTGTTCCGAGGCCATATCTACATATGCTAGGCTCGTCAAGTTTAACCCGAGTATTCTACATGTGCAAAACTGTCTTACACCCGTTGTATTTGAACGTAGAGCTTATCACACCCGATCATCACGTGGTGTCTCAGCACGAAGAACATTCGCAACGGTGCATACTTAGGGAGAACACTTGTACCTTGAAATTTTGTAAGGGATCATCTTATAATGCTACCGTCGTTCTAAGCAAAATAAGAAGCATAATAAGATAAACATCACATGCAATCAAAATATGTGACATGATATGGCCATCATCATCTTGTGCTTTTGATCTCCATCTCCAAAGCACCGTCATGATCACCTTCATCACCGGCGCGACACCTTGATCTCCATCGTAGTATCATTGTCGTCTCGCCAACTATTGCTTCTACGACTATCGCTACCGCTTAGTGATAAAGTAAAGCAATTACATGGCGATTGCATTTCATACAATAAAGCGACAACCATATGGCTCCTGCCAGTTGCCGATAACATTACAAAACATGATCATCTCATACAAAACCGTATAACTCATCATGTCTTGACCATATCACATCACAACATGCCCTGCAAAAACAAGTTAGACGTCCTCTACTTTGTTGTTGCAAGTTTTACGTGGCTGCTACGGGCTTAGCAAGAACCGTTCTTACCTACGCATACAAAACCACAACGATGTTTCGTCAAGTTTGTGCTGTTTTAACCTTCAGAAGGACCGGGCGTAGCCACACTTGTTTCAGCTAAAGTGAGAGAGACAGACACCCGCCAGTCACCTTTAAGCAACGAGTGCTCCTAACGGTGAAACCAGTCTCGCGTAAGCGTACGCGTAATGTCGGTCCGGGCCGCTTCATCTCACAATACCGCTGAAGCAAAATATGACATGCTGGTAAGTAGTATGACTAGTATCGCCCACAACTCATTGTGTTCTACTCGTGCATATCATCTACGCATAGACCTGGCTCATGATGCCACTGTTGAGGAACGTAGTATTTTAAAATTTTCCTACGACCACGTAAGATCTATCTACCAGATGCATAGCAACGAGGGGGAAGAGTGTGTCTATGTACCCTCGTAGACCGGAAGCGGAAGCGTCAAGTGACGCGGTTGATGTAGTCGAACTTCTTCGCGATTCAACCGATCAAGCACCGAACGTACGGCACCTCCGCGTTCAGCACACGTTCAGCTTGATGACGTCCCACGAGCTCTTGATCTAGTTGAGCTTCACGGGAGAGTTTCGTCAGCACGACGGCGTGGTGACGGATATGATGTATTCACCGGCGCAGGGCTTCGCCTAAGCACTGCAACGGTATGACCGAGGTGTGTTTCTGTGGAGGGGGGCACCGCACACGGCTGGAACAATTCAACTTGTGTGTCCTTGGGTGCCCCCCTGCCCCCGTATATAAAGGAGCAAGGGGGAGGCCGGCCGGCCCCTCTATGGTGCGGCTAGGGTGCAATCCTACTAGGAATAGGATTGCAATCCTATTCCTAGTAGGAACTACCAAAGAAGGAAGAGAGGAAAAGGAAAAAGGAGGGAGAGGTGGCGCCCCCAATCCTAGTCCAACTAGGATCCCTTAGGTGGGGCGCCGGCCAGCCCCTATGGGCTGCCTCTCTCTTTCCCTTAAGGCCCACTATGGACCATCCCCCTTCGTAGGGGGTTCCGGTAACCCCCTCCGGCAATCCCGTTAAATCCGAAACTTTTCCGGAACACTTCCGGTGTCCGAATATAGTCGTCCAATATATCAATCTTTATGTCTCGGACATTCCGAGACTCCTCGTCGTGTCCGTGATCTCATCCGGGACTCCGAACTACCTTCGGTACATCAAAACTCATAAACTCATAATACCGATCGTCATCAAACGTTAAGCGTGCGGACCCTACGGGTTCGAGAACTATGTAGACATGACCGAGACTCATCTCCGGTCAATAACCAATAGCGGAACCTGGATGTTCATATTGGCTCCTACATATTCTACGAAGATCTTTTATCGGTCAGAACCGCATAACGACATACGTTGTTCCTTTTGTCATCGGTATGTTACTTGTCCGAGATTCGATCGTCGGTATCTCCATACCTAGTTCAATCTCGTTACCGGCAAGTCTCTTTACTCGTTCCGTAACACATCATCTCGTGACTAACTCATTTAGTCTTTTGCTTGCAAGGCTTATTGTGATGTGTGTTACCGAGAGGGCCCAGAGATACCTCTCCGACACTCGGAGTGACAAATCCTAATCTTGATCTATGCCAACACCACGAATACTTTCGGAGACACCTATAGAGCATCTTTATGATCACCCAGTTATGTTGTGACGTTTGATAGCACATAAGGTGTTCCTACGGTATTCGGGAGTTGCAAAATCTCATAGTCATAGGAACATGTATAAGTCATGAAGAAAGCAATAGCAGTAAAACTAAACGATCATAGTGCTATGCTAACGGATGGGTCTTGTCCATCACATCATTCTCCTAATGATGTGATCCCGTTGATCAAATGACAACTCATGTCTATGGCTAGGAGACATAATCATCTTTGATCAATGAGCTAGTCTAGTAGAGGCATACTAGGGACACTCTGTTTTGTCTATGTATTCACACATGTACTAAGTTTCCGGTTAATACAATTCTAGCATGAATAATAAACATTTATCATGATATAAGGAAATAAATAATAACTTTATTATTGCCTCTAGGGCATATTTCCTTCGGCAGCTTGATCAGACTCCTTCATTTTGATTTGATGGTATCCGGAATATGCATCGAGGAAGCACAGTGAGTCATGTCCTGCGGTGGCGTCAATGATTTGATCAATGCAGGGGAGGGGGAAGGGATCCTTTGAGCAAGCCTAGTTGAGGTCTTTTAAATCGACACACAAGCGCCAGGATTTGTCCTTTTTTGGTACCATCACCAGGTTTGCCCGCAAGTCCGGATGTTTGATTTCTCTAATGAATTCGGCCTCGATAAGCTTGGCCAGCTCCTCCCCCATGGCTTGTTGCTTGGGTTCAGAAAAGCGCCGCAGTGTTTGCTTGACCGGTTTAAATCCCTTTAATATATTGAGGCTATGTTCGGCCACCTTGCGTGGGATCCCTGGCATATCTGAAGGGTGCCAGGCAAATATGTCCCAGTTTTCGCGCAGGAATTCTCGTAGTGCGGCGTCAACTGTTGGGTTCAGTTGCGCTCCGATAGATGTTGTCTTCTTGGGGTCCGTTGGGTGGACCTGAAATTTGAGTATTTCTTCTGTTGGTTTGAAGGAGGTGGATTTGGGGCATTTGTCGAGGATCACGTCGTCCCTGTCCACCGTGGAGCACAGTGCGGTTAACTCTTAGGCTGCGAGGGCTTCAGATAGCGCCTCAAGGGCCAGGGATGCGGTTTTGTTTTCAGCGAGGAGTGCTATGTCCGATCACTGACGAGAGTGATTATACCGTTTGGTCCGGGAATTTTGAGCTTCATATACCCGTAATGAGGTATAGCTTGGAAGCGTGTAAAAGCATCCCGCCCCAACAGGGCGTGGTATCCACTGCTGAAAGGGGCCACTTGGAAAGTAATTTCTTCACACCGATAATTCTCCGGCGTGCCGAATACCACGTCAAGTGTGATTTTGCCCGCGCACCCTGACTCCCGACTGGGAATGATTCATCGGAAGGTTGTGCTACTTTTCCTGATGCGGCTCCAGTCTATTTCCATTTTGTGGAGTGTGTCATCATAAATGAGGTTTAGTCCGTTGCCGCCGTCCTTGAGGACCTTAGTAAGTCGAAACCCGTCCATGATGGGACTGAGGACTAATGCGACTGGCGCCCGGACTGTCCTGTACCTCGGTTCGTCACCGGCATTAAATGTTATAGCCGTGTCGTTCCAAGGGTTTATTGCGGCGATTTGGCAGACTTCGGCGACTTCGTGAAGTGCCCTTTTGTGCTTGTTGTTTGAAGTGAATGTCTCGAAGACCGTCAATACTCTTGTGTCGTCGATTTCTGGAGGGTGCTGCTCTGTGGTGTCCTTGATAAGGATGTCCTCACCGCTCTTGGCTTCCTGCCAGAGTATCCAACATGCTCTATGGCTGTGGGTTCCCACGGTATCAAGTGTCGTGTGTATTTTGCATGGGCCATCGAGCCATCCCTCCAGAACGGTGCCATGTCGCGTAATGGGTTTATGTTTCTTGACTGTTGGAATGGGCATGGCACGGGGGTGCGCCCTCTTCGCCTGTAGGCGGGGTCAAGTTGGGACCGACGGTTCCCAGTAAGTTGCCTGAGTTTTCCACGCGCTTTCCATCGCGTTGTACTTCTGTACGATAGTTGCTAAGTCGGGGAACTTCAGTATGTGGCGATGATTGATGGCGTTGAGAATTCCTTCGTCCGCGCAATTGTTGCAGAACGCTGATATCGTGTCCTCGTCGCGGCAATCTTTTATCTTGTCTTTGACAAGGAGGAATCTGGCCCAGAAGTGGTGGACCGTTTCCTGAGACTGTTGTTTTATGCTCATGAGAGCGTCTATGTATGGGTGGGTGGGTGGAATTAAATCCGAACCCGGACCCGACCGATTGTCTCGAGTCTGAAGACCTCCCAGACTCAACAGTCCGGGCTCCGGAGTATCTTCTGATTGTTTAGGACTACCGTCCGATTCTATGTTCGGAGGGCTGACTCGCATCCTTTCGCTGGTGGGTATCCGGTTCTTCTTGATCGGCAATCCGAACATAGTCCGCCTTCGATATAGAAGAAGACTCACCGTCTTGCTCCTCGACTACTGCTATCTGGTGGGTGAGCGGTGGAGTTTTGATTTCTCCTTGATCGGTTTTAAGCCCGACCCGATCATAATCTGTGGCTATTCCCAAAGCGGCGATGCGATCTAGGAGCGCGTTCAAGGACGAGAACTCTGCCGGATCCATCTGCTTGGAGTGTTCGGAGTTGATGCGAAGGGGGTTTTAGATGGCCCGAGAGGTCATCGTCGGCTCAACGGCCGAACGGGCGATCATGGTAAAGCCGCCCAGCCGGAGGGTTTGGCCTGGGGCCAGGACTCCCCCGGAGGTGATGTTGTCTTTAAGGACAAGGCGAGCCATCGAACCTTTCGTCGACGTCATAGTGGAACTCTCAATGAAAGCACCAATGTCGGTGTTAAAACCGGCGGATCTTGGGTATGGGGGTCCCAAACTGTGCGTCTAAGGTCGATGGTAGCAGGAGACGGGGGACACGATGTTTACCCAGGTTCGGGCCCTCTCTATGGAGGTAATACCCTACTTCCTGCTTGATTGATCTTGATGAATATGAGTATTACAAGAGTTGATCTACCATGAGATCGTAATGGCTAAACCCTAGAAGTCTAGCCTGTATGACGATGGTAATGAGTCTATCCTTTCCGGACTACACCCTCCGGTTTATATAGACACCGGGGGGATCTAGGGTTACATAGAGTCGGTTACATAAGAAGGAATCTTCATAGTTGGTCGCGAAGCTTGCCTTCCACGCCAAGGAGAGTCCAATCCGGACACGGGTACAGTCTTCAGCCTTCATGTCTTCACAGCCCACCAGTCCGGCCCATTGATGATAGGCCGGACGCCCGAGGACCCCTTAGTCCAGGACTCCCTCATCGGGTACCTGGCCAAACAGCCCCGGCAAGGCCGTCAGGCCGCATGCAGGTACTGACTCCGCCTCTAGCCGCTCGGATCTACCCCGTCGGCCGTTCGCCGGCAAATACACCAACGACCGTCGTCCAGGCTCGGTGCTGGCCCAAAGGCTCGTCGACGCATCGTTGCCGCTCATAAAGTGTGATGACTGTCCACGGAAGGTCATGTGCCGTGTGTCTACAACGCCGGAATATCCCGGATGGGTGTTCGTTAAGTGCAAAAATGATGGGGTATGTGCTAGTTTTTTAGTTTCGGTTGTGTTCTCGGATTCGATGCATTCTACTTATTCTCGAGTCATATTGTGTAGGAAGGATGCAACTTTTGGTATTGGGAAGAAGAGTACATTGATCTATTGATAGAATGAAATTTGATAGATATTCGTGCACTCGTTGCTAGAATAGAGGCTAGAGATGGAGGCTAGAGATGAGACTAGATGCGAAGAAGTAACGTCTACTTCTTCAGAGTCGAAGAACGAATAATCATGTAAGATCGAGACTCCGCAGATCAACTATGAAAACATCAAGAAGGCAGTAATCCAACTTACGGGGGCAGTTACGGAAGTTGATTATGTTTTAAAATGTCTAATTGCAGTTCTTATTTTATTTAGTCTTACTACAGTAGTCCAAAATTGGTAAATGTAGTCCAATGTATCAAAAAGGTCATTGACGAAATAGTAAAAATGCAGCCAAAAAATGTATGTGGACGAGATGCGGGCGCGAGTTCGGCGCATAGTCAGCGCATCCACAAATCCGGACGGACACGGCCCTACCGCCATCCCCAAACAGGTGAAACGAACTTCTACTTGGGATTGTGTGTTGGAGTTGCCCTTAGACGTGTCACAAGCATGTCGTTCTTGTTTTGAACTTCCAAACTATCTCAGACGAATTCCGACGCAGAAAACGAAATGGAACAGCCACGTTCGTTCGGAGTCAAACTAGAAACGTGAAGGCCAACGCGCGGCCGCAACCTTAAAATATGTTCGTTTCACGTCCGGCCAAACTCATCCCTCGCGCAAAACTTGCTTCTAGTTTGTGTCTAGACGGACAGCGAACATATGCTCACGTGCCCGCTCCACGTCTGTCTTGGGCCTGCTTGGCAGCCGCCCACAAACTTCCCAATGCCCGCATTTATCTGCACACGTAGGCGGACCTGCCTGTCAGCCAGCCGGCCGCAGGGACCTCGTCCCTTTTAATGTGCAAGCCATTGATGGGCCAGTCCACATACTTTCCCTCCCAGCGACGCATATCTCCTCGATCCTTGACAAGCCCATACCCTAGCCCCGACCGCCGCTCTTTCACCTCCTCGCCGTAGGCCATTGGATGTCATTTGATCCCCGGACACAAGGGGAAGCACGACCATGAGGCCCGGTCGTCCTCCGGCCCTCGCAGTTGCTCCAC
>LR738712.1:630084658-630105427 GCA_902687465.1 Secale cereale
CCTTCACCTCCACCTTTCACATTCCACATCTCATCGGCGGCGGCCGCGCCTCGCATGCGGTCGTACGTCAAGGCAGAGATCTACAAGCGGTATTGGGAGATAGGCATGCCACCGCGAGGAGATCGGCCGCCGCCGCACCTGCCTACCGCCGGACCTCATCGACGACGCGAGGCACACCGTGGACTCCCCGATGTGTGATACGTGCCTCCGCAACAACCACGATCTTCGGCGGTAATCTTTCTTTGTCGGTCGTGCTCCGAGCCCGCGCCCTCCCAACACGCCCCAGCTGCGCGGGCGTAGGTGGGTTAACGACCTGACGCCCACGCCTTCCCCGTCACTGTCCCACCACCACCCCCTTCGATGACCGCCGATGAGTAGGCGGAGCTCATGAGGTGGCCCTCTCCGCGGGGCGCGACATCGCCATCCTTGAGCTCGACGCCGTGGTGAAGGAGTAGACCATGGATGACGTCCAGGAACAGGTGCCGGGGGAGGAGGAGGAGCCCGGCGGCTTGGAACCCGGCCTTGGTCGGCCAGTGCTGGTCATGGTCAGAGACGATACCGTGCACGCTGGCGTACGTGTCTGTGCCGCCCTTGTGGGTGGGTGCTGACACGAGGTCACCATCCCTGCCACGGCTAGAGCTAGTGTAGGCGCCTCCGGCCTGGCAGGGGCCGGTAGCAGACCTCTAGCAGCGACCACCGTACGTTGACCTCATCGGGGACGACGACGAGAAGGACGGTGGCGGGTGAAGACGGCGGCGGCATCGAGGACGACCAAGGCGGCGGCATCAAGTCCTTTTTACGTGTTTTCTAAAATTTTATGTCAAGTTTATTGTGCGGCCGAGACTTGTTTTAAGAGTTTAAATACTAAATAGTGTTTAATTAAGTTTATTTGTATATTTTAAGATGTGTGGCCGGTTAGTTTGTATTGTTACCCAAACAAAATGCGATGCGGTTGTCTGATTGGGTGCCCTAGTAGGCTGACGGTCAAAACCAAAAATGACCGTCTCTTTTCCGATCCAATGGAACAAAATCTAGACAACCTAGGAGGGTAGAAACACTTTTTACAAGGGCAGGGTTTGATTTTTCTCGAGCTCACGGACATCATCACGATTCCATGGGCGCGCAAGAGGCATATAGCTATAGGATATGGGCACATCGCAGCAGCCACGTGAGCTGTTTTGCTACGGCGCACGGCGGTGGTACATGGAATCGCCTTAGAGCATCTTCAGCCTTTGTGCCCCAGGGACGTTTTTTGCGCCGGATCAAGATCTGCCGGCGCTAATTTAGCACTGGGGGTGGGGGGGTTCCCAGTAGTTGCGCCCCCAGCCACGCCTCACTCGCCCGCTTCCTCCTCCACTTCCTGCAGAACCACGTGCGCCCCGTGGCGCCCAGCCCGGCCACGGCCACGTTCCTCCAGGGCCTCAGCAATGGCATGCTACCGCGCAAGATGCCGCCGGCCAGCACCGGCGCCGGGAACGGGCTCAACAACACCTCCAGCAGGAGCACGATGTCCAGCAACTCTCTGACCATCGCCGACGAGCTCTCGCCTCCGCCCAACCAGAAGAGACGAGGAGAGCCTGGCAGCAGCAACGCGGCTCTGTCAGCGCTGCCCCGGTCGGCGTCGGCGCAAGGAGCAAGAGCCCTCACCGTTCCGGTATTGCGGCGCCTCCGCGAACCTCGGCAGCGCCATCACCGCCTCGGCCGCCACAGCCAGGAAGAGGAAGAGCAACGCCACGTCTGCACCGGTGTGCGGTAGGTGGTGAAAGGAAAAGGAGAGGAGAGAGAGGAGAAAGAACAGAGAGAAAGGAGAGGGGAGGGGAGACAGAGGGGCTGACAAGTGGGGCAGCGGCTGCAAAAAGCAAATGCCGGCGTCCCCAGCTGCCCCCAACGGGCTGGGTGTGGGGTGGGCGTGCCGGTGCTAATTTTCGCAAAATCCAGCGCAAAACGACGTCTTGGGGGTCTGACTGGGATGTTTTTTTACCCGCCAGTGCTAAAAAAGTGCTTGGGGGCGTCCTGGGGCCCTAGTGGAGATGCTCTTATCCACTTATCCTAGGATCGTATCATACCATGCTACTGTATATTATTGCTATCCTTCACACGACCACAAGTGTTGGTAATACAGTAGTAGTTTTTTTATTATTTTCTTCTCCTTTGTTGAAACTAACTCAATCACAAGTGCCTCGGTGGTGGGCGGGGTCAAAATTTTGTGTTTTGATTCTTTTCTGAAACCTATTCGAGATCTGACCGTAGTTTGAAAAAAAATCGAGATCGGACCCTTTTGCGACCGTCAGAGTCCATGACGGTAGAGTGTAACAGCCTACCGCCAAGGTGCTCGGTGGTAGACATGAGTACACACTGTGTTCAATACTTCAGAGAAATTTGCGGTAGGGCATGCAACCCTACCGCCAGGGGCCTTGACGGTAGGCTGTTTTTTTCCGAGGGTACGCCAAAGGCGTACCTTAGCTTTATAGAAGGAAGAAAATATGTACAAGAGATTACATATAAGCCGGTTGGGCCACAGCCGACCTAACCAAGCCTCCACTCCACATGCACCCTGCTCTACAACTCTACCATACTTTGAACTCCAACCGCTCCTGCCGAGGCCCAAGTCTTGAGATCCTCAAAGATCATGCCCACCGTGTCATGCTCATTCTTGATCTGGCCCGATCCAAACACCCTCGCGTTCCTCTGTTTCCATAGCGTCCAACAGATAAGCATAACACAGGTGTCAAAGCCTTTCTGATATTGTTTATGACTTCGCTTTCTGGCTTCCGGCCACCATTGCACCAACCTAGACTCATTGGTTGGGCAAATTTCCATAGTCAGCCCCATCCTGGCAATGCAGCTGAACCATACTTGCCTCGAGAACACACACTGCTGTAAAATGTGATCTACTGTGTCCTCCTCTTGATCGCATAGGAAGCATTTTGACGTTTGATCTTGCAAACCGTGTCTAGCCCTTCTGTCTGACGTCCATAGACGATATTGTACAACCAACCACATGAAGATATTGCATGCCGGAGGTGCCCAACACTTCCAAATGGCTCCAAATGAGTGGAGCCTCACTCCTCCCTCACAAAGCATCTTATAAGCAGATGATGCAGAGTACGTTCCTAATGCATTCCAGGCCCAAATGGGGTTGTCCTCGATCCGAATGTCAAGTTGCACCTCCTCCAAGATCTCCCAGAGGCCTATAAACTGGGTTAAGCCTTCTGTGCCCAAGTTACCCACCACATCATTCATCCAAGAGTGCATGCGCAAAGCATCTCGGACGAGTCTCCTGTTGGCAACTTGCGTACGGACTGACTTCGCGACCAAAGGGGCGATTTCCGAGATGGTGGCGCCATGAAGCCACCTATCCTTCCAAAACAAAAAAAATTCACCCACTCCAACCTTCCATTTTACCAAGCTTCCAAAAGCTTGCACAACCGGTTTGTCCGCGGTGAGTCTGAGACCTTGCCACGGTCTGGAAGCATCTGTGCGTCTTAGCAATTCCCATCTCAATCTGAGTGTGATGCCATGCTTGTGTAGATCAATGACGCCAAGGCCCCCCATGTTCTTAAGTCTACACACTCTCGCCCAAGATACGACACATTTGCCTCCCGTAACTTCCTCCGTCCCGGCCCAGAAGAAAGCCCGACAACCTTTGTCCACCCTTTCAAGTGCCCATTTTGGCGCCTCCGCGATCATGAGGTGATGAGTAGCCCGAGCTCTCATGACTTGGTTGACGAGAACTAGCCTGCCTGGTCTAGTTACCAACCCCCTTTGCCATCCCGGCATGATGTGAAGGGCAGCATCCACCATCGGCAGCCATTCCGATCTTTTGAGCTGCCAAATACTTAACTGCAACCCTAGATATTTGCATGGGAAGGTATCAATCTTCCAGGGCAGTGCAGATTTCACAATCTCCTCATCCTCAGGCTCCGCCCAGATCATGATAGCCACAGATTTGGCAAAGTTTACTTTAAGTCCAGATGTTATTCCAAAGATGGTGAGAGCTTCTTTCACAAACAAGAGATCCGGACATGTGGGCTTGATGAAAAGAACCACATCGTCCGCATATAGGGACAAACGCTGCACTGGGCGACATCCATTGATGATGCTCATCACACCCGCCTCATGTGCCTTGATAATGATATGTGTAAGGACATCCATGGCAATAACAAAGATTAAAGGTGAAATCGAGTCCCCTTGCCTCAGTCCTTTAGCATGCATAAACTTGTCGCCTGCACATCCATTGACGATCATTCTAGAACTGACTGTGGTAAGAAGAATTGCAACCCAAGATATCCACCTCTCCGAAAAACCTTTGGCCCTTAACACTTCAAACAGAAACGGCCATGCCAAGGGGTCAAAGGCTTTAGTGATGTCGAGCTTGAGCAACACTCCTTTTGCTTTCCTTCTGTGCATCGAACATGCCATTTGTCTCACAAGGAGAAAGTTATCATGCAAGCACCTCCCCTTGATGAAAGCGGACTGGTTCACCTGGACAAGTTCCCCCATGCGAAGTCTAAGCCTTGCCGTAAGAAGCTTAGAGGCAATCTTGGGAATGCTGTGCACAAGGCTAATCGGGCGAAAATCAAAGACCGAACACGCATCTGGAGACTTTGGAAAGAGGGTGATCAAGGCTTGATTGAGCCGCCCAAAACCCCTATCGTTCCCAAGGAAAAGCTTATGGATTGCAGCAATGAGGTCTGCCTTGATCACCTCCCAAGCTTTTTGGAAGAACAATCCACTGAACCCGTCTGGCCCCGGAGCCTTGTCCGAGGGTAAATCCTTGATGACTGCCCAAATCTCTTCCTTCGTAAACATACGGTCCTGCTCCGAGAGGTCAACACGAGTAACTCCAAGACCCTCCAAATCGAGCGTGAACTCTCAGGCTACGTCCTTGCCCAGCAAATTCTTGTAAGCATTGTAGAAGGCTTCTTATTTGCCTTGCTGATTAGTGATAGTGCGCCCCTCCATGTTCAACGATGGAATGTAGTTCTTCATTCGCCTCCCATTAGCCACCAGATGAAACAAGTGCGTATTCGCATCCCCTTCTTGGAGCCAAGTTATTATCGACCTTTGTCTAGCGATGGTCCTCTCTAGGGATGCCAGCCCTAGAACTAGATGCTTCAACGCTCTTCTGAGCCATCTTTCCTCCTCCGTAAGCCTACGGTTTTCCCGAACGCAATCGAACCGCATGATAATGATATTCTCTATGGCAATATGTAATTTGATGTTACCAATCTCCCTTTGGCCCCATGCAGCAAGAGCTCTGGCCGTGTTGCGTAGCAAGATATCTAGCCGCATGAAAGGGTCCGTGATGCCGGTGTCGCAAGTCCAAGCCTCCTTCACGACGTCCAAAAAACCGTCCATTTTGACCCAGAACTTCTCAAAACGGAACCTCTTTTTATAATGCATGGGTTCATGTAGTGTGAGGTGTAGAGGGCAGTGGTCCGAGTGCTCAGTGGACAGAGCTTGCAACAAGCATTCTGGGTGTTCGAGCTCGTAGTCAACAGATACGAACGCACGATCAATCTTGGTTAGCGTGGGTGTCTCCCTTTCGTTACTCCATGTGAACTTGCGCCCATGCAAAAAAAGCTCCTTGAGAGCGTTATTATCCACAAATTGCTTGAACTTCCCCATCATTCTCCGATCTAAGTTCGAGTTGTTTTTGTCCGCCGCATAGAGAATAAGATTGAAGTCGCCAATCACTAGCCATGGACCCGAGCATAGTGATCTTCTGTCCGAAAGCTCGTTCAAGAAATTTCTTTTTTGCTCATCCTCCTGCGGCCCATAAACTACGGTTAACCACCATGGAGGCCCCTCCTTAGGCGAGACAAAGCCGGTGATGGAGTGCGAATCATTGACATAATTCGTCACTAGCACCCTTGAGGTGTCCCAAGCCAGAAAGATGCCACCTCTCGTCTCCGATGCCGGTAAGTAAGTAAAACCATCATAGTTTGGTCCCATGCATTGCAGGATTACATAAATGTTCACTACCTCTAGCTTAGTTTCTAATATACAAACTATAGCCGCACGAACAGAGTCCACAAAGCCTCTTAGTGCCTTCCTCTTGGCCGGGTTGTTGAGGCCTCTGACATTCCAACACGCCAACTCCAAGGCATTAAGAGACACCGGATAGGGATGACTCTAACCCCACGAAAAACTGTCACATCTACTGCGCCATAATAGGCACGTCCATCCCTGCCTCCCCTGCCAGATTGAGCGGTATTGCCTTCCCAAAGATGGCCCGCAGCTGTGGCTCTTGAAGAGGGGACTCAAATACCGTGCGCAGCTGGCCAAGCGCGTCCTCCGAAACGGCCAAATCATCATAGTCGAAACCCAAAGTCTTGAGTACCACCGTTTCGGCAGCCGAAGCCTTAGTCTTCCTGGATCCACCTGAGCAAGCAGACTGAGTCGTGCGACGCGGTGTGAACGGATCCTGGCCAGTCCGTACTCCTCTTAGTCCTTCGAACTCCTTAAGCAGCAACGGTGCAAGTTTCTTAAGCAGCCCGGCACAAAAGGTTTTGATGTTTCCCAACGCGACAATCTCCTTGGCCGAGAGATGCTCAGTATGGAGCTGCGGCACGTCTACACGATCCAACGCGCCAAGATCGCCATTCAAAAATTCCTCCTTGCATGCTTTATACGTAGTCACATCCGTGCATGTAGTGGCATGCTCCAACTCCTGTAGCTCGGGACCCACTAAAGTTGCATCTGCATGCAGACCCACCTCTCCAGCGTTGGCCATTGGCTGCAGCAAATCATCCACCGGGGCCCACCCATCTGCTACCTTGTCGGGCATCGCAGGGGAAACTGGCCTTATCTCTTCCTCGGTCCTCGCGTCATCCTGGTCTGGCGCAGTCCCAACAATCCTTTCCTTCGCAGGCCCCACCAGAGCATCCTGATTGGCCGAAGGGGAAACCTCCACCGCATCAGCCAATCAAACGGTTTCCATAGTAATCGATGCTGCATCGGGATCCCCAGATGCCTCGTTACCAACCCTAGGCGGGCTCGCAGCCACCCCCCCCCCTTTGTCACCTTTATCAGCTGCCTCGGGATCCGCCTCTGTCTGGATTAGCAGCTGTTGCACAGGATTGGCTGGCCCCAGATCTGCGGTCCTTTCTTGGTCAAAAGCCCTTGCACTTGGCGCCCTTTGCGCAGGCCCTGACCTCACCGCAGCGGATGGGGGAGCGACCCCACAGTCCGTGCCTGAATCTTCTGTGGCTGCCTGCGCCACAGGAAGCACCAACACTGCCTCGGCAGCCATCCTTCTGTCCTCTCCAGTCTCGGTGACCGCCATGGTGACCGCCGGCGATCGTGTCTTCTCTCCGTGCCTTGGTTCATAGGAGGGATTCTCCAGCTCGATGGCCCGATGCGCCCCATCAGAGCCTGCATGTAGGAGCCGCCCGGCGCCCCGCTGCCTTGCACACCTCCGCGCCAATCACGAGCACCTCTCGTCCACGGCAACACACGCCACTCGCCCCGTCCAGAAAAGTCGCCGGAGTCATCCGGCATTCCGCTCTGGCCGCTTCCATCAGAACTTGGCAGTCTCAGCCAGCGCTCCGGCCCCTCATGGTCGCGAATTCTACCAATGTGGATCAGCGTCTTGTACTCTAGCAGCGCTCGAGACACGGGCGTTCTCGCCGCCGGTCCTCCGTTCACCTCCGGCTCCGGCACCCAGAGCCGCCTGTCCACCGGCACCTCATCCGAATCCACGCACCAGGCGCGGAGCTTGAAGAGAGACAGGTCCTCCCTGTTCTCAGTCTCTGGCGCCAGACTCTCCACCAGACACGACGAACCCAGAAGTTTCGCCGCCGTCTCAGACGTCCATGCGTGAGATGGAATCCCCTCAATCATGAGATCAACTTGCGTGTGCATCACCCTTGAAACCGCTTGAGCTTGTTTAAGCCAAGGCTTGACGAACAGCTTGAAGAAGCCGTGTTCGACGGTGCCCGCAGCCAATGCCCTGTTGCGCAACTACGGCGCTGCAAACACCACCAGAAAATCCTCAGGATGGAACTTGTGAACTGAAAAACGGTGGCGTGGGATGTGCAGCTCTTCCGATAAAGCTTTCGCGGCCTCCTGGCAAGAAACTGCTGGCCTGGTGCCGCCCACGTAGGCCAACACTGCCAGCCTCAGGCGTTGCTCGAGATCCTCCATCTCCGGCGTACGGCGGAGACCGCAGATGTTACCAGTAGCGACCGCTGCAGCTCACGCCTGCCTAGAACCCACAGGTGCGGTGACGACCGGGACTGGCGAGGACCTCTCCAAGGGAGCGATCTGCCTAGTCGCCGATGTCAGCCTGCTCGCTGGTCCGGCCTGCGTTGATGACTGCGAAGCGCGTGCTACCTTGGCTACCGCCTCCCACTGGAGATTCTCCTCGGACCTAGGGCTCCTAGGCCGCTTGCACGCCGTCGAGATGTGACCCTCCAAACCGCACCTGATGCAGAGCGGGGGAAACCAGCAATCTTCCTGATGGTGGCCCTCGCGGAAGCAGCTGAAACAAAGGCCGAAAAGATCCGCCGGGATCTCCCTCCTTTCCGGCGACGACGCCGGCGAGCGCGAGGAACGTGGCCGAGCACCACCCAACCCCGCCTGCAGCCGAAGCGCCCTCCTTTTGCGCCACAACACTTTGCGCGACGGCCCCGGCTTGCGCCACGGCGTCGCGGACCCAGCCTGCACACCTCCGGCGGTCGTCCCCTGGTCGGCCCAGGCCTGCGCACCTCCGACTCCGGCCTGCGCACCTCCGACTCCAGTCAAGGATCCCTCAGATCCCGACGCACCTGACAGCCCCGAGCCGGAAGCCATGGCGAGAAGACGACGCTAACGGGAGCGGGAAGCACGGCACCAGGGCGCGAGCGGCCGCTGGCGAGAGAGAGAGAGAGAGAGAGAGGACGCCGGGACCGGAGTGGCCGCCGGCGGGGGAAGGTGGACGCCGGGGCCGGAGTGGCCGCCGGCGGGGCGGGAGAGCAGAGAAGAGAGCACCTTGATGGTATCACACTGACGGTAGGATGTTAGACCCTACCGTCATGGACTCTGGCGGTAGCAAAAGGGTCAGATCCCGATTTTTTTTTCAGACTAGAGTCAGTTCTCGAATAGAAATGGTCAAAACACGAAATTTAACTACTAGACGAACGACACAAGCCGGCCGAAACCCACACGATACAGGAATGAACGGTGTTGCCTGCTTTTGCTCTAATACATCAACGGCTTGGTGTATAGTGTCGTCCGCACATCGTTCTAATCTGTCGTCTGTATAGCAGCATTCAAAAGCCGTGGGCGGGTGCTGCCGTCTTCCTCTTTCCGGCCGACGAATGATGCGTCGGCTCTTGGCCGCCGTTCGGGTGTTCCCAAGACGTTGTGAATGATGGGCCGGCACTCATGGTAAATTCGCCCCGTGCGCAGTCACGATCGGCGCACGCATGCCAAAGTATCTACAGGGCCATGCATGTCGCGTGCACGAGGCTGTGCACGGCCGGCGTGACTGCGTGTGAGCGCCGTTCGATCGCGATTAAATCGGCAGATGTTCCGTGTGGTGTGGGCGAGCGCAACGGCAATAACCGCTGCCGCGTGACGGTCCGGTGAGCCTCACGAGGGGCCCGCGTACGTGCATGGAGCCGCGCCGATGGCACTTCTCTGCTCGTCATTCACCATGAACATGGTTAAACTTGCACTTGAGATCGTGCCATTCACCCCCAAGACACGGGCGGTTAGTTATCCGCGCGTGCGTGCACGGCTCACATGCACGGTTATGGCACTGCTTCTTCAAATGAGGCATCCGCCATGCCCCTGCAGTCCCAATGTCCCATCCTCTACCTACAATGGCTGCAACGGCTAACACCATCCTACTGACCACACTGGCACCAACAGACCCAAGAAAGAGTACAGCCGGCAAACGTCGAGTGCACCACGCACGCACGGTCGATGGCAACCAGGCGGAGAAAGCAGTAAAAACGATGGGCGCGCGACAACAATTGGCACCACAGAAAACAACGCGCGGGTGATCAAGGCCGGTACGATCACGTACACTCACTCCCAGGGAAACCGTGGCATGTGCGTGGAGCACGCCTAGCTACTGCTTTACCGCCGCGCACGGCCTCGGCCAGCCAGCGGCGCGCGAGCGGCCACACCCGCAAGTCCGCACGCATGTGCGGCCGGGATAATTTCCCGGAGTAAGCGTTACAGCTTGTTTCCAATATTCAACAGCTTGATCAAACCAAGCTTCCGCATTTTCCGAATCACCTTGTAGAATGACCTGTTCTTCTCGGTCGGAATAGAAAGTTCCTTCTCTTAGAACCGTACTTTAGAGTTTCCTACCTCTTATGACTCAGAAATTGCTATCTGAGACAATGAGCCGTTAGTGCCGTCATGGCCGGGCTCCGTCGGCATTGGCGTGGCAGCGGGGTTGCAAGGAGTCGTTGAACTTTCTAGCGAGTGATGCAGTGAGGCCAACTCCACCGCGCGACCCCAAACGGACGTCCGATTTGTCCTGATTTTGTCCGTTTGGGTAGGGCGATGTGGTCGTGTCCGGGCAGTTTCTGGGATGTGATGGCCGTGCGCCCAATCCGTGGACGCATCCCGACCGCATCCTGTCCGCATGTATTTTTCTTTGCGAGTCCTTAATTTTTTTCTTCATTCATTTTTGTATATGGGAATACATCACCAAAATTTTGATTAGAAAAGTAAGATCAAAGAAAACAAGAACCACAAGAATACATTTTAGAAGATATACAACTTTCATAACTCCTCCCTTGAGTTGAGTTAGTGCCTTCTCGATGCACTCATTGTTGATCTGCGGAGGAGTCTCGATCTTGCGTGCTTCTTTCTTCTTCGAGTCTAAAGAAGCAGGGGTTGCTTCCTCGCATCTACTCTCATGTCTAGCCTCTGTTCTACCAACATATGCACTAGTCTCATATCTAGCATCTATTCTAGCTAAAAGTGCACGAGCACCTATTATATTGCGCGCTATAAATATATCGATGTACTCTTCTTTCCAATACCAAAACTTGCATCCATGTTGCACAATAAAATTTTAAGTTAGCACAACTAGTCAAATCCGAGAGCACAACCAAAGCTAACAATAGCACATACCCCATCGTTTAAGCACTTGATGAACACCCATTCGGGATGTTCCGGCGTTGTAGACGCGCGGCGCACGACCTTCTTTGGGCAGTCGTCGCACTTAATGAGTGGCAACGATGCACCGACGAGCTTTCGGGCTAGCACCGAGCCCGGCCGATCGCCATTCGTGTATCTGTCGGCGGACCACCGACGGTGTAGATCCGAGCGGCTAGATGAGGAGCCACTGCCTGCATGCGGCCCTACCAGGGCCTTCCAGCCCGGTGCTCGGCCAGTCCATGGCGCGATGCGGCCTCCAGCAGCCGGGCGAGCATAAAACCGACTGGATCCGCCCCAAATCCGGCCGGCGGGTGCGCAAATGAGGTGACCGTGGTTGGGTAGCTCGGGAGCGCAGAGGAGATGGGGCTGGGCGAGCGCGTGTCCGAGCTGCACAGTTGCAATGGCAGCGGCGACGGCGAGGGGAATAATGAAGGGGGTGCGGCCGGAGGAAGGAAGAGGGACGGACAGAAAAAGACGTCCCTGTGCCACCGACGAATGGGCCAAGAAAGGACCCGCGCAAACGGCCCGCGGATCCGCGTGCTGTCCGTTTCACAAAAAACAGCGACAACAATTGGCACCACAGAAAGCAACGCGGCGGGTGATCAAGGCCGGTACGACCACGTATACTCACCCCCCAGGGAACCGTGAGATGTGCGTGGAGCACGCCTAAGCTACTGCTTTACCGCTGCGCACGGCCTTGGCCAGCCAGCGGCGCGCGGCCGGGCCGGGACGGTACTACGAGACAATGAGCCGTTAGTGCCGTCATGGCCGGGCTCCGTCGGCATTGCCGTGGCAGTGGGGGTTGCAAGGAGTCGTTCAACTTTCTAGCTAGTGATGCAGTGAGTGACAGTACCGCCGATGATCGATCGGGTTGGGCCCGTGGCCGGCACAGTAGGGGCACCTTCGCTGTCTGCCTCTCTGTTGAAGGTCAAACTGTATATATTCGTTGTTTTTCCTTCCCGGCCTTGTGCGCATGCCAATGCCGGCTGGCCCACAATGTGTAGTATCAGCATGCAGACCATGCTAAAAATATCATCAGAGAAGAACAGATGATAATCCATTCACTCCATCGCTCATCAGAAAAGAACAGATGATAATCCATTCACTCCATCGAATACAGTAGATTGGATTGCCCCAGAACCTAACAAAACACGCTGGGAATCTCCTGAGCACTACGCCCGGGATTTGAAACTTGAGCGAAGACGACGAAGAGAAAACGGCGATCTGTGTGGCGACGGAGCGATCTACCCTGTCCAATAATTGTAGAAGGCGCGCCACTGTATTATTTACTGCCACCGTACGGCAAGGCCTCCAGGCCCCTCCCACGCCCTGCCGGCGCCAGTCATTGCAGTCGCCATTTGAAATAGGGAATCGAAAGTGCCAAATTGGAAGATTCTCGCTGCCAGGAGCTATAATTTCCCTTGGCATGATTGTGCGCATCGCTTCTTCTGCGTGTTTCACATCTCCCTTGTCCTCTTGTCTTTGAGTTCTTCCATTAATGCGATCTACACGATGCATGCACGCGGCTGTGTTTGCTTCTTCATGGTGACGATCGACCACACCAAACAAATCTGCGTTGCAGACAAAAATGTTGTTCGATTCTGTCTGTATTTTCATGAAAACATTTCCTCAATTAGGGTTCGAAAGGTAGAAGAATGTATAGAAAATGGAGGAGTGTGAATTCTTTTTATTTTTGAAGAACGAGGAGTACGGTCTACTTGAGGTGAATGATACCCTGGCTTCGCATCTGTCGGCAGGCAACATATTGACTGCGCACTTATGAGATCCGAAGGCCTAGCATTTTATTTCTTCGAAACTGCAGGTTAAACACTTTGCTGCATTTCTTAAGATGGAATCTGGTGAGCTCTTCTTGTCAGGGAAAAAAAGTTCGAATTTCCTCTGCTGATGGAATGATCAGCTGACATTAGAATCCAGGTCTCACATATGACGCCACAAGCCTGCACTGCTACTTTGATTGGTCAAACCGTCAGTGTGAATATTTCGTTAACATGGCCAGTACGTTTCGTCAGTAGAAAAGGCAAGACATCATTAAGTTACAGTGTTAGGGAAACCCTAACCGATCCCCTATGTATGACGAAGGATTCGGCGGAGCAAAACTTTTGTGGCGTATCTTTTTACTACACTAAGATTTTGCCGGACCTAGCTGATCCCCTGTACATAAGAGCAACTTCAATGGAGCGATCCATTTCGTCCGTGACCGTCCGTTTGGGTCGGCGCGAACAGAAAATGTTAGATAATAACGAGAATAAACGAGACAGAGAGACACGGATTTAACGTGGAAACCCTTGCGGGAGAAAACCACGGACGCACGAAGACGCAATCACTATAAGAAGGAGTATTACAAGCACGAGACGACAGACCGTCTTAGGTGGACTACGTGGGGTATATAAGAGGGCAATAAATGAGAGTCCTTGGAGGACAAGTAAACGAGTTGTACTCGTACGCGTCGGTACCAACGCAAAGGCCCACACCGTATATACTACGTCTAGTCCAACACAATATAATTTGGATCACAATTTAACAATCTCCACCTTTCCAAATTCCCTCTAGTAGTCGAAAAACGTAAATAACTCCATCCAAATCAGCATAAACACTTTGTGCGTCAAAGTCCATAGAACTAGTGAGAAATATCAACTAAGACTGAGCAAAGCTCAAACTTATTGGTAGGAACTGGCTTTGTCATCATGTCAGCAGGATTATCATGAGTACTTATCTTGCATACCTTCAAATTGCCTTCAGCAACAACATCTCAAATATAGTGAAATCTGATATCAATGTGCTTCGTTCTCTCATGATACATTGGATTCTTTGTAAGATATATAGCACTTTGACTGTCACTAAATACGGTAGGGCAAGATAAATCTCCATAAAGCTCAGCGTACAAACCTTTCAACCAGATAGTTTCTTTGCATGCCTCAGAAATAGCCATATACTCGGCATCAGTAGTGGAACAAGCCATAATAGACTGCAAAGTTGCTCTCCAACTCACAGCACAACCACCAATGGTGAAAACATAACCTATGAGTGATCTTCTCTTATCCAAATCACCAGCAAAATCAGAATCAACAAAACCAACAAGTCCATCTCCAATTTTCCTAAACTGTAAATAAGCATTAGAAGTACCTCGCAGGTATCTGAAAATCCACTGAACTGCTTTCCAATGCTCTTTTCCAGGATTAGCCATGTATCTACTGACAACACTCAATGCATATGATAAATCCGGACGGGAACAAACCATGGCATACGTAAGTGAACCAACGGCACTCGAATAGGGAACTCTAGACATGTACTCAATATCTGCATCTGACTTAGGACATAAAGCTGATGTTAATTTGAAGTGGGCAGCTAACGGAGTACTTACTGGCTTGGCATTATGCATATTAAAATGATGAAGAACTTTATCAATATATCCTTTCTGACTTAGATATACCTTTCCAGACGGCCTATCTCTGGATATTTCCATGTCAAGAATTTTCTTTGCTGCACCCAAATCCTTCATCTCAAATTCCTTACTCAATTGCTTCTTTAGTTCATTAATATCTGGCATACTCTTTGCAACAATTAGCATATCATCAACATAAAGGAGCAAATAAATAGTTGAACCTTTGACAATTTTCAAATAAACACAACTATCATAATTAGACCTTTTGAAACCTCAAGAGAGCATAAAGGTGTCAAATCTCTTGTACCACTGTCTAGGGGATTGCTTCAATCCATAAAAAGATTTCTTTAACTTGCAGACAAGCTTTTCTTTTTCAGGAATAACAAAACCTTCAGGTTGTTCCATATAAATATCCTCTTCTAATTCTCCATGTAAGAATGCAGTTTTAACATCCAATTGTTCAAGCTCAAAATCATGCATGGCAAGTTGGCAACAATACTAAGTAAAGTGCGAATAGAGCTATGCTTCACAACAGGAGAAAAAACTTCGTTATAGTCAATACCTGGAATCTGGCGATAACCTTTAGCAACTAACCTTACTTTATATCTTGTCTCATCATTAGGGGAAACACCTGCTTTCCTCTTGAAAACCATCTTGCAACGAATAGGTTTCTTCTCTCTCGGTAATTTTACTAAATCTCAAGTGCCATTCTTTTCAAGTGATTCCATCTCATCATGTATAGCGGTCATCCACTTATTACTATCACCAGAAATAATAGCCTCGGAATATGAAGAAGGCTCAGCATTACCTTCAATTTCCTCTGCAACAGGTAAAGCAAAAGAAACAATATTGCACACTTCAATTAACCTTTTAGGTTTATCAATACCCCGCCTAACTCTGTCACGTGCAAGATTCCAACCGGGTGGAAGAATAGACTGATTTGGAGTGGGAGTGACATGTTCATCATCAACGATGGATTAATCATGTGCATCAACAATTTCATTACCAGATTTATCACCTGAATCAATAACATGCTCCACCTGAACAGTAGGATGCTGAATAGTAGCCTGTTGTTCACTCTCAACGGAAACATTAGTAGATGGAACATCATGTAACATAGCAGACTCATTAAAGATAACGTTTCTGCTAATAACAACCTTCTGGGTTTCAGAATTCCACAATTTAAAAACTTTAACACGAGACTTATAACCAAGAAAGATGCACTTAATAGCCCTAGGCTCTAATTTTCCATTATCAACATGAGCATAAGCAGTGCTACCAAAAACTCTCAACTGTGAATAATCAGCAGGTGAACCAGACCATACCTCAATTGGAGTTTTTTTATTAAGAGCAATAGATGGTGAACGGTTAATGTGATAACAAAAAGTGGAAGCGGCCTCAGCCCAAAAACGCTTATGCAAACCTGCATTAGACAACATGCAACGGGCTCTGGAAATAATGGTTCTGTTCATACGCTCAGCAACACCGTTTTATTGAGGAGTATAAGGAACGGTGTAGTGTCTGACAATGTCTTCAGACTTGCAATAATTCTTAAATTGCTTAGAACAGAATTCCATACCATTATCAGTGCGAAGTATTTTTACCTTCTTTTCAGTTTGTCTTTCAATCATAATCTTCCACTCCTTAAATGCTGAGAATGCTTGCCATTTATGCTTCAAGAAATAAGGCCAAACTTTTCTTGAATAATCGTCAATTATAGTCAGCATATAACTAACACCACCTAATGACTTCTTGCGAGATGGTCCCCATAAATCAGAATGCACATAATCAAGAATACCTTCAGTTGTATGAGTCGAAGTATTGAACTTCACCCTCTTGTTCACAAAATTTCAATTTACCAGTTTCGTATCCTTTAAGAAGACCTCTCTTATTTAACTCTGCTAAACCAAGTTCACTCATATGTCCAAGACGCATATGCCAAAGGTTAGCAACATCACAATCAGAATTCTTTGAAATAACTGGAGTAGCGTTACCTGAAACGGTAGAACCTCGAAGGTAATAAAGACCATTGGTCGAACTTAAGTCACCTTTCATCACAATAAGGGAACCTCTGGTGACCTTCAAAACACTATCTCCACCTGAATACTTGTACCCCTTTGCATCAAGGGCACTCACAGAGATAAGATTTCTCTTCATCTTCAGGATATACCGAACATCTGTCAAAGTTCTGATTGTGCCATCAAACATCTTGATTCGAACGGAACCTATGCCTTCAATCTTGCATGGTGAATTATCAAAACCCAAAACGGAACCAGCAGCAGTAGTGGAATCAAAAGTAGTAAACCAATCTCTATGTGGGCACATATGAAAGGTACATGCAGTATCAAGTACCCACACATCATTGGTCTCAGCACATCCAGCAATAACGACAAGAGCATCATCGGAACTATCATCACGAGCAACGTTAGCAGAATTTTCACCTTGTTTGTTACCTTTCCTCTTTTCCTTATTCTGCAACTTGAAACAATCGGAGATGTCATGCCCGTCTCTCTTGCAATATCTGCAAACTTCTTGTCTCTGGATTGCGACCGGCCCCTGTGGCCGTTCTTACTTTTGCCTCTGTTTCCATTATTGAAGTTCTTCTCCTTTGTCCTGCCATGAACAGATAATCCCTCGGCTTGGGATGAACTCGAACCATCATGAGGCACCATTAATTTCATCTTCTCCTTAGAGTTCAAAGCTTCATAAACTTCATTAAGTGTGAGAGTATCACGACTATATAATATGGTGTCTCTAAAATTGGTATAAGAACTTGGCAGTGAACAAAGTAACATTAAAGCAGTATCTTCGTCTTCATACTTAACCTCCATTGCAGCTAGATCGGATATGATCTCTTTAAATTCTGAAATATGATTCAAAACATTACCTCCTGTCGGTCTCGGTTTCAACGGCAGCAGGAGAAATCGATCTGCCCTCGGATTGACAGATCGCGTGGAGGGGCGGTGGACAGACCGCAACCCTAATCTCTCGTCTTCAATCTCGTATCTGCAACCTCAGCTTTGATACCACTTGTTAGATAATAACGAGAATAAACGAGACAGAGAGACACGGATTTAACGTGGAAACCCTTGCGGGAGAAAACCACGGACGCACGAAGGCGCAATCACTATGAGGAGGAGTATTATAAGCACGAGACGACAGGCCGCCTTAGGTGCGACTACGTGGGGTATATCAGAGGGCAATACATGAGAGTCCTTGGAGGATAAGTAAATGAGTTGTACTCGTACGCGTCGGTACCAACGCAAAGGCCCACATCGTATGTATTACGTCTAGTTCAATACGGTATAATTTGGATCACAATTTAACAGAAAAGGCGGCCCAACGCGCCGATGCAAACGGACGCGCGCCCGTTTTTCGTCCGCGGGCGACCCATTCCCGGCCCATAATTGAGCCTGATTTGCGTCGCCGCGGACACGCGCTGGACGCGCACGCTCGCCTACTCCTATCCCCGGGCCCGCTGGTTTGTGGCACAGTGGCATCCCCTCCCCCCGGCCAACAAGCAACCCTCGCACCCTGCCTCCTCCGTCGTCGGCGCCGCCGCCCATTTTTCCGGCGAATCTTCCAGCTGCCGCCGCCTCCACATCCGCCCAGCAACGTCGCCCCTGCCCCCAGTCGCCCGCCGCCGCCATTTTGCCGCCGGGGAGAAAACTTGTTCCCGCCCGCGACCAAGAAGATGCCTCGCCGCCCCTGCCACATACGACCGACACGCTCGTCGGACGCCGTCACACTCGTTGGATGTCGGCAGGACAGCTAGCTGGTCTGTGGGCGCCGCGTCTCCCCTTGCCGGCCGTCTCCTTCTTCGACGCCCACACGCTGTTTGACAGTTTGCCAAGGTACGGAAATGGACTCCGCCAACGAGTTCTTTTTCCACAATTTCATTTGCGACTCCGACGATTCGTCGTCCGACGACGAGGAGGAGATATTGGCTACCGTGTTGGTCCATCACCACCTCAACAACCAGCGGCCGTTGTTCCGTGGCTCCATTCCGGGCCACCTTCCGGCGTTGAATCGTAACCGAGAGAGTGGGCATTTCCTTCTCTGGAAGGACTACTTTGATACAACAAACCCGTTGTTCAAACATCACAAATTCCATCGCCGGTTCCGTATGAGTAGGCATGTTTTCAACCGTATTAGAGAGGGAGTGCTCGGCTATGATGACTACTTCGAGTACAAAGAGGATGCCGTCGGCAAGATTGGTTTCTCCTCTTACCAGAAATGCACTGCCGCCATCCGAATGCTTGCATACGGAGTGCTCGGTGATCTCATTGACGAGTACGTCCGTATGAGCGAGTCTACATGTCTAGAGTCCCTGTATAAGTTCCGCAAGGCTGTGATTGCTGTGTTTGGCCCTGAGTACTTGAGAGAGCCGACAGCTGAAGATACAACCTGTTTGTTGGCGATGAATGCTAGCAGGGGCTTCCTGGAGATACTTGGCAGCATAGACTGCATGCACTGAGAGTGGAAGAACTGCCCTTCTGCTTGGCAAGGGCAGTATAAGGGACATGTCAGGGCTTGCAATGTCATACTAGAGGCCGTGGCGTCTCAAGATATCTGGATCTTGCACTCTTTCTTTGGCATGGCTGGATCACACAATGATATCAACGTGCTTCAGCGCTCACCGGTGTTTGCTAGGCTTGCCGAAGGCAACAGCCCACCGGTGAACTTTACTATCAACGGCCACAACTACGACAAAGGGTACTATTTGGGTGACGGTATCTATCCTCAGTGAACCACTATTGTAAATATAATACCCAACCCCGTCGAAGAAAACCGGAAAAGATTTGCCCAAGAGCAAGAGAGTGCTAGAAAGGATGTCGAGCGTGCCTTTGGTGTTTTGCAATCTCGATTGGGCATCGTTCGGTATCCTGCTAATATTTGGAGCACGCGGAAACTACGGGAGGTGATGACTGCTTGTGTGATCATGCACAATATGATCGTAGAAGACGAGCGTCCCGAACGTCTGTACAATCAAGGCTTTCAGTTTCAGGGTGAGAATGTTGTGCCTGAGCATGGAGTAGTGGCAACATTTGAGCAGTTCACTCAGTTTCATGAAGGCATGCGTGATTGGGAAACGCACGTGCAACTGCAAAATGATTTGGTTGAGTATATGTGGACTCATGTTGGCAACCAATAGATGTATCTTCTTTTATTCGTTTGCAAAACTATGTGGAACATTTTTTTATTTGGCATGTAAAACTATACAATTTATTTGGGTGGCTAAACTATTTGCTTGTTAAATTTTCATTTCACAGTATGTATAATGCACTGTAAATTGGGCGGCAGCCGGCCATGCCTGCACATATGGGTCGGCGCGTTGGGCGCGCGGCCGACCCATATGAAAAACAGGACGGACGCCGGGCGGGCGGTCGACCCAAACGGACAAAAAGCGGATGAAATCACCGTCCATTTGGGTCGGCCCATTGGAGTTGCTCTAACGGAGTAAAATTCAAATTTGCATAATAGTTCACACTATTTACGATTTAAACAACCGAAATGGGCCACATTGTTTTGACAACCAAAATTTAACTCACCGTTTTGACAACCAAAAATTAAGCTAAACTTAAACTTAAAACTAGAACTAAACATAAACTAAAACTATACTAATCTTCATACTCATCGTTGCCGTAGTAGACATCGAGTCAATCTTGTCTCAACATGCCACGCCTATTGGGTCCAGGCCGGTGCCGTCGTCGCTAGAGTCAGGAATGATGCACCCGTTCCATTTTTATTGTGTCAGCTTTTCCCTTAGAGCATTTCCAGCCGCGCCCCCAACATGCCCCCCAGGTCACTTTATCGGCGCCGGCGCCGAAAAAATGGCCCAGTCGCGCCTCCCAGGAGCCCGTTTTTCGTCGGATTGTGCCAAAACTGGCGCCGGCGGACCCAACCCGAACCCGGCGCGCTGGGGGTCGCCTGGGGGCGCCGGACAGACCGTTTTTGGCGCGAACTGTGATGGGCCCGCCCTGTCAGCGACGCGCTGCTTTTTCGTCCTCATCGCCTCGGTTCCCGCGGGAATCAATGCCAAAGCTGCCACACTGCCCCGCCGTCGCCACCATTGATGCCCCGCGCTACCGAGATGCAGCACCGGTCAGCCTGCCCATTGACGCCGCGCAGCGAACCGTCGCGTCGCCCGACGCCATGGGCGCCCGCCACGCGTCGCCTAGCATGCGCCTCTCGCCGCCCGAGCTCCGGCTATAAAAGTCGCCCACCTCGTCGGTGAACGCCACACTGCAGCGCAT
>LR738712.1:630106504-630169065 GCA_902687465.1 Secale cereale
AGGCAACTAACAATTTTTAGCTTTTCTTAACCACTTTAAATTAAGCGTCAAAGTAAATTGTCTAGATATGCTACTAAGATGACAACTAACAGAAAGTAAAGATAACAACTTCACAAGCAAGCTATAGGAGTTAAACAAGTAATGCTTGCACAAGTAAAGGTAAGAAATGACCACAAGTGGAGACGGTGAAGACGAGGATGTGATATCAAAGTTCCTTCCCTTTGAGGGGAAGTAAGTCTCCGTTGGAGCGGTGTGGAGGCACAATGCTCCCCAAGAAGCCACTAGGGCCACCATATTCTCCTCACGCCCTCACACAATGCAAGGTGCCGTGAATCCACTAGTGGTGCCCTTGAAGGCGGCAACCGGACCTTTACAAACAAGGTTGGGGCTCTCTCCACAACTTAATTAGAGGCTACCAACGAAACCCCGGAGCTTCACCACAATGGATTGTGGCTCCGAAGTGACCTCTTCCGTCTAGGGTGCTCAAACACCCAAGAGTAACAAAATCCACACAAGAAAGTATGGGGGAATCAAGTTTCCTTTGGTGGAAGTGTAGATCTAGGTCTCCTCCTTCAATCCCCAGCAAATCAACAAGTTTGGTTGGCTAGGGAGAGAGATCGGGCAAGAAAGCTTCAATGGCATTAATGGTGGAGAGAGAGAGGCAAGAGATAAGGAGGTGGGAGAAGGGCCTCCTTAAATAGGGTCTCCACCAATCCAACCGTTATGTGCAGAATTACATAGGACCGGTACTTCCGCTTACCCAACCGGTAGTACCAGTGAGTGAAGAAACCAGCGCCCATGACACCAAGGCGGTACTTCCGGTGGATCACCCGGTAGTACCGGTCTTTCGGAGAAAATTGGAACTACCGCCCCACCTCCGGTCACCTACCGCTTAGAAACCAGAAGGTTTCAAGCAAGGGCGATAGTTGGGACGGTGGTTGGGCCGGAACTACCGCGAGGCAGATAGTTACTGTGTGATGGCAGTCAGAGCGGTACTACCGCTCGGAACACCGGTAGTACCGGTTTTGCGAGAAGACACCGGTACTTCCGGGCCACCACCGGTCTACCACCGCACCCAGTACAGAAGGTATCACCCCTGAGCGGTACTTGGGGCGGTGGTTTCACCGGAACTACCGGCCACCGGTACAACCGCCTACCACAGTAGATGAGTCTACACATAAGGAGGAAGGAAAAGGGGACCTCTCTCTCCACGAATGGAGGCAATATAGTGGGTGCAAAGTATCTGTGTACGTGACTTGATTCACCCATTACCTTCCGATGTGGGTTGCCTCTTGATAGTATGGATTTCCTATGACCAAAAGAAACAAAAAGGCATCGGAACATCCGTCTTCGATCTTTTCCTTAAAGAGGGAAGGCCTAACCGTCTTGTGCCACATGTTATAAACCTGAGTAATATTGACGCACGATTAGTCCACACAAGGATTGTCATCATCACCAAAACCTTAGGCAAGAGATCCCCTTACAATCTCCCCCTTTTTGGTGAATGATGACAACCACAAGACAATCACGGGGGTCTATAGAATATAGGCAGAGCTCCCCCTGAGTGTGAGCACTTATTTAGAGTTTTGCTTTTGGAATGCAAAAGTGCTCAAACTAGGATCTATGCTCCCCCTAGGTTTTATAGACCAACCAGCGACCACAATCAAAACAAATAGTCAACAGAGCATATGATTGCATAGAGCTAAAAACATAAGTGCATAGATAACTTAGATAAGGGCACATGTCTTACACCATGCTACTGAAGTTCACATGAACGAGGTGCATAGAAAACTAAGATAGAGCATAGATAACTTAGATAGCATGTCTTACACCATGCTACTGAAGTTCATAGGAAAGAGAGAAAAAACACCAAGAAACACCCATGCAACTCCCGTGACCTAGCAATTCTCAACTCTCCCCCTTTGGCATCAAGCACCAAAAAGGAAAAGAGCGAGACTAACGCCCCAGGGCTCAGTAAAGCTCCTCGCCTGTCGCCACAGAGTCATCCGAGTCACCATCGTCAGAGTCCTCCGTGTCCTCATCGTCCTCAGCAGCCTCAGCCTCAGTCTCCATCGCATCCACAGTCGCTCGAGTAGTGGAAGTTGTAGGCTCATCATCAGACCACTGACAGTTGGCCAGACACCACTTATCCTCAGGAGTGATGCTTTTCTCGGAGCCACTCTTCACATCAGGCACATTGAGGTGCTTCATCAACTGAATCTGCCGGCGGCGCGCCATCTTCTCATTCACATGAGCCTTGTAGAGCTTCTTCTGGACATGGGCCTGCAGGCAGAAGGTCTTCTTGACCTTGGCAGTAAGCTTCTCCACCCAAGAAGGCTTGGCCCAAGCCTCTAACTCAAAGTCATCATCATCCGAGGTAGCAAAGACATCCTCCTCATTTCCCACGGCGAATCTAGGAGCTTTATGTTTCTTGTGTCTCGGCACCTTGACCTCATGCTCCGTGAGCCTATCCGGAGTAGAAAGAGGCTCTCCAGGCCTCCGAACTTCCCAAACCGAGTAAAGGAAGCGCATCACAAAGGGAGCATAGATCGGTACCTTGCGGTACCAAACACAGTTGTACATCTCCTCCCACATCCATTTGGACACATCAAAAGTGATGCCCTTGCCTCGCTTGGTCTTCATGGCCACAAGCAGATCCACCAGATAACCATAAATATCATCCTGGTTCCCAACTTTGGGAAGCAGCACACACCGGAACACACGGTGTAGAATGTCATAAACTGGCAGAAGATCATTGGATTTACCTACTATGCCATGACCAGGGATATACAGAGGTGCTAGCTTCACTTTATCCATGGGATTGGCTCGGCCGTGAGGATGGAGACCACCTTGACCTTCCAAACCAGTGTCATCATAGCCCAGAGCATTGCAGAAGGCACTCCAGGGAACACGGAAGAACTCATCCCGGCACATAAATGAAAGGTGATGCTGATCATCACTGCCGAAGTGGACAGTAGTGTAGAACTGATGAATGAGTTCCACATCAAAGTCACATCGCAGCTCCATGAGCTTGACCAAATCAAACTCCTCACAGACCTCCAGAGCCTCTCCAAAGTAATCAGGGCTGCTTCTCCACTTTGCAAGGTCAATGGACCACATACGGGTGAACTTGTTCTTGTGGTGCTCAAAGATTTCATCCAGAATCCTCAATTGGATTTCATTGCGGAATTGAGGATTATTCCAGCGTGGAGGAGGTTGTGCAGTGTAGGGGTCTTGAAACCGAAACTTCTCCCAGTCCGAAAGTTTCCACTTGTACATAGGAAGCGCTACACGCTACTTGGCAACCGCTGACTTTTCCCGGCGAGTTGTTTTGGAGGGGACCACAACTTCGGGAACATCTTCATTATCTGCTGGCCTCTTGCCCCCACGGGCCTTTCTTTTGGCAAACTGACCAGTGCGAGAGCTAGAGCCACCTGCAAACGCACACAGAGAACACATAGCAACCCAGAAAAGATGAGAGGAATGTACACAAGATCAGAAGAATAATTCACAAGTACGTAAGGAGAATAGAGACAATGCATATAAATTCAGAGCAACCGGTAGTTCCGGTAACAGCACCGGTAGTTCCGGACCGGCGGTAGTACCGGTCGTGTGACCGGTAGTACCGCTGAGAGCGGATCTGCCAAGTAGAGGAGGGGAACTAACCGATCTCAAAACTACATGCACGATGTCTATTATTAACTACGCACAAGTGAATAGGAATCTATACGGACCTCTCCCTCAAAACATTTAGCCAAAAATGAGGGAATACACGCATTGCCCTAGAAGAAGGATTCAAGAAGAACCCTAACAAAAAGAAGAAGTAGGGCAATACCGGTATCCATGGGAGGAGATCGAAGAGGAGGCGGCCTCCACGGAGCAGATCTGGTGAAGGGCCGACGGATCCATAGAGCCGGAGGGCGGCGCTACGGGGCAGTGAGTGGAGCAACCGGCGGCTAGGGCGAAAGAATGGACGAGTGAAGGGGAAAAACCTCTTCAGCCCATGCCTTTTATACCCGCCCTGTTCAGCCACCGGTAGTACCGGTCCGGATGCTACCAGGTGGTTGGAGCGGTACTTCCGCGCCAGGCGGTAGTTCCGCTAACCAACACCGGTAGTACCGGCCAGGGGCACAGGTCAGAGTACCAGCAGTAGAACCGCTGGCTCTTGACCGGTACAACCGTTGGGATGTAACCAGGTGATCAAGCGGTAGAACCACTTGAACCACCGGTTGTACCGCCAGGGAGCACCCACTCACTCCATGATAACAAGCTTGTGTACATTTGGAGTAGATGGCTTGGATGAGATGGCTTAGGATGGAGCAAGTCACTGTAATAAGAGAAGAACAAGAAAGCCAGAAACCAAACAAGCCTGAGGGCGGTGGCTGATGTCTACACACGCTTCTATTCTTGTAGACTATATTGGGCCTCCAAGCGCAGAGGTTTGTAGGACAGCAGCAATTTCCCTCAAGTGGATGACCTAAGGTTTATCGAACTCAGGGAAGTAGAGGTTGAAGATAGTCTCTCTCAAGCAACCCTGCAACTAAGATACAAGAAGTCTCTTGTGTCCCCAACACACCTAATACAACTAGGAGTTGTATAGGTGCACTAGTTCGGCGAAGAGATGGTAAAATATGGATGATAGGAGTGGCAAAGCAAGGTAATATAAATCTGTAATAAAAAGTGCAGCAAGCAAAAAAGTGGTAAACGTGAGCACAAATGGTATTGCAATGGTGGAAACAAGGCCTAGGCTTCATACTTTCACTAGTGGCAACTCCCAACAACTTCAACATAGTCTAATCACATGATATTTCCCATAAAACATGCAATGGAGACGCACTCGGAGGTCATTCCTTTGTGGTCAAGAGAGGACGAGAATTATGTAGGGATACAAAAGCACACCTCAAAGTTCGTAGTTCTCAATCTATAGATTTCCCAATGTCACCGCGGCCATCCAAAAAGAGTACCACAATCACCACAACATATCTCAAGGATAGTCAAGACAAGCACCAAGAGACTCTCAATCTTCAATCAACACACAAAAGAGGAAATCACTCATGAAAATATTCTTCTAATCCATGTCCAATAGACCGCTGTCACCTTGGTCTCGGGGATTATACTAGATAAAGACAAGTGAGTACATCAATCTAATACATAGAGGAAGGGGAAATATCATGGGATCTCCCTAGATTAACATTGTTGGGGAACGTTGCATGGAAAACAAAAAATTTTCTCTACGTTCACCAAGATCAATCTAGTAGATGCAACTACGAGGGGAGAGTAGGATCCACATACCCTTGTAGATCGCTAAGCGGAAGCGTTAAGAATGCGGTTGATGGAGTCGTACTCGCCGCGATTCAGATCGCTGAAGATCCAAGCACCGAAGCAACGGTGCCTCCGCGTTCTTCACACGTACGGCTCGGGGACGTCTCCTCCTTCTTGATCCAGCAAGGGGTGGAGGAGAGGTTGATGGAGAACCGGCAGCACGACGGCGTGGTGGTGGTGGTGATGGAGGATTCCAGCAGGGCTTCGCCTAAGCACCGCGGGAGAGGAAGATGTTATGGGAGAGGGAGGGCAGCACCGAGGCACGAACTTGTGTTGGCTGCCCTCCCTTTGCCTCACTATATATAGGGGGGTGGAGAGGGGAGGGGCGCCCTAGGGTTTCCCCTAGGGGCGGCGGCCAGGGCAAGGGGGAAAGGGGGCGGCGCCCCCTGGGGCTAGGGTTTCCCCCCCAAGTGCCTTGCCCCCTACTCCATAGGGGTGCGGCAGCCCTAGGGGGGGCCACCTCCCCTTGCGCATGAGGAGAGGGCCCAGGGGGGGCGCACAGCCCTATGAGGGCTGTGGTGTCCCCCCTTGTGGCCCATTAGGCCCAGAAACACTTCCGGGACCCCCGAAACCCTTTCCGGTAATCCGCCGATTTCCCGATGCTCCCCGGAACACTTCCGGACTCCGAAACCTTTCATCCTATATATCAATCTTCATCTCCGGACCATTCCGGAGACCCTCGTCATGTCCGGGATCTCATCCGGGACTCCGAACAACCTTCGGTAACCATGCACTATTCTCACTAACAACCCTAGCGTCACCGAACGTTAAGTGTGTAGACCTTGCGGGTTCGGAAACCATGTAGACATGACCGAGACACTCCCAGGTCAATAACCAATAGCGGGATCTGGATACCCATATTGGTTCCCACATGTTTCTCGATGATCTCATCGGATGAACCACGATGTCAAGGATTCAGACAATCCCGTATACAGTTCCCTTTGTCTCATCGGTATGTTACTTGCCCGAGATTCGATCGTCGGTATCTCTATACCTAGTTCAATCTCGTTACCAGCAAGTCTCTTTACTCGTTACCGTAATACATAATCCCGTGACCAACTACTTAGTCACCTTGAGCTCATTGAGATGACGTATTACCGAGTGGGCCCGGAGATACCTCTCCGTCACACGGAGTGACAAATCCCAGTCTCGATCCATGTCAACTCAACAGACACCCTCGGAGATACCTGTAGAGTACCTTTATAATCACCCAGTTACGTTGTGACGTTTGGCACACACAAAGCACTCCTACGGTGTCAGTGAGTTACATGACCTCATGGTCATAGGAACTTATACTTGACATGCAGAAAACTATAGCGATAACTGATACGATCAAAAGCTATGTTTAACGTTTGGGTCTCGTCCATCACATCATTCTCCTAATGATGTGATCCCGTTATCAAATGACAACTCATGTCTATGACCTGGAAACCGCGGTCATCTTTGATCAACGAGCTAGTCCTGTAGAGGCTCACTAGGGACACAAAGTCTGTCTATTCATCCACACATGTATTTGAGTTTCCAATCAATACAATTATAGCATGGATAATAAACGATTATCATGAACAAGGAAATATAATAATAACTCTTTTATTATTGCCTCTAGGGCATATTTCCAACAGTCTCCCACTTGCACTAGAGTCAATAATCTAGCATTACAAGGTAATGAATCTAACACCCATAGAGTCTTGGTGTTGATCGTGCTTAGCCCGTGGAAGAGGCTTAGTCAACGGATCTGCAACATTCAAATCCGTGTGTACTTTGCAAATGTTTATGTCCTCCTCCTTGACTGAATCGCGGATGGAATTGAAGCGTCGCTTTATGTGTCTGGTCCTCTTGTGAAACCTTGGTTCCTTGGCTCGAGCAATGGCACCAGTGTTGTCACAGAACAGAGTCATTGGGTTCAGTGCACTAGGCACAACTCCAAGATCTGTAATGAACTCCTTCATCCAGACACCTTCCTTTGCCGCCTCCGAGGCAGCTATATACTCCGCTTCACATGTAGAATCAGCTACCACGCTCTGCTTGGAACTGCACCAGCTTACCGCTCCCCCGTTGAGAATATATACGTATCCGGTTTGAGACTTAGAGTCATCCGGATCAGTGTCAAAGCTTGCATCGACGTAACCCTTTACGACGAGCTCTTGATCACCTCCATAAACGAGAAACATATCCTTAGTCCTTTTCAGGTACTTTAGGATATTCTTGACCGCTGTCCAGTGATCCATACCAGGATTACTTTGAAACCTTCCGGCCATACTTATGGCAAGGCTGACATCTGGTCTCGTGCACAACATTGCATACATGATAGAGCCTATGGCTGAAGCATAGGGGACGACACTCATCTTTTCTCTATCTTCCGCAGTCACTGGGCACTGAGTCTTACTCAACTTTGTACCTTGCAATACCGGCAAGAACCCCTTCTTGGATTGATCCATTTTGAACTTCTTCAAAACTTTATCAAGGTATGTGCTTTGTGAAAGTCCTATCAAGCGTCTTGATCTATCTCTATAGATCTTGATGCCCAATATGAAAGCAGCTTCACCGAGATCCTTCATCGAAAAACTCTTGTTCAAATACCCCTTCACGCTATCCAAAAATTCTATATTGTTTCCAATCAGCAATATGTCATCCACATATAATATTAGAAACGCTATAGAGCTCCACTCACTTTCTTGTAGATACAAGCTTCATTGTAAACTTGTATAAAACCAAACGCTTTGATCACCTCATCAAAGCGAAGATTCCAACTCCGAGATGCTTGCACCAGCCCATAAATGGAACGCTGAAGCCTGCATACTTTGTCAGCATTCTCTGGATCGACAAAACCTTCTGGTTGCATCATATACAACTCTTCCTTAAGAAAACCGTTAAGGAACGCTGTTTTGACATCCATCTGCCAAATTTCATAATCGAAATATGCAGCTATTGCTAACATGATTCGGACGGATTTAAGCATCGCTACGGGTGAGAAAGTCTCATCGTAGTCAATCCCTTGAACTTGTGAAAAACCCTTTGCCACAAGTCGAGCTTTATACACGGTGACATTACCGTCAGCGTCCGTCTTCCTCTTAAAAATCCATTTATTCTGACTGGCCTTCCGCCCTTCAGGTAATACTTCCAAAGTCCATACTTTGTTTTCATACATGGATCCCATCTCGGATTTCATGGCCTCTAACCATTTGTCGGAATCCGGGCCCACCATCGCTTCTCCATAGCTCGTAGGTTCACCGTTGTCTAACAACATGACCTCCAAGACAGGGTTACCATACCACTCAGGTGCAGTGCGTACCCTTGTCGACCTACGAGGTTCGGTAGTAACTTGATCAGAAGCTCCTTGATCATCATCATTGGCTTCCTCTTCAACCTCTGCAGGCTCCACAAAAACATCTTTCTGCGTTGCGCTACTCTCTGGTTGAAGCAGAGGTTCAACAACCTCATCAAGTTCTACCTTCCTCCCACTCAATTCTTTCGAGAGAAACTCTTTCTCGAGAAAGGACCCGTTCTTAGCGACAAACACTTTGCTCTCGGATCTGAGATAGAAGGTGTACCCAACTGTTTCTTTTGGGTATCCTATGAAGACACATTTGTCCGCTTTGGGTTCGAGCTTTTCTGGCTGAAGCCTTTTGACATAAGCATCGCAACCCCAAACCTTGAGAAAAGACAACTTAGGTTTCTTACCAAACCACAGTTCATACGGTGTTGTCTCAACGGACTTAGATGGAGCCCTATTTAAAGTGAATGCAGCTGTCCCTAACGCATATCCCCAAAACGATAGTGGCAAATCGGCAAGAGACATCATAGAACGTACCATATCTAATAGGGTTCGATTACGACGTTCGGACACACCATTACGCTGTGGTGTTCCAGGTGGCGTCAACTGTGAAACAATTCCACATTTTCTCAAGTGATCACCAAACTCATAACTCAGATATTCTCCCCTCGATCAGATCGTAGGAACTTGATCTTCTTGTTACGATGATTTTCAACTTCACTCTGAAATTGCTTGAACTTTTCAAATGTTTCAGACTTATGCTTCATCAAGTAAATATACCCATATCTACTTAAGTCGTCAGTGAAGGTGAGAAAATAACGATATCCACCGCGCGCCGTTACACTCATCGGACCGCACACATCAGTATGTATGATTTCCAATAAGTCACTTGCCCGTTCCATTGTCCCTGAAAACGGGGTCCTTGTCATCTTGCCCATGAGGCACGGCTCGCACGTGTCAAGTGATTCAAAATCAAGAGACTCCAAAAGTCCATCAGCATGGAGCTTCTTCATGCGTTTCACGCCGATATGACCCAGACGGCAGTGCCACAAGAAAGTGGTATTATCATTATCAACTCTACATCTTTTGGCATCAATGTTATGAACATGTGTATCATCACTATCGAGATTCAATAAGAATAAACCCCTAACTTCGGGTGCATGACCATAAAAGATATTACTCATATAAATAGAACAACCATTATTCTCTGACTTAAATGAGTAACCGTCTCGCAATAAACAAGATCCAGATATAATGTTCATGCTTAACGCAGGCACTAAATAACAATTATTCAGGTTCATAACTAATCCCGATGGTAATCGAAGAGCGAGCGTGCCGACGGCGATCACATCAACCTTGGAACCATTTCCCACGCGCATCGTCACTTCGTCCTTCGCCAGCCTCCGTTTATTCCGCAGTTCCTGTTTAGAGTTGCAAATGTGAGCAACCGAACCGGTATCAAATACCCAGGCACTACAACGAGAGTTGGTAAGGTACACATCAATAACATGTATATCATATATACCTTTGTTGTTGTTGTTCCCCTTCTTGTCCGCCAGATACTTGGGGCAGTTCCGCTTCCAGTGGCCGTTCCCCTTGCAATAGAAGCACTCAGTCTCTGGCTTGGGCCCAGCCTTGGGTTTCTTCACTGGATTAGCAACTGCTTTGCCACCCTTCTTAGAGTTACCCTTCTTGCCCTTGCCATTCTTCTTGAAACTGGTGGTTTTATTGACCATCAACACTTGATACTCCTTCTGGATGTCTGCCTCAGCGACTTTCAGCATCGAAAACAGCTCGGCGATGGTCTTGTTCATCCCTTGCATGTTATACTGCTGCACGAAGCTCTTGTAGCTTGGAGGGAGTGACTGGAGAATTCTGTCAATGATAGCCTCATCCGGGAACACAAGTCCCAGATCAGCTATGCGGGTATAGTACCCAGACATCTTCAGTAAGTGCTCACTGACAGACGAATTCTCCTCCATCTTGCAAGCAAAGAATTTATCGGTGGTCTCATACCTCTCGATCTTAGCATTCTTTTCAAAGATGAACTTCAACTCCTGGTACATCTCATATGCACCATGACGTTCAAAACGCCTTTGAAGTCCTCCTTCCAAGCCGTACAACATGGCACACTGCACTATCGAATAGTCATCCGAACGCGTCTGTCAGACGTTCAAAACGTCTGCAGGGGCTGTAGGAGCGGGGGGGTCACCTAGCGGTGCATTTAGGACATAAACCTTTTGGGCAGCTGTGAGGATGATCCTCAGATTGCGGAGCCAGTCCACAAAGTTGCTCCCATCATCTTTCAGTTTAGCTTTCTCTAGGAACGCATTAAAATTCAGGGGAGCTACTGCGCGAGCCATCTACAACAAAAATTTGCAAAGACATTTTAGACTATTGTTCATGATAAGTGAGTTATTACCTAATCAAATTATTTATAACTCCCACTCAAATTGACATCCCTCCGGTCATTCGAGCGTGACATGATCCAAATTCACCAACCCAAGTCCGATCATCACGTGAGATGAGGTGGTGTCAATGGTGAACATCAACATGTTGATCATATCTACTATATGACTCATGCTCGACCTTTCGGTCCTCCGTGTTCCGAGGCCATGTCTGCACATGCTAGGCTCGTCAAGTCTAACCCGAGTGTTCTGCATGTGCAAAACTGGCTTGCACCCGTTGTATGCGAACGTAGAGTCTATCACACCCGATCATCACGTGGTGCTTCGAAACGACGAACCTTCGCAACGGCGCACACTCGGGGGGAACACAATTTTATCTTGAAATTTTAGTGAAGGATCATCTTATAATGCTACCGTCGTCCTAAGCAAAATAAGATGCATAAAAGGATTAACATCACATGCAAATCATAAGTGACATGATATGGCCATCAACTCGTGCTTTTGATCTCCATCTCCAAAGCACCGGCATGATCTCCATCGTCACCGGCGCCACACCATGATCCCCATCATCATGATCTCCATCATCGTGTCGCCATCGGGGTTGTCGGCGCCCACCATGCTGTTACTACTATTGCTACCGTTTAGCGATAAAGTAAAGCATTACAAAGCGCTTAATGATTGACACGCAGGTCATACAGAAATTAAAGACAACCCTATGGCTCCTGCCGGTTGCCGTATGCATCGACATGCAAGTCGATGTTAACTATTACAACATGATCATCTCATACATCAAATATATCTCATCATGTCATTGGCCATATCATATCACATACATACCCTGCAAAAACAAGTTAGACGTCCTCTAATTTGTTGTTGCATGTTTTACGTGGCTGCTACGGGTATCTAGCAAGAACGCTTCTTACCTACGCAAAGCCACAACGGTGATATTCAAGTTGCTATTTAACCTTCTACAAGGACCGCCTTGTTCTATTCCGATTCAACTAAGATAGGAGAGACAGACACCCGCCAGCCATCTTATGCAACAAAAGTCACATGTCTGTCGATGGAACCGGTCTCATGTACGTGGACATGTAAAGTTGGTCCGGGCCGCTTCATCCCATAATACCGCTGAATCAAGAAATACTAAGGAGGGCAGCAATTTAAACATCAACGCCACAAACCCTTTTGTGTTCTACTCGAGAAAGCATCTACGCAAGATCCTAGCTCTGATACCACTGTTGGGGAACGTTGCATGGAAAACAAAAAATTTTCTCTACGTTCACCAAGATCAATCTAGTAGATGCAACTACGAGGGGAGAGTAGGATCCACATACCCTTGTAGATCGCTAAGCGGAAGCGTTAAGAATGCGGTTGATGGAGTCGTACTCGCCGCGATTCAGATCGCTGAAGATCCAAGCACCGAAGCAACGGTGCCTCCGCGTTCTTCACACGTACGGCTCGGGGACGTCTCCTCCTTCTTGATCCAGCAAGGGGTGGAGGAGAGGTTGATGGAGAACCGGCAGCACGACAGCGTGGTGGTGGTGGTGATGGAGGATTCCAGCAGGGCTTCGCCTAAGCACCGCGGGAGAGGAAGATGTTATGGGAGAGGGAGGGCAGCACCGAGGCACGAACTTGTGTTGGCTGCCCTCCCTTTGCCTCACTATATATAGGGGGGGTGGAGAGGGGAGGGGCGCCCTAGGGTTTCCCCTAGGGGCGGCGGCCAGGGCAAGGGGGAAAGGGGGCGGCGCCCCCTGGGGCTAGGGTTTCCCCCCCCCCCCCAAGTGCCTTGCCCCCTACTCCATAGGGGTGCGGCAGCCCTAGGGGGGGCCACCTCCCCTTGCGCATGAGGAGAGGGCCCAGGGGGGGCGCACAGCCCTATGAGGGCTGTGGTGTCCCCCCTTGTGGCCCATTAGGCCCAGAAACACTTCCGGGACCCCCGAAACCCTTTCCGGTAATCCGCCGATTTCCCGATGCTCCCCGGAACACTTCCGGACTCCGAAACCTTTCATCCTATATATCAATCTTCATCTCCGGACCATTCCGGAGACCCTCGTCATGTCCGGGATCTCATCCGGGACTCCGAACAACCTTCGGTAACCATGCACTATTCTCACTAACAACCCTAGCGTCACCGAACGTTAAGTGTGTAGACCCTGCGGGTTCGGAAACCATGTAGACATGACCGAGACACTCCCAGGTCAATAACCAATAGCGGGATCTGGATACCCATATTGGTTCCCACATGTTTCTCGATGATCTCATCGGATGAACCACGATGTCAAGGATTCAGACAATCCCGTATACAGTTCCCTTTGTCTCGTCGGTATGTTACTTGCCCGAGATTCGATCGTCGGTATCTCTATACCTAGTTCAATCTCGTTACCGGCAAGTCTCTTTACTCGTTACCGTAATACATAATCCCGTGACCAACTACTTAGTCACCTTGAGCTCATTGAGATGACGTATTACCGAGTGGGCCCGGAGATACCTCTCCGTCACACGGAGTGACAAATCCCAGTCTCGATCCATGTCAACTCAACAGACACCCTCGGAGATACCTGTAGAGTACCTTTATAATCACCCAGTTACGTTGTGACGTTTGGCACACACAAAGCACTCCTACGGTGTCAGTGAGTTACATGACCTCATGGTCATAGGAACTTATACTTGACATGCAGAAAACTATAGCGATAACTGATACGATCAAAAGCTATGTTTAACGTTTGGGTCTCGTCCATCACATCATTCTCCTAATGATGTGATCCCGTTATCAAATGACAACTCATGTCTATGACCTGGAAACCGCGGTCATCTTTGATCAACGAGCTAGTCCTGTAGAGGCTCACTAGGGACACAAAGTCTGTCTATTCATCCACACATGTATTTGAGTTTCCAATCAATACAATTATAGCATGGATAATAAACGATTATCATGAACAAGGAAATATAATAATAACTCTTTTATTATTGCCTCTAGGGCATATTTCCAACAAACATAGCCTATGATCACAACGAAGATCACATCATGGGAGAGAGAATTGACCACATAGCTACTGGTAGAAACCTCAGCCCCGAGGAGGAACTACTCCCGCATCATGGAGGGAGGAAGCAACGTCGATGGAGATGAATCCGGGGGCACTTCCCCGTCCCGGTAGGATGCCGGCACAGGAATTTTGGTCCCCCGAAACTTGGTGGCGATGGCAGCGGAGATCGGAATTGCTTCTGGAGAAAAGGGTTCTGGAATCAGGGTTTTCGCGATGGAAGAAATATATATGCGAAGGGGGGTCACCAGAGGCGGAGAGGGGGCCCCAGGCGCCCCCCTGGCACGGCCAGGGGTGGGGCCGCGTGATACGTCCAAAACGTATCTATAATTTCTGCTTGCTCCATGCCTTTTTTGTGTGATATTGCTATGATATTTATGCACTTCCATACACTTTTGATCATATTTGGACTAACCTACTAATGGTTGCAAAAGTGCACAATGTTCTTGTTTTACACTTTATTGTGTAGAAATTACTTGGAAATTGACAAAAACGCAAAAGGAGTCGTATTGGAGTAGGACTCTGACTTTCCTGAAATCTGTCTGAAAACGTTTTTTAAATATGGTCACGTTCCGGCCCGAAGACGACGTCAAACGGAAAAAGTCTAGTGGCGAAAGTTGTGGGGAATTTCGAGGCGATGCTTCTGGATATAAAAATCATCCAAATTGGTGTCCGGACGGCCGAGTAAAGCCCGTTTTACTGAGGCCCAAAATCTGATGACGGGAATCCGAGAGTCTATATAAAGAGAGGAAACCTAGGTCACCAAGGGCCACGAATTTTCCTCCTCCCAAGCCGCCGTCTTGGAGGGGAGGACCAGCACCATTGCAGCACCATCCACAAGGAAGAAGGGGGGCCAAGGAGCCGCTTCCCCCTAGGGCCGCCGCCGCCCCGAGGGCCACCGCCGCCCCCTAGGGCCGCCGTCGCCGCCGCGCCCCCAAGGGCCGCCGCCGCCGCCTCCGTGGCTGCCGCCGGCCGTCTCTTCCTCGCGGGGCTGCACCTCTCCATCAACACCATCATCAACCTCCTCCTCACCATGTCCATGTGTGAGTAGTCTTCTCCGGGGCAGAGGGCTCGTACGTGTAGCTATGTGGTTATCTCTCTCTCCCATGATGTGATCTTCGTTGTGATCATAGGCTATGTTAATCTAGGGTGATCCCATGATATTTCCCCTTCCTCTATGTATTGGATTGATGTACTCACTTGTCTTTATCTAGTATAATCCCCGAGACCAAGGTGACAGCGGTCTATTGGACATGGATTAGAAAAATATTTTCATGAGTGATTTCCTCTCTTGTGTGTTGATTGAAGATTGAGAGTCTCTTGGTGCTTGTCTTTGACTATCCTTTAGATATGTTGTGGTGATTGTGGGACTCTCTTTGGATGGCCGCGGTGACATTGGGAAATCCTTAGATTGAGAACTACGAACTTTGAGGTGTGCTTTTGTAGACCTACATAATTCTCGTCCTCTCTTGACCACGAAGGAATGACCTCCGAGTGTGTCCCCTTTGCATGTTTTATGGGAAATATCATGTGATTCGATTATGTTAATGTTGTTGGGAGTTGCCACTAGTGAAAGTATGAACCCTAGGCCTTGTTTCCACCATTGCAATACCATTTGTGCTCACGTTTACCACTTGTTTGCTTGCTGCACTTTTTATTACAGATTTATATTACTTTGCTTTGCCACTCCTATCATCCATATTTTACCATCTCTTCGCCGAACTAGTGCACCTATACAACTCCTAGTTGTATTAGGTGTGTTGGGGACACAAGAGACTTCTTGTATCTTAGTTGTAGGGTTGCTTGAGAGAGACCATCTTCAACCTCTACTTCCCTGAGTTCGATAAACCTTAGGTCATCCACTTGAGGGAAATTGCTGCTGTCCTACAAACCTCTGTGCTTGGAGGCCCAACATAGTCTACAAGAGTAGAAGCGTGTGTAGACATCAAGCTATTTATGGCGCCGTTGCCGGGGAGGTGAGCGCTTGAAGGTATATCTTTAGATCTTGCAATTAAATCTTTTCGTTTCTTGTTTTTAGTTTCACTAGTTATGTTTATGGAAAACCGCAATCTTAGTTCGCTGCTTGGGGAAGGCCGCTTTACCACACCCGTGGTAGAGAAGTCTCCTCCACCTACTGAATGTATCCCGTCAAAAATACCACGTGGGATAATTGAAATAATTATTAATGATCGTTATGATGGGACAGACAATCCTAGTATTCATTTGTTGAAACTTACAAAACTTTGTGAGTTGTTTAGGATTTCAGGTTTGACAAGAGATGGAGTCATGAGGAAATTATTTGCCTTGTCACTGAAAGGAAAAGCATTGGAATGGTACAGGCTACTAGATGCCTCTCACCTGCTGGATTGGAAAGAGATCCAGTCTCTCTTTTACTCCAAGTTTTATCCTCTTCATGAAGTCCATGAGAATAGGAATTATGTTTATAATTTCTATCCTCATGACGGAGAGAGCATAGCTCAAGCTTGGGGGAGACTGAAAACGTTAATGCTAAAATGTCCTAACCATGGGCTCCCCAAAGATATGATTATTACTAATTTCTATGCGAGGCTTTCTCGACAGGATAAAGATTTGCTCGATGCTTCCTCTATGGGTTCTTTAACAAACGAAAAGATTGATGCTAAATGGGAACTCCTTGAAAGAATTCAACGCAACACTGAATATTGGGAGATCGACAAAGGTAAAGAGTCAGGTATAATTTATGAGTATGATTGCATTAAGTCCTTTGTTGAAACTACAAGTTTTAATAAGTTTAGTGCTAAGTTTGGGCTCGATTCTCAACTCCTTGTTGATTTCCTCAAATCTTTTGCTTCACATCTTAATATGCCTAAGGAGGATTTGGTCAAGCATCATGAACCTTTTAAAGAGATTTGGAAAGAAAATGAAATTGTTCATGATGATTGCAACATGCATGATCCAATTCCTAAAAATGAAGTTTTATATAAGCATGTTAATTTTTGTGGAGTAGATAGACCTTGTGAAAGGCCTATGATTGAAGAAGAGAAGTATTGTAAGCAACATAAGCATGAAAGAACAATCACTTGGGTCAGAGATTTAAATGAAATTGCTAGAGAATTGTGTGACCTTTATCCTTTTACTTGTGAACTTTGCTGTATAGAGGGTCACTTTAATTTTCAATGCATGCACTTTCAAAACATAACTGTTAACCAGTTGTGTGATAACATGATCACCTCTGATCTTTATGATGAACTTATGTTATTTTTGATGTGTGAGGAGTTATCAGAAAAGACTTCTTGGCTAGATGTTAATGCCATAGGAATAAAAAACACTTTGCAAAATTGCCATCTCTATTGTGTTGTTAATTGCCATGAAAATGATTACATAAGTAAGATTAGAAAGGAGGGAACTTTACCAAAGTATAAAAATGTCTCTTATATTTCTGCTAATAAAAAGGAGAGTTTCTCCCAAGTTTCCCCTATTGTTTCTAATGATAAACCAGGATATGTGGAGAAGCTTCATCTCCAACCACTCCCTCCTAAGGTGAAGAAGAAGAAAAAGAAGAGGAGGAGGAAGAGGAGCAAGAAGGAAGAAGAATGGGTATCAACCTGGCCTGAGCATATTCCTCCCATCAACTTTTATCCTAACGGTTGTAAGTTTAAGGAAGAAGGTGAAGTCTATTGCCTTAATTATCATCTTGATGATACGTCCGTAGGTACTATTGAAGATGATTTTGATTATGATATGCATGTTACTTATTGTGATTGGGAAAATGATGATAATGCTACTTATGATCTTGAAAATATTTTTGGTGCCAACTCTGAAAGTGATGATATGGAAAGCTCTAAGCTTGGGGATGATAGGATTGCAAATCCTTTACCCACTCGTGATGTGATAATTGATAATTCTTTTGCTAGTAAGAATAAAGACAACATGATTACAAATATAGTTGCTAGCAATGATAATGCTCTTCTCTAACATGATGATGTTATAACTCCAATCTATAGTGATTACAAAGGTACCTATGACATAAGGAGAAATTATCCTTATGAAACTTGTCATAATCATGGAGGGAATAACTCCCTTGTTGAACACCATCTTCCTAATACACAATTAATCTATAGTGTTCAAGTTGTTTATGATAGTCCTACTCCCACTATTACCGATGAGAAAGATTATGCTTATGTGGAGAGTAAGAGTACCTTTTTGCATGTGGATCATGGTAACAATGCTTTATGTGATGCTTATATTGTTGAGTTTATTCGTGATCCCACTGAAAATTATTATGAGAAGGGAACATATGCTTATAGATATTTCAATAATGTCAAGTTCCCTCTCTTTTTGTTGAAGGTTTTGAAGCTGCACTTGTTTTGTCTTCCTATACTTATTGCTTTGTGCTTCAATGAATTATTCTATTGCAATATTCCTATGCATAGGAAGCATGTTAGGCTTAAATGTATTTGGTATTTGCTTCTTGATGCTCTCTTTTGTTCTTCAACTCTTATTCCTACGAGAGCATCATTAAAGTCTTAAGCCTATCTTTATGGCTATAAAGAAAGAGCTCTAGGGAGACAACCCTTGTTATCTTTGCTTTCAGTTTGTTCTTTCAGTTTTTAGTGGTCTTGATGTTTGTTACTACAGTAGCAAAATCAATGTATCTTTACTTTTCAGCTTTGTGCCAAGTGTAGCCTCTGATTGCAAGAAAGTTCAAAAGTTGTGACGTGCTGTCCAGGAAACAGATTTTGTCCTTGGATTGAAAAATTCGTATAAAATCACCAGATCATCTTTTTGGTCTGAATTTTTTCGACAGTGTGCTCTATACAATTGGCTTTCGGGCGTCTGTTCTGAGTTTTTTGATTTGAGTGGCAGAAGTGCCCCAGAAAAATTATTTACTACCTGCTGGTCTGTTTTTCACAGATTCTGTCCTGTTTTGCCTTTCCTTCGTTTTGCAAACCTTGAGCTTGCTTTTTCTTTGCAAAAACCTTTTGGCAATCTTGAGAAACAGTAGACCTTCAAGAATATACTTATTTCCAGCAAGGAAAAACTATTTTATTATGGGTACTAACCTCGCTAATCAGATTATGATGAGTTATGTATGAAGGGAGTTTTCAAGTGTGCGAGGGAAGATGATAAAAAGATTCAGGAGTGTCAAACGCTCAAGCTTGGGGATGCCCCCGTGCACCCCCAAGACATATTCAAGAAGACTCAAGCGTCTAAGCTTGGGGATGCCCCCGTGCATCCCCTTCTCCATCAGCAATTATCAGTTCGTCTTTCGTTCCACTATATTTTTATCACTTCATGTGTTATGTGCTATGCTTGGAGCGTCTTGCTTTTAATTTCCTTTTTAGTTTTCTTTAGCTTTACTTGCTTTTCATAACAAGTTGGAACCCATCTTTCTTTGTGTGGGAGAGAAACACGCTCCACTTCAACCCAGAACACAACATAGGATTTTCATGTTTATCTTTGCTGTGTATGTTCTTGGTCTTTCAATAGCTACTGTCATGCTTAGCTCTTAGTTTTCATGCTTTTCTTTTTAAAGAGCTTTTGTTTAGTTGGTTGCTGGAACTCTCTTTATTTATCATGCTTATCTTGTTAAGAGAGTTGGCTTCTGTTGCACTGGTTGATATGTCTATGATAAAAATGCTATGTGCATAATGGTGCTTAGTAGTTCATGTTTTCTTATGGTTAGTCTCAAATAGCTGGGGGGTTCTCAATGTGTTATTGGAGTACCAACATGATTTGTTTGCCTATGATGTGGTATGGTTTAGTGGTATCTTCCCCCAAGAATTTATTTTGATTGACTTGGCGTATGCTCACGCATATTTAAGACTGTAAAGAAAGTCTATCAAGCCTTGATGATCTTTAATTTCTGAGTAGCGATATAACTTCCATGCCTGATTCAATGTTGCTTTGTCGCTCTGCATGATTATGACCGTCATTGCTCTCTTAGTTGGTCGCTCCCAGTCTTTTGCTAACCTTCGCCTGTACTAAGCGGACTGACTGCTTGTGCATCCAAAATCCTTTAAACCAGTTATGCCATATGAGTCCACCATACCTTACTATACATGGTATTTACCTGCCATTCCTAACGAAGACTTTCATGTACCATCTCGAAATTATTCAAAAAAAACATTTCTCTTTTGTGCCTCTGTTTTAGCTCATGAGGAAGTAGTAGTTAATTCATGATCTTTTTAAGTTGGACAAGCTTCACCCCGGGATTGCATGTCTAATGTGCAAACCCATAATACGAGAAGGAACTAGCATAGAGTGCGCCCGGCTCATTAAAAAATTATACAACAAACAAACCCTCCTTCACGCTTTGTTCATGAGAAATCAAAAAACTTTGGCAGTGATAAACAAAGGAGATTAAGAGGATGTGATCGTCCTCATTCGGGAGCCGTTCCTCGAAACTTGTCCAGCTCGAGAAGTAATTGAGTTATCTGCTAGCATTTGTTGACGAAATATGCATAATCTAAAAAAATAATTATTACCTCTGTTTTTAAAACCAAGAGCTCTGGTACATGTTTTGTCTTTGTTTCCGACCACGGGTTTTCAACCTTGCCAACAAAAGCCATGGTTCGAGAGTCTCCACCTTCTTTAAAGAACCAACTATTTAAAGCATGATTGTCATTCTGAGTGTAATGTGCATTGTCCCAAAGTACCATTGTCTTTTGCATGATTATGATATCGTTTATTCTGAAATCATTGTATCTAGTCGTCACTTAAACCTTGGAGGTGCCCCTGCATTTATGTTTTGCTTCACTAAAGGGGGCAAGAGAGATATCACTTTGTCATATTTGCACACCATGCTCACTACAAATCTATTGAGTGTTTCAGTATCATATTGTAAAACTTTCAGTTCTTTGTGATTTTCTCATGAGGCAACTTAATTAATACAGATTCATTGTCTCAGTAAGCACTTGTCATGTGACTGTGAAAAGTTCTTATATGGTTAATAGCATGTCACCACAGAAATTACCGCGCCGGGTGGCCGCCTGGGCCACCCCTGGCTCCCCTCTGGCCTTACTTTGGTTTTTTCGAAGCTTCCTGTACGCTGATTTTTCCTGTATTTTTCCCGGAATTTTTGGAGCACTTTTAATATGGGGGAAAACTGAAATAGAAAAACAGCAGAAAACATGAACTGGCACTGTGGTGCACTGAGTTAATAGGTTAGTCCAAATATGATCAAAAGTGTATGGAAGTGCATAAATATCATAGCAATATCACACAAAAGAGGAATGGAGCAAGCAAAAATTATAGATACGTTTTGGACGTATCAACATCCCCAAGCTTAATTCCTGCTCGTCCTCGAGTAGGTAAATGATAACAAACATAATTTCTGTGGTGACATGCTTCCAACCATATAAGAACTTTTTAAGTAAAGCAATCAAGGAATGTAATTCAATTCAAGTCATAACAAGCAAGAGTCTATATTAGCATTGTAACAAGTAACATAAGAACATAAAGGTGCAAGAGCTCTCGCTGTCCGTGACTCGAATGTCTCCAAATGGTGTTTGCGTGCAAGAAAGGGGATAGGGATATACGAGAGAGTAAAACATAGTTTTTGTATTGTTGAGAACTTAATCTACTAAAGTTTCACACTTGGTCTTCTTTGGAATCTTATCTTGACTCATCCCCAGACCGTCAGCCAGGTACAAGTCAAAATGATCCACTCCCTTTCGATATTTTGAGCACTCATGCAATGGATGAGCGTAAGCAAGAAAGTCGACACTTAGGATGGCAAAGAGAGAAAAATGATGAAGGGGAAGACAAAAAAGGTGTGAAAGGCTCACATCAATGAGGACAATCATAGGCGAGAGAAAGCCAAATGATAGATATGATGTGAGGAGTAGGGATTGCCATGCAACGGATGCACATATGAGCTAAGGTAAGCTCTCCAATGGAACTAGTGGGGGTGCATCCAACTTGCTTGCTCAAGAAGACCTAGAGCTCGTTTGAGGAGGCTCATCATTGGAATATACAAGCCAAGTTCTATAGTGTGAAGGTCCCCACATAGCTATATGCATGAATGATAATCTCTATGGAGTACAAGGTATAAGATGGAGTACGAGTGTGGATCTCTCAAAAGGAATAGTAGTGTGCCCCCTTCTCTCTTTTTATTTCTTTTTCTCTTTTTTTTCTATTTTTTTATTTTTTTGTGGCCTCAATGGCTCTTTCTATTTAACTCTCATTTGTCCTCTTTGGGATCTTTTGATTTTGTCCTCTTTGGGATCTTTTCCTCACTTTAGGGGCAAAACTCTATTTATTACAAGAAGTATAGAAGATCTTTCACACTTTACAAAAGTACTCAACATAAAGAAAATGAAACTATCATGATGTATGCAAATGTATGCCTCTGCCAGTGTAGCAGGATATGCAATGATACTAGCGCGTCATGTAGCAATGATTAGGGCAAGGCCCAACTAGCATGCGGCTCATCGATCAAGCAAAAAGCATGTATGACATGAAGATCAAGTCATGAGAAGATGGATGTTGCATGGCAATGTATCTCGGAAAGGCTATGGAAATGCCTTGATAGGTAGGTATGGTGGCTGTTTTGAGGAAAGATATAATGAGGCTTATGATGACAAAGCGTATCGTGCCAAGGATTTGGATGCACCGGCGAAGTATGCGCCAACTCTCGAGGTGAGAAAGGGCAATGCACGGTTATACGACATCTATCACTAATAGGCTAAAGCTCTTGACACCAAAAGTTCAGACATTACTCATGGCAATACCTCAAAACTATTGCAAGTTACTACTAAAATTAAATAGCAACCTCAATTACCTACTTTAAGTTAAGACACACAACTCAGTGCAACAGGCAAACTCTCTTAACAAGATAAACATGAAAACTCAAGAGAGTTCAGCAACCAACTAAACAAAAGCTCTTTAAAAAGAATAGCATGAAAACTAAGAGCTAAACATGACAGCAGTTATGGAAAGACAAAGAACACACACAACAAAGATAAGCATGAAAATCCTATGTTGTGTTCTAGGTTGAAGTGGAGCGTGTTTCTCTCCCACACAAAGAAAGCTGAGTTCTAACTTGTTATGAACAGCAAGCAAAGCTAAAGAAAACTAAAAAGGAAACTAAGAGCGAGACGCTCCAAGCATAGCACATAACACATGAAGTGATAATTATAGTGGAACGAAAGACGAAATGATAATTGTTGATGGAGAAGGGGATGCATGTGGGCATCCCCAAGCTCAGACTCTTGAGTCTTCTTAAATATTTCTTGGGGGTGCATGGGGGCATCCCCAAGCTTGAGCGTTTGACCCTCCTGAATCTGTTTTTATCATCTTCCCTCGCACACTTGAAAACTCCCTTCATACATAACTCATCATAATCTGATTAGCGAGGTTAGTACCCACAATAAAATAAATTTTCCCTACTGGAAATAAAGATTATCTTGAAGAGCTACTGTTTCTCAAGATTGCCAAAAGGTTTTTGCAAAGAAAAAGCAAGCTCAAGGTTTGCAAAACGAAGAAAAGGCAAAACAGGACAGAATCTGTGAAAAACAGACCAGCAGGTAGTAAATATTTTTTCGGGGCACTTCTGCAACTCAAATCAAAAAACTCAGAACATACGCTCGAAAGCCAATTGTATAGAGCACGCTGTCAAAACAATTCAGATAAAAAAGATGATCTGGTGATTTTATTCGAATTTTTCTGTCCAAGGACATAATCTGTTTTCTGGACAGCACGTCACTACTTTTGAACTTTCTTGCAATCGGAGGCTAAACTTGTCACAAAGCTGAAAAGAAAAGATACAATGATGCTGCTACAGTAGTAACAAACATCAAGACCACTAAAAACTGAAAGAACAAACTGAAAGCAAAGATAACAAGGGTTGTCTCCCTAGAGCTCTTTCTTTATAGCCATAAAGATAGGCTTAAGACTTTAATGATGCTCTCGTAGGAATAAGAGTTGAAGAACAAAAGAGAGCATCAAGAAGCAAATACCAAACACATTTAAGCCTAACATGCTTCCTATGCATAGGAATATTGCAATAGAATAATTCATCGAAGCACAAAGCAATAAGCATAGGAAGACAAAACAAGTGCAGCTTCAAAACCTTCAACATAAAGAGAGTGAACTTGATATTATTGAAATATCTATAAGCATATGTTCCCTTCTCATAATAATTCTCAGTGGGATCACGAATAAACTCAACAATTTAAGCATCACATAAAGCATTGTTACCATGATCCACATGCAAAAAGGTACTCTTACTCTCCACATAAGCATAATTTTTCTCATTGGTAATAGTGGGAGTAGGACTATCTTAAACAACTTGAACACTATAGATTAATTGTGTATTGGGAAGATGGCGTTCAACAAGGGAGTAATTCCCTCCATGATTATGACAAGTTTCATAAGGATAATTTCTCCTTATGTCATAGGTACCTTTATAATCACTATAGATTGGAGTTATAACATCATCATAGTAGAGAAGAGCATTATCATTGCTAGCAACTATATTTGTAAACATGTTGTCTTTATTCTTACTAGCAAAAGAATTATCAATTATCACATCACTAGTGGGTAAAGGATTTGCAATCCTATCATCCCCAAGCTTAGAGCTTTCCATATCATCACTTTCAGAGTTGGTACCAAAAAGATTTTCAAGATCATAAGTAGCATTATCATCATTTTCCCAATCACAATAAGTAACATGCATATCATAATCAAGATCATCTTCAATAGTACCTACGGACGTATCATCAAGATGATAATTAAGGCAATAAACTTCACCTTCTTCTTTAAACTTACAACCGTTAGGATAAAAGTTGATGGGAGGAATATGCTCAGGCCAGGTTGATACCCATTCTTCTTCCTTCTTGCTCCTCTTGCTCCTCCTCTTCTTTTTCTTCTTCTTCACCTTAGGAGGGAGTGGTTGGAGATGAAGCTTCTCCACATATCCTGGTTTATCATTAGAAACAATAGGGGAAACTTGGGAGAAACTCTCCTTTTTATTAGCAGAAATTATAAGAGACATTTTATACTTTTGTAAAGTTCCCTCCTTTCTAATCTTACTTATGTAATCATTTTTATGGCAATTAACAACACAATAGAGATGGCAATTTTGCAAAGTGTTTTTTATTCCTATGGCATTAACATCTAGCCAAGAAGTCTTTTCTGATAACTCTTCACACATCAAAAATAACATAAGCTCATCATAAAGATCAGGGGTGATCATGTTATCACACAACTGGTTAACAGTTATGTTTTGAAAGTGCATGCATTGAAAATTAAAGTGACCCTCTATACAGCAAAGTTCACAAGTAAAAGGATAAAGGTCACACAATTCTCTAGCAATTTCATTTAAATCTTTGACCCAAGTGATTGTTCTTTCATGCTTATGTTGCTTACAATACTTCTCTTCTTCAATCATAGGCCTTTCACAAGGTCTATCCACTCCACAAAAATTAACATGCTTATATAAAACTTCGTTTTTAGGAATTGGATCATGCATGTTGCAATCATCATGAAAAATTTCATTTTCTTTGCAAATCTCTTTAAAAGGTTCATGATACTTGATCCAATCCTCCTTAGGCATATTAAGATGTGAAGCAAAAGATTTGAGGAAATCAACAAGGAGTTGAGAATCAAGCCCAAACTTAGCGCTAAACTTATTAAAACTTGTAGTTTCAACAAAGGACTTAATGCAATCATACTCATAAATTATACCTGACTCTTTACCTTTGTCGATCTCCCAATCTTCAGTGTTGCGTTGAATTCTTTCAAGGAGTTCCCATTTAGCATCAATCTTTTCGTTTGTGAAAGAACCCATAGAGGAAGCATCGAGCAAATCTTTATCCTGTCGAGAAAGCCTCGCATAGAAATTAGTAATCATCATATCTTTGGGGAGCTCATGGTTAGGACATTTTAGCATTAACGTTTTCAGTCTCCCCCAAGCTTGAGCTATGCTCTCTCCGTCATGAGGATAGAAATTATAAACATAATTCCTATTCTCATGGACTTCATGAAGAGGATAAAACTTGGAGTAAAAGAGAGACTGGATCTCTTCCCAATCCAGCAGGTGAGAGTCATCTAGTAGCCTATACCATTCCAATGCTTTTCCTTTCATTGACAAGGCAAATAATTTCCTCATGACTCCATCTCTTGTCAAACCTGAAATCTTAAACAACTCACAAAGTTCTGTAAGTTTCAACAAATGAATACTAGGATTGACTGTCCCATCATAACAATCATTCCTAATTATTTCAATTATCCCAAGTGGTATTTGGAACGGGATACATTCAGTAGGTGGAGGAGACTTCTCTACCACGGGTGTGGTAAAGCGGCCTTCCCCAAGCAGCGAACTAAGAGTGCGGTTTTCCATAAACATAACTAGTGAAACTAAAAACAAGAAACGAAAAGATTTAATTGCAAGATCTAAAGATATACCTTCAAACACTTACCTCCACGGCAATGGCGCCAGAAATAGCTTGATGTCTACACACGCTTCTATTCTTGTAGACTATGTTGGGCCTCCAAGCGCAGAGGTTTGTAGGACAGCAGCAATTTCCCTCAAGTGGATGACCTAAGGTTTATCGAACTCAGGGAAGTAGAGGTTGAAGATAGTCTCTCTCAAGCAACCCTGCAACTAAGATACAAGAAGTCTCTTGTGTCCCCAACACACCTAATACAACTAGGAGTTGTATAGGTGCACTAGTTCGGCGAAGAGATGGTAAAATATGGATGATAGGAGTGGCAAAGCAAGGTAATATAAATCTGTAATAAAAAGTGCAGCAAGCAAAAAAGTGGTAAACGTGAGCACAAATGGTATTGCAATGGTGGAAACAAAGCCTAGGCTTCATACTTTCACTAGTGGCAACTCCCAACAACATCAACATAGTCTAATCACATGATATTTCCCATAAAACATGCAATGGAGACGCACTCGGAGGTCATTCCTTTGTGGTCAAGAGAGGACGAGAATTATGTAGGGCTACAAAAGCACACCTCAAAGTTCGTAGTTCTCAATCTATGGATTTCCCAATGTCACCGCGGCCATCCAAAGAGAGTACCACAATCACCACAACATATCTCAAGGATAGTCAAGACAAGCACCAAGAGACTCTCAATCTTCAATCAACACACAAAAGAGGAAATCACTCATGAAAATATTCTTCTAATCCATGTCCAATAGACCGCTATCACCTTGGTCTCGGGGATTATACTAGATAAAGACAAGTGGGTACATCAATCTAATACATAGAGGAAGGGGAAATATCATGGGATCTCCCTAGGTTAACATAGCCTATGATCACAACAAAGATCACATCATGGGAGAGAGAATTGACCACATAGCTACTGGTAGAAACCACAGCCCCGAGGAGGAACTACTCCCGCATCATGGAGGGAGGAAGCAACGTCGATGGAGATGAATCCGGGGGCACTTCCCCGTCCCGGCAGGATGCCGGCACAGGAATTCTGGTCCCCCGAAACTTGGTGGCGATGGCGGCGGAGATCGGAATTGCTTCTGGAGAAAAGGGTTCTGGAATCAGGGTTTTCGCGACGTTAGAAATATATATGCGAACGGGGGTCACCAGAGGCGGAGAGGGGGCCCCAGGCGCCCCCCTGGCGCGGCCAGGGGTGGGGCCGCGCCGGGTGGTCGCCTGGGCCACCCCTGGCCCTGCTTTGGTTTTTCTCGAAGCTTCATGTACGGTGATTTTTCCTGTATTTTTCCCGGAATTTTTGGAGCACTTTCAATATGGGGGAAAACTGAAATAGAAAAACAACAGAAAACAGGAACTGGCACTGTGGTGCACTGAGTTAATAAGTTAGTCCAAATATGATCAAAAGTGTATGGAAGTACATAAATATCATAGCAATATCACACAAAAGAGGCATGGAGCAAGCAGAAATTATAGATACGTTTTGGACGTATCAGTGGCCAGAGCCACCTATGTTAGAGTCAATTGGCATGGCACCGCGGAGAATTATCCTTGAGCCCATAACCAGAACTCGTCTTTGAAACACAAGTGTCATCAAAAATGACGAATGTGAAAAGCATATCAATTTATGCATAATGGGGGGAGGGTGAGTTCATTGAGAGAACACCACTCCCCCTATTTCCATGCCTACACCTAGACTAGACAGTATGATGAGTATGGTGTTGTGTGCACGTGCTCAAGCCACATTGCTCAAATCGATGATATTTAGCTCATGCCTTAACTCGTGAAATCTTGCTTCATCCAACGGCTTCGTGAAGATGTGTGCAAGGTTATCATGAGTGTTGACATAGTGAAGCTCGATCTCTCCTTGCCTTATGTGATCCCGGATGAAGTGATACCGAATCTCTATATGCTTCGTCTTGAAGTAGAGAGATCTTGATGGCACTTTCATTGTCACACCAGAGAGGGACTTTGTCACAAGTGACACCGTAATCCTTTAAAGTTTGCCTCATCCATAAGAGTTGAGCACAACAACTGCCAGCAGCCACATATTCTGCTTCGGTGGACGAGAGAGACACACAACTTTGCTTTTTGGAAGACCAACTAACAAGAGAGCAACCAAGAAATTGGCACCCTCCCGAAGTGGACTTCTTATCCACTTTGTCTCCCACCCAGTCAGAATCAGAGAAACCCACAAGGTTGAAGTTTGCTCCTCTTGGGTACCATAAGCCAAAGTTTGGGGTATGAGCCAAATATCGGAAGATTTGCTTGACAGCCACAAAGTGACTTTCCTTAGGTGAGGCTTGAAACCATGCACAGATTCCCACACTCAACATAATATCCGGTCTAGATGCACAAAGGTAAAGCAAGGAACCGATCATAGAGCGATATACCTTTTGATCCACCGCTTTACCATTGGGATCGATGTCAAGTTGGCACTTGATTGGCATAGGAGTAGTCGCCGGCTTGACATCACTAAGATTGAACCTCTTGAGCATGTCTTGAGTATACTTGGATTGTTTGATGAAGATCCCTTCTCTTCTTTGCTTGATCTGAAACCCAAGGAAGTACTTCAACTCTCCCATCATGGACATCTCAAAATGTGTGGTCATGAGTGCGGCGAACTCATCATTGAAAGCTTTGTTAGGAGAACCAAAGATAATATCATCAACATATAGTTGGCATACAAACAACTCCCCTTTGACCTTCTTAGTAAAAAGAGTGGGGTCGATTTTCCCAATTTCAAACCCACGATCTTGTAACAACTTTGTAAGATGCTCATACCACGCACATGGGGCTTGTTTAAGGCCATAGAGTGCCTTATCGAGTTGGTACACGTGATTGGGGAGCTTAGGATCCTCAAACCCCGGGGGTTGTTTAACATACACCAACTCATTAATAGGACCATTAAGAAATGCACTTTTTACATCCATTTGTTGCAATTTAAAGTTATGATGGGAAGCATAGGCAAGCAACAAACGAATACATTCAGGACGAGCAACGGGGGCAAAGGTTTCACCGTAGTCGATACCCTCGACTTGGGAGTAGCCTTGAGCCACCAGACGCGCCTTGTTGCGGATGACAATGCCATGAGCATCTTGCTTGTTCTTAAAGATCCACTTGGTTCCAATGACATTATGGTTCTCCTTTGGCCTTGGCACCAGACGCCACACCTTGTTGCGCTCGAAGTTATGGAGTTCTTCATGCATGGCATTGAGCCAATCAGGGTCTTCGAGCGCCTCATAAACCTTTTGAGGTTCAACACAGGAGACAAAAGCTTGACGAGCACAATAGTTTGCTAATTGTCTACAAGTGCTTACCCCCCTTTTGATGCTTCCTAGAATGTTCTCCATGTGATGTTCTCTGGAAGCAAGCCTGGAGGCAACTTTTGTAGCACAACGCTCTAATTGCTCTTCAAGAGATAACTGAGGAGCATTGAGTTGATCATCTTGAGCGTCGTCAGGAGCTAGATCTCGATCTTGAGCTTCCTCTTGACCTTGATCTTGCTCGGAGGACAGAACTTGGCCTTGTGCATCATTTGGTGGCTCTCCACCATCTTGTGATTGATCTTGCACTAGGCCTTGTTCGTCCGATTGAGGGCCTTCACTTTGTTCTTCGGAAGCGTGTGGGTCTTGGGTTGGTGATGGTTCCACTTGAGTGGAACATTGTCCTTCTCCTTCGGCCACAAGGGGTTCCTCAATGGGTAGGATATATCCAACACCCATTCTTCTTATGGCTTAAGGAGGAATTTCATCACCTACATCACAAATACCACTTTGCTCCACTTGGGAGCCGTTATTTTCATCAAACTCTACGTTACTCATCTCCTCAATGAGTCCATTGGACTTGTTGAGGACGCGGTAAGCATGAGAGTTTGTAGCATAATCAACAAATATGCCCTCGTGAGCTCTAGATTCAAATTTAGACAAGCGAACACCTTTCTTGAGAATGAAACACTTACACCCGAATACCCGGAAGTACTTGAGATTGGGCTTGTTACCGGTAAGTATCTCATATGGAGTTTTGTTCAAGCCTTTGCGGAGGTAGAGCCGATTTGATGCATGGCAAGCGGTGTTGATGGCTTCGGCCCAAAAGTTGTATGGAGATTTGAATTCTACCATCATGGTTCTCGCTGCATCCATCAGAGTTGGGTTCTTTCTCTCTGCTACACCGTTTTGTTGAGGGGTATAGGGAGTTGCATATTGATGTTTGATCCCCTCATCACTGAGAAACTCATCCAAGGTGTAGTTCTTGAACTCGGTGCCGTAGTCACTTCTGATCATCAAAATCTTTGCTTCATGTTGTCGTTGAGCTTCATTTGCAAAGTTGATGACGGTTTGTTGGGTCTCACTTTTCTTCTTGAAGAAGTATACCCAGGTGTATCTTGAGTAATCATCCACAATCACCAAGCAGTACTTTCTACCCCCAAGACTATCAAAAGATGGAGGCCCAAAGAGGTCCATGTGAAGGAGCTCTAGGGGTCTCTTCGAATAAATGATAGTCGTGGGAGGGTGAGCCGTCTCATGTAACTTTCCTTCAATGCAAGCCCTGCAAGCACGATCTTTGGCAAAGCTAACATTTGTTAGTCCACGGACATGGCCCCCCTTGAGAAGACTTTGCAAAGATCTCATATTGACATGGGCCAAATGGCGATGCCAAAGCCATCCCACATCAACTTTAGACATTAAGCATGTCGCGACCTTAGTGGGTTGCTTCGAGAAGTTTACCACGTAAAGACCGTTCTCGACATGCCCAACATAGGCTACTTTAAGAGTCTTGCTCCACAAGAGGGCCACGATATCGATATCAAAGAATGTAGCAAAGCCCATGAGTGCAAGTTGGTGAACAGAAAGTAGATTGTATGCAAGAGACTCAACAAGCATGACTTTCTCGATCATGAGATCATGAGAGACAACAACCTTGCCGAGCCCCAATACCTTAGAAGATGAAGCATCACCCCATTCAACATTGGTGGCCATAGATGAACCTAGATGCACGTCCACCACCAAGTCTTTGCTTCCGGTCATATGATTTGTGGCTCCGCTATCGAGCAACCATGATCCCCCACCGGAAGCAAACTCCTACAAGAGATCAATGCTTGGATTTAGGTACCCATTTGGTAATGGGTCCTTTGAGGTTAGTAACAAGGGTCTTAGGAACCCAAATGGACCATTCAATGTACTCATAAGAAGAACCAACAAATTTAGCAAACACATGACCATCACTAGCACGACATAAAACATATGTAGGATTAAAGTCGCCGGCCATGTTTGATGGTATGGTGGAGTTTTTCTTGACACCACCACTTTTCACCATTTTCTTCTTGTTTGATGTGCCCTCTCCTTCTTTCACAAAAGTTTGTCGGAGAGGGGGTGGTTGCTTGGTCTTGTCATTCTTCTTCTTCTTGGGCTTAAGAACAAACCCAATTCCTTCCTTTGCCACAACCTCCTTTTGATTGCTCAAAAGGTTGTTGAGGTTCTTCTCACCTTGTATACATGTCACAAGGCCTTTCTCAAGTTGCTTCTTCAACTCGGCATTTTCTTCAACAAGATGCACATGCTCGCAACATGGGTTAGTAGCATTTGCATTATCGATTAATACCATGCGAGGAAAGATAGCCTTTTCCTTGGTTAGCAAAACTTGGAGTTGATCATGAGACTCCTTGAGAGTAGCATGCATACCTTTCAAGGCCTTGTGAGCCTTGTCAAGTATGACAAACTCTTCTTTGAGTTTAGCATGGTCAACCTCAAGTTTTGCCTTCTCAGAATTAAGCACACGAGAGACAACTAAAGCATGATCAAGATCTTTCTTTAATTTAGCATGATCATCATTGTGTGACTCCTCAAGAGCCAAACGAAGACCACGCTCTTCCTCTAGGGCGTTAGAGAGATCCGATATCTCATCGGCATAGTCTCGACTATGTCCTTCCATTTTAGTAATGGTTTCCTCATGAGCCTCGATCATGTCGTTGTCCTCACCGAGTTGTTCCAAGAGAGCAACAAAATGCTTCTTGGGTTTGCCCTTGAGATTTTTCATGAACAACTCAAATTCATTCTCTCCCTCCTTAGCACCCTCACTCTCATCAATAAAATTCGTCAATGAAGGATTAGAAGAGATAGTAGTATTGATGTTTGGGGTTACCTTGTTGGTGGCCTTGGCCATGAGACACTTGGCGGTGATGTTCTTATTTGGTGAGCCGAAGAGAGATGAGTGCGGAGTAGTAGCAATTGCAATTGTCTCCATGGTGACCACCTCATCATCTTCATCATTATCATCATCCTCAACATATTCTTCTTGGGCCACCAACCCTTTAGGAGGAGTCTTCTTGTTGAAGTTGTTCTTGTTGGGATATGACTTTGACTTGTCCTTCCAGATAAGCTTGCCTCCAAAGTCTTCTCTTTTCTCATATGGGCAATCCGCAACGAAGTGGCTTACATTTCCACAGTTGAAGCATGTCCTCACCCGTTGCTTGCCCTTGTTTCCACTTGAGTTGTTCCTGTTGAAGTTGGGTCTTGTGTTCTTCTTGTTGCCCCAGAATTGCCTTGAAGCAAGAGCCATGTGCTCATGATAGGCATATTTGGTGTCCTCGGGGCTACACTCATCATCATCCTCCACCTCCTCTTCTTCCACACAAGCCTTGGCCTTCAGGGCAAGATTAGGCTTCTCAATCGTTGAGCTCTTAAGACCGCATTGTCGGCGGTCATATCCAAGATCCTCATGGCAACAAACCCATCCAACACTTCATTTGAGGATAAGTGGTGGAAGTCCGGTCTCTGACGAGTGACAAAGGACATAGCCTTATGATAGGGCATCATGGCCTTGAGGAACTTGCGCTTGATCCAATTGTCATCTGTGTCCTTACTGCCATGATCTCGAAGAGAGACCGCAAGGGTAGTTAATCTCCGATAAAGTTCACGAGGATGTTCTTCTTCGATCATAGCAAACTCATCGGCTTCATCTTGCATAACTTCATAGTTGGAGCGTTGAATACTAGTGCTTCCCTTGTACATCGTGCCAACATGCTCCCAAGCTTCCTTGGCCACAGTGAAGGGTCGAAGATGTGCAATGTCTTCAGGAGGGATGGCATCTTGAAGAATGCAAAGAGCGGACTCGTTGAATTGATGATCCGCAGTTTCTCTTGGAGTCATGTTGTCGGGATCACGCGGATAAAAACCTTGCTCAATGATTCTCCAAAGATTAGTAGAACAATGATTTATATGACGTTTGAAACGAAACACCCAAGTAGCAAAATCAGAATTTTTGATAAACTTTGGAGGAGGCCCAACGGAATTTAAATGCGGTGTGGGAACGGGTCCTCCATAGTGAGTAGGAGGAGCAGAGTGGGCAAAGATCCCACTCCCATTCTTAGTAACAGGGGCTTGTTCACTACTAGCTTCTCCCTTGTCGGGATTAGCCTCCGACACGTTGGTAGCGGGACGAACCACTTCCAACGGTGCGGTGGATAATTTAAGCCCCTCAAGCAAATCTTTAAACATGCCTTTGACCTCGCTCGCTAGTGACTCTGTCAATGTGGTCAAGGCCACATTGAACTCCTCACGAGAGACCGAGGCTCCCCCATCTGACGTAGGCAAGGACGGAGTTCCACCGGAATGATCCTCCGTCTCGACTACGTTGTCACCCATACTCTTTGGACGGTAAAGTCCTTAAAAAGAGACGAGGCTCTGATACCAATTGAAAGGATCGATATGGTTGACTAGAGGGGGGGGTGAATAGGCAACTAACAATTTTTAGCTTTTCTTAACCACTTTAAATTAAGCGTCAAAGTAAGTTGTCTAGATATGCTACTAAGATGACAACTAACAGAAAGTAAAGATAACAAATTCACAAGCAAGCTATAGGAGTTAAACAAGTAATGCTTGCACAAGTAAAGGTAAGAAATAACCACAAGTGGAGACGGAGAAGACGAGGATGTGATATCGAAGTTCCTTCCCTTTGAGGGGAAGTACGTCTCCGTTGGAGCGGTGTGGAGGCACAATGCTCCCCAAGAAGCCACTAGGGCCACCGTATTCTCCTCACGCCCTCACACAATGCAAGGTGCCGTGAATCCACTAGTGGTGCCCTTGAAGGCGGTAACCGGACCTTTACAAACAAGGTTGGGGCTCTCTCCACAACTTAATTGGAGGCTCCCAACGAAACCCCGGAGCTTCACCACAATGGATTGTGGCTCCGAAGTGACCTCTTCCGTCTAGGGTTCTCAAACACCCAAGAGTAACAAAATCCACACAAGAAAGTATGGGGGAATCAAGTTTCCTTTGGTGGAAGTGTAGATCTAGGTCTCCTCCTTCAATCCCTAGCAAATCAACAAGTTTGGTTGGCTAGGGAGAGAGATCGGGCAAGAAAGCTTCAATGACATTAATGGTGGAGAGAGAGAGAGAGGCAAGAGATAAGAAGGAGGTGGGAGAAGGGCCTCCTTAAATAGGGTCTCCACCAATCCAACCGTTATGTGCAGAATTACATAGGACCGGTACTTCCACTTACCCAACCGGTAGTATCGGTGAGTGAAGAAACCAGCGCCCATAACACCAAGGCGGTACTTCCGGTGGCTCACCCAGTAGTATCGGTCTTCAGGAGAAAACCGGAACTACCGCCCCACCTCCTGTCAACTACCGCTTAGAAACCAGAAGGTTTCAAGCAAGGGCGGTAGTTGGGACGGTGGTTGGGCCGAAACTACCGCCAGGCAGATAGTTACTGTGTGATGGGAGTCAGAGCGGTACTACCGCTCGGAACACCGGTAGTACCGGTTTTGCGAGAAGACACCGGTACTTCCGGGCCACCACCGGTCTACCACCGCACCCAGTATAGAAGGTATCACCCCTGAGCGGTACTTGGGGCGGTGGTTTGACCGGAACTACCGGCCACCGGTATAACCGCCTACCACGGCGGTACTACCGCAGTAGATGAGTCTACACATAAGGAGGAAGGAAAAGGGGACCTCTCTCTCCATGAATGGAGGCAATATAGTGGGTGCAAAGTATCTGTGTACGTGACTTGATTCACCCATTACCTTCCGATGTGGGTTCCCTCTTGATAGTACGGATTTCCTATGACCAAAAGAAACAAAAAGGCATTGGAACATCCGTCTTCGATCTTTTCCTTAAAGAGGGAAGGCCTAACCGTCTTGTGCCACATGTTATATACCTGAGTAATATTGACGCACGATTAGTCCACACAAGGATTGTCATCATCACCAAAACCTTAGGCAAGTGATGCCCTTACAAGTAGTTCGTAGGAGAAGACTATGTGAACTATCTATTTATCTATCTATCGTAGGATAAGATTATGTGAACTATCTATCTATCGTAGGATTTATGTAAACTATCTATCTATCTATCGTATGTGAAATTGTGATTTTATTTCCGACTATGTGATTCTATTTCAATAGACGCCGAAACTTGTCGAGCCTAGGCCGTTTTGCGTCGGAAATTGGGCCAATCAAGCGCCGAAAATGGGCTGAAAGCGCCGAAACTGGGACGATATCAGCGCCTGGGGGTAACCTGGGGGGCGGCGACTATGAATGCACTGGCACCCAAGCCGAAACTAGCGCCGGCTCGCCCCCAAGCGACGGTTTTTGGCGCGTCTTGGAGGCGCAACGGCTGAAGATGCTCTTAGAATGGAAGCCTACTAGAGGGTGAGGGTCCATTCCATTTGTTTTCCTTTGTTGAGGATACAAGTTACTTGGCTTATCCATGAGGGACGGTAATAAAAAAATGTTCACGAGAAATTATGTGATCACTCAGAAGAACAGAACTAACACATCAAATTCACCGAGGCATGACTTTAGAAGAAAAAAAATTCACCGAGGCATGACAGCTGGGTACGCCTGTTTGCATAAAAAGTTTAGTTTGTATTCCGTGTGATATTTACTTATTTCTTCATTTGATATTAATCAAAAATTTACTTAATACTTTATCTTGTCTAAAATATAAGGTCCATTACTAATTTGCTATGTCAAAAATCCTAGGATTGACACTGGCACAAGTATTTTTCTTCTTTTATTTCACACTTTCCGGTGTTGTTCGTTTAGTGGTAGGGGACGTTCCCGTCAACTACAAGGTGCGTGTCTCAAGACATTGTGTTGGCTCAAAATCCCAGACGAGCTCATAGGTGTAGTGTGTGCGTGCGTTCATACATATGATTATATGTGCGTACATGTGATCATCCACTACTGCATGATGCTGCTAACACGGCACTACGATCAGAAACCCTTCGACGAAACTATGTGCGATGCAATAATCGCAAACGGTGGTGTAAAAAACCGTCAAAAAAGGTGCAAAACTTTTGCGATGATGGGTGCATCAAATACGGTTCAGATTTTGGTTGCGTGTGTGATGCAGGGCATACGTTTCAGTTCAATGAACTGTTTACGATGAGGAAGAAGAACAGAAAGGGCAGCCAAATGAAGGCGTGTGCGATATACGGCATACAGTTCACTTGGATTAACTGTTTATGATGAGGCGGAACAACATAAACGGGCAACTAGATAAATGTGTGTGCGATTGAGGGCATTCGCTTCACAAGGATTAACTGTTTTCGATTAGGCAATAGAACTGAAACGGTCAGCCAGATCAAAATGTCTGCGATTGATCGCATACACTTCACACGGGTGAACTGTTTGTGATTAGCCACAACAAACAGAAACAGTTAGACAGATCAACGCGTGTGCGCTAGACGGGCACACATTCTAATTAAAAGAAGGGTGCGCAATGGTAATAACGAGCGCGCACGGTTCTTAAAACAAGACGTGTGCTGACATTGCCTATTGCGGTGCATCCTATGGTGCTAAGGCCACGTACGCGACCGAGAACACGTGCCCACATTATGCCGTCCGGAAATAGTGTCGCACTTAGAAATTATTGAACCGCCAATAAATTTTGAACCTGCGTCCCGTCATATTCCAAATTACAAACCTGCTCACGCCGATCAAAACCTAAACGGCTTCCCACTTAGGAGCGTATTAGTACTCAGTTATAAATACTAATACTCCAAGGTGACTTCACATTACTCCTCAACTCCTCATACACAAAAATAAACAAGTCATTCATCATCGTTCCCTTGCGTCTGCCATGGCCAACGTGAGTTTTGGGTTGAGAGATTACCACCAGGGAGAGGCGAGCATGGAAGCGAAAGCACGAGAGATGTCCTACCTCATCGCGAAAGCAGCCGACATGTCCCGCTGCGCGGCCGTAGCAGCAGAGAGGTCCCGCCGCGCTGCCGAAGCAGCATGGAGGTCCCGCCGCGCCGTTAATGCATCAGACTGGTTCCACTGCGTCGCGGAAGCAACAGAGATGTCCCGCCGCGCCGCGAATGCAGTAGACATGTCCTCCCTGGTCGCGGTGCCCTGGGAAAATGTCACGCGGGTAGGCGAGGACTCTTACAGGCGCATGAATGCGCTCGTCGATAGCCAGATGGATCAGATTGATGGCTGGACAAGGTTGTAGGACGACATCAAGGCCTCACATGAACAAGCTATCGGTGTCATCCGACAACTAAGGGAGGGCAATGCGAAGCTCCAGGACGAGCAGGATGAGATCACTGCCTTGTTGAAAAGCACCGGCGTCATCGTTAAGAAACTTATGGACGAGAATGACATGCTGCGCATGGAGCGCCGAAGGCTACTAGAGAATCAATGGATGCTCTCAAGCAGCGTGTTGAGGACAAGAAAGAGATCGGCGCCGCTCGCCGTGGAGACTAGTTCCTTCTTCATTTTCCCTTATGTATTTTGGGCGTTGCCGCATGTGGATTTTTTAAATTATGTTCCTTAATATGTAAGACAATTATTGTCCACTGTCATCGTCCTTGTATTCATCATGCTTGCTATAAGCGCAGTCGATGCTATATAGGTCCGTCGGATCTTTCATCAAGATCCGTGCAAAACTATCTTTTCAGATTTTTATTTTTCTCTGTTAAATCTCAGTTCAGTGAGACATAGCCACGCCGTGTGTGACGCCCGGGTAATCAAGCTACAGTAACCCTCTGGTAATGGTGCCACGTCACCATGATTACTGTTGCTTATCTCGCGTTAGTTCAAAAACCGATTCAAATTCAAATTTGAGTTGGTTGCAAACATCAAAAGTTTTCAAACATTAAAACTAAAATATTCGGTTCGCGGCAAATAATCCATACATTATTTTGGTTAAGAAGCCACACTTTTACAAAATGCTAAATGCACTAAAATAAAACAGAGAAAAGAGAAAAAGGAACCCCCTGGCCAATTGGGCCTGCCGGCCAGGCCGGCCAGCCAAACCGGCAATCCAGGCCACCAGGAGGCCCACCCGACTCCTCCATATCTCCCACCCGGTCAAACCCTAACCCCCATGAACCCAATTTCCCCCGATCCCCTTTCTCTCTCTCTCGCTCGGTCCCTCGTCCCTCCCGATTTGGATCATGCACTGACGCCCCGCTACCTACCTCGCCATCGTCGCATCGAGGACGCCACCTGACGCTCCTTGCCAGGGCCAGTGTCGCCGCCCCGTCCTCGTCCCCCTCCCCAATGGCCGACCTCACGCCTCGCCGCCCCCGTCCTCGTCCCCCTCCCCAATGGCCGACCTCACGCCTCGCCGCCCCCGTTCCTCTATGCGGCTGTGAGCCCCTCCCCTCCCCCTCTCCTCCCCTGTCCTCATGGATCCGGCACGCTCCGGTCGTGCCCCACGCGCTCACCGACTGCGCCCGCGGCCAACGCGCGCTTAGCGCACGCGCCACACCGACCCCGCCCTACTGAGCCTGTCGCCCACCGCACCGCTCGTGCCCGTGGGTTGCTCACCGCCTCCCCTCGACCGCCAGTACTCGAAGTCACCGTGCTCGCCGCAACCTCTTCTGCACTCCGGGCGGCTCGAGCCGCGCCCACGCGTGTCGCTGCTCGCGCCCGACAAGTGCATCCCCTCCACCCGCATGCGCCCTCTGCTGCTGCCGCGTGCCGCCGCGTCGCGCGCGCGCCTCACTCCTCTGCGCTCCCCACGGTGGCGCTCGCCGCCGCTCCCTGCACCGGGCGGCCGCCCCGCGTCGGCTGCGACCGGCCCTTGCCGGTGCCAGAACATCACCCCTCGACGCCCATCCCCGGCCTAGGCCCTGCCTTGGCCACCGCCGGCTGGTTGTGGGCCCGCCGGTGCCCCGTGCCCGCCTTCGCCCACTCCCGCCTGGCTGCCCTCAAGCACTCCGGCAGCGCCCGCTCGGCCCTCGCTCGGGTCGGGCGTCCGCTCCACTGCGCCCGCTAAGCGCCTCAGCACCCGTATGGCCCCAATGGGCCACCAACACTTGGGGCCCAGCCCCTTAAAAAAGGGTTTAAAAATATTATTATTAATAAAAATAAATGAATAAATAAATAACTTAATTAATTAATATTAATTAACCAGTTAATTAACTCCGATTAGATAACCTAACTAGGTTAATCTGATTAGTTAAGTTAGAGACAATGACACGTGGACCCCACTGGTCATGTTGACCAGTCAACAGTCAAGGTTGATTAATGATGTCAGCATGACATCTTTGCTGTTGCAGTAAATGTCTTTTGGTTTGAATTTAATCCAAAATGATTTCTAAAACTTCAGAATTTAATATAAAATAATTCGTAACTCGGATGAGAATGTTTTATATATGAAAGTTGCTCGGAATTTCGAGACGAATCCGAATACGTGATCCATTCGTCTGTCACATGATCCTAGCTTAGCGAACGTGCAACTTTCCCCCTCCGTTTCATCTGTCCGAAAACACGAAACACCGGGGATACTTTCCCGGATGTTATCCCTCTTCGCCAGTATCGTGTAGCACCGCGTTAGAGCACCCTAGCATTACGTGTTGACTTGTCATGCTTCTTGGTTGCATATGTATGCTTTGTATTTATTGTTTCTTCCCCCTTCTCTCCGGTAGACCGCGAGGCTGATGCTACCTCGGTGATCAACTGCATCGACGACGACCCCTCCTTCTCGCCTGAGCAACCAGCCAAGCCACCCCCCTGATCATTCTGATATCGCCCACTCTCTTCTCTCTTATGCTTGCATTAGAACTGCTACTGCTGTTTGTATGATCCTATTCTGATGCATAGCCTGTTGTTGATACCTGCTTTCATACCTTACATGTTTATACTAAACTGCTTAGTATAGGCTGGTTAGAGATCCATCAGACCCTCCCCACCACTTTGTCCCAGTTGCCTCGCTTTATGTTCGAAGACCCGATCAACGGGATCGAAGACCAGGCCCTGATGTCTACACACGCTTCTACTCTTATAGACTATGTTGGGCCTCCAAGCGCAGAGGTTTGTAGGACAGCAGCAATTTCCCTCAAGTGGATGACCTAAGGTTTATCGAACTCAGGGAAGTAGAGGTTGAAGATGGTCTCTCTCAAGCAACCCTGCAACTAAGATATAAGAAGTCTCTTGTGTCCCCAACACACCTAATACACTTGTTAGATGTATAGGTGCACTAGTTCGGCGAAGAGATGTTAAATGGCAAGTGATATGGATGGCAAAACAAAGTAATATAAATCTGTAATAAAAAGTGCATTAAGCAAACAAGTGGTAAACGTGAGCACAAATGGTATTGCAATAGTGGAAACAAGGCCTAGGGTTCATACTTTCACTAGTGGCAACTCCCAACAACATTAACATAATCGAATCACATGATATTTCCCATAAAACTTGCAATGGAGACGCACCCGGAGGTCATTCCTCCGTGGTCAAGAGAGGACGAGAATTATGTAGGGCTACAAAAGCACACCTCAAAGTTCGTAGTTATCAATCTAAGGATTTCCCAATGTCACCGCGGCCATCCAAAGAGAGTCCCACAATCACCACAACATATCTAAAGGATAGTCAAAGACAAGCACCAAGAGACTCTCAATCTTCAATCAACACACAAGAGAGGAAATCACTCATGAAAATATTTTTCTAATCCATGTCCAATAGACCGCTGTCACCTTGGTCTCGGGGATTATACTAGATAAAGACAAGTGAGTACATCAATCCAATACATAGAGGAAGGGGAAATATCATGGGATTACCCTAGATTAACATAGCCTATGATCACAACGAAGATCACATCATGGGAGAGAGAGATAACCACATAGCTACTGGTAAGAACCTCAGCCCCGAGGAGGAACTACTCCCGCATCATGGAGGGAGGAAGCAACGTCGATGGAGATGAATCCGGGGGCACTTCCCCGTCCTGGCAGGGTGCCGGCGCATGAATTCTGGTCCCCCGAAGCTTGATGGCGATGGCGGCGGAGATCGGAATCGCGTCTGGAGAAAAGGGGTCCGGAATCAGGGTTTACTCGACACGGTGTAAATATATGCCAAAGGGGGGCATCAGAGGGGGTCAGGGGGGCCCAGGCGCCCCCCGGCGCGGCCAGGGGGGCCGCCTGGGCAGGCCACCTGGAGCCCCTGTGGTCCCCCTCTGGCCCTACTTTGTCCGCATGGAAGCTTCCGGAACGCTGATTTTTAATATAATTTTTCCGGGATTTTTCTGGCAGTTTACGTAATGGGAAAACCTAAAATACAAAAACAGCAGAAAACAGAAACTGGCACTTGGGTGCACTGAGTTAATAGGTTAGTCCAAATATGATCAAAAGTGTATGGAAGTGTATAAATATCATAGCAATATCACACAAAAGAGGCATCGAGCAAGCAGAAATTATAGATACGTTTTGGACGTATCAACATCCCGAAGCTTAATTCCTGCTCGTCCTCGAGTAGGTAAATGATAACAAGCATAATTTCTGTGGTGACATGCTATTAACCATATAAGGACTTTTTATAGTCACATGACAAGTGCTTACTGAGACAATGAACCTGTAGTAATTAAGTTGCCTCATGAGAAAATCACAAAGAACTGAAAGTTTTACAATATGATACAGAAACATCAAATAGATTTGTAATGAGCATGGTGTGCAAATATGATAAAGTGATATCTCGCTTGCCCCCTTTAGTGAAGCAAAACATAAACGCAGGGGCACCTCCAAGGTTTAAGTGATGACTAGATACAATGATTTCAGAATAAACGATATCAAAATCATGCAAAAGACAATGCTACTTTGGGACAATGCACATTACACTCAGAATGACAATCATGCTCTTAGTAGTTGGTGCTTTAAAAGAAGGTGGAGACTCTCGAACCGTGGCTTTTGTTGGCAAAGTTGAAAACCCGTAGTCGGAAACAAAAACTAAACATGTACCAGAGCTCTTGGTTTTAAAAACAGAGGTAATAATTATTTTTTTGGATATGCATGTTTCGTCAACGAATGCTAGCACACAACTCAATTACTTCTTGAGATGGACAAGTGTCGAGGAATGGCTCCCGAATGAGGATGATCACATCCTCTTAATCTCCTTTGCTTATCACTGCCAAAGTTTTCTGATTTCTCATGAACAAAGCGTGAAGGAGGGTTTGTTTGTTATATTATTTTTGAGCCGGGCGCACTCTTTGCCAGTTCCTTCTCGTATTATGGGTTTGCACATTAGACATGCAATCCCAGGGTGAAGCTTGTCCAACTTAAAAAGATCATGAATTAACTACTACTTCCTCATGAGCTAAAATAGAGGCACAAAATAGAAATGCATTTTTTGAATAATTTCGAGATGGTACATGAAAGTCTTCATTAGGAATGGCAGGTAAATACCATGTATAGGAAGGTATGGTGGACTCATATGGCATAACTGGTTTAAAGGATTTTGGATGCACAAGCAGTCAGTCCGCTTAGTACAGGTGGAGGTTAGCAAAAGACTGGGAGTGACCAACTAAAAGAGCAATGACGGTCATAATCATGCAGAGCGACAAAGCAACATTGAATCAGGCATGGAAGTTATATCGCTACTCAGAAATAAAAGATCATCAAGGCTTGACAGACTTTCTTTACAGTCTTAAATATGCGTGAGCATACGCCAAGTCAATCAAAATAAATTCTCGAAGGAAGATATTACTAAACCATACCACATCATAGGAAAACAAATCATGTTGGTACTCCAATAACACATTGGGAACCCCCCAGCTATTTGAGACTAACCATAAGAAAACATGAACTACTAAGCACCATTATGCACGTAGCATTTTTATCATAGACATATCAACCAATGCAATAGAAGCAAACTCTCTTAATAAGATAAGCATGGTAACTAAAGAGAGTTCAAGCAACCAACTAAACAAAAGCTCTTTAAAAAGATAAGCATGAAAACTAAGAGCTGAACATGATAGTAGCTATTGAAAGACAAAGAACACACACAGCAAAGATAGACATGAAAATTCTATGTTATGTTCTAGGTTGAAGTGGAGCATGTTTCTCTCCCACACAAAGAAAGCTGAGTTCCGACTCATTATGAAAAGCTAAAGAAAACTAAAAAGGAAACTAAAAGCAAGACGCTCCAAGCATAGCACATAACACATGAAGTGATAAAAATATAGTGGAACGAAAGACGAACTGATAATGTTGATGGAGAAGGGGATGCATGGGGGCATCCCCAAGCTTAGACGCTTGAGTCTCCTTGAATATTTCTTGGGGGTGTATGGGGGCATCCCCAAGCTTGAGCGTTTGACACTCCTGAATCTTTTTATCATCTTCCCTCGCCCACTTGAAAACTCCCTTCATACATAACTCATCATAATCTGATTAGCGAGGTTAGTACCCATAATAAAATAATTGTTCCTTGCTGGAAATAAGGATATTCTTGAAGGTTTACTGTTTCTCAAGATTGCCAAAAGGTTTTTGCAAAGAAAAAGCAAGCTCAAGGTTTGCAAAATGAAGGAAAGGCAAAACAGGACAGAATCTGTGAAAAACAGAACATCAGGTAGTAAATGATTTTTTCGGGGCACTTCTGCAACTCTAATCAAAAAACTCAGAACAGACGCACGAAAGAAAATTGTATAGAGCATGCTGTCGAAAAAATTCAAACCAAAAAGATGATCTGGTGATTTTATACCAATTTTTCTATCCAAGGACAGAATCTGTTTCCTGGACAGCACGCCACAACTTTTGAACTTTCTTGCAATCAGAGGCTAAACTTGGCACAAAGCTGAAAAGTAAAGATGCAATGATGTTGCTACAGTAGTAACAAACATCAAGACCACTAAAAACTGAAAGAACAAGCTGAAAGCAAAGATAACAAGGGTTGTCTCCCTAGAGCTCTTTCTTTATAGCCATAAAGATAGGCTTACGACTTTAATGATGCTCTCGTAGGAATAAGAGTTGAAGAACAAAAGAGTGCATCAAGAAGCAAATACCAAACTCATTTAAGCCTAACATGCTTCCTATGCATAGGAATATTGCAATAGAATAATTCATTGAAGCACAAAGCAACTAGCATAGGAAGGCAAAACAAGCATAACTTCAAAATATTCACCATAAAGAGAGGAAACTTCTTATTATTAAGATATTTAGAACCAAGTCTCCCTCTCTCATTATAAATTTCAGTGGCATCATGGATGAACTCAACAATATAAGCATCACATAAAGCATTGTTACCATGATCCACATGCAAAAAGGTACTCTTACTCTCCACATAAGCATAATCTTTCTCATTGGTAATAGTGGGAGTAGGACTATCATAAACAACTTGAACACTATAGATTAATTGTGTATTAGGAGGGTGGTGTTCAACAAGGGAGTAATTCCCTCCATGATTATGACAAGTTTCATAAGGATAATTTCTCCTTATGTCATAGGTACCTTTATAATCACTATAGATTGGAGTTATAACATCATCATGGTAGAGAAGAGCATTATCATTGCTAGCAACTATATTTGTAATCATGTTGTCTTTATTCTTACTAGCAAAAGAATTATCAATTGTCACATTACTAGTGGGTAAAGGATTTGCAATCCTATCATCCCCAAGCTTAGAGCTTTCCATATCATCACTTTCAGAGTTGGTACCAAAAAGATTTTCAAGATCATAAGTAGCATTATCATCATTTTCCCAATCACAATAAGTAACATGCATATCATAATCAAAATCATCTTCAATAGTACCTACGGACGTATCATCAAGATGATAATTAAGGCAATAAACTTCACCTTCTTCTTTAGACTTACAACCGTTAGGATAAAAGTTGATGGGAGGAATATGCTCAGGCCAGGTTGATACCCATTCTTCTTCCTTCTTGCTCCTCTTCCTCCTCCTCTTCTTTTTCTTCTTCTTCACCTTAGGAGGGGATGGTTTGAGATGAAGCTTCTCCACATATCCTGGTTTATCATTAGAAACAATAGGGGAAACTTGGGAGAAACTCTCCTTTTTATTAGCAGAAATATAAGAGACATTTTTATACTTTGGTAAAGTTCCCTCCTTTCTAATCTTACTTACGTAATCATTTTCATGGCAATTAACAACACAATAGAGATGTCAATTTTGCAAAGTATTTTTTATTCCTATGGCATTAACATCTAGCCAAGAAGTCTTTTCTGATAACTCTTCACACATCAAAAATAACATAAGCTCATCATAAAGATCACAGGTGATCATGTTATCACACAACTGGTTAACAGTTATGTTTTGAAAGTTCATCCAAATTCTCTAGCAATTTCATTTAAATCTCTAACCCAAGTGATTGTTCTTTCATGCTTATGTTGCTTACAATACTTCTCTTCTTCAATCATAGGCCTTTCACAAGGACTATCCACTCCACAAAAATAAACATGCTTATATAAAACTTCATTTTTAGGAATTGGATCATGCATGTTGCAATCATCATGAACAATTTCATTTTCTTTGCAAATCTCTTTAAAAGGTTTATGATGCTTTTTCCAATCCTCCTTAGGCATATTAAGATGTGAAGCAAAAGATTTGAGGAAATCAACAAGGAGTTGAGAATCAAGCCCAAACTTAGCACTAAACTTATTAAAACTTGTAGTTTCAACAAAGGACTTAATGCAATCATACTCATAAATTATACCTGACTCTTTACCTTTGTCGATCTCCCAATCTTCAGTGTTGCATTGAATTCTTTCAAGGAGTTCCCATTTAGCATCAATCTTTTCGTTTGTGAAAGAACCCATAGAGGAAGCATCGAGCAAATCTTTATCCTGTCGAGAAAGCCTCACATAGTAATTAGTAATAATCATATCTTTGGGGAGCCCATGGTTAGGACATTTTAGCATTAACGTTTTCAGTCTCCCCCAAGCTTGAGCTATGCTCTCTCCGTCATGAGGATAGAAATTATAAACATAATTCCTATTCTTATGGACTTCATGAAGAGGATAAAACTTGGAGTAAAAGAGAGACCAGATCTCTTCCCAATCAAGCAAGTGCGAGTTATCGAGAAGCTTATACCAATCTGAAGTTTTATCTATAAGTGATACGGCGAACAATTTCCTCATGAAAACTCCCTTGATACACTTGCAAGCTTAAATAATGAACATAGTTGTGACAGATATTGCAAGTGTTCATCGGGATGTCTGTCTCCTGCATAACGATTAGCCAAAACATAATCGATAATACCAGCTGGTATTTTATAGGGCACAATTTCAGTAGGGGGAGGAGCAACCACCACAGGTGTGGGGCGTCTTCCCGCAAGCAACGATCCAATAGCACGGTTTTCCATAAACATAACTAGTGAAATAAAAACAAGAAACAAAAAGATTTAATTGCAAGATCTAAAGATATACCTTCAAGCGCTCACCTCCCCGGCAACGGCACCAGAAATAGCTTGATGTCTACACACGCTTCTACTCTTGTAGACTATGTTGGGCCTCCAAGCGCAGAGGTTTGTAGGACAGCAGCAATTTCCCTCAAGTGGATGACCTAAGGTTTATCGAACTCAGGGAAGTAGAGGTTGAAGATGGTCTCTCTCAAGCAACCCTGCAACTAAGATACAAAAAGTCTCTTGTGTCCCCAACACACCTAATACACTTGTTAGATGTATAGGTGCACTAGTTCGGCGAAGAGATGTTAAATGGCAAGTGATATGGATGGCAAAACAAAGTAATATAAATCTGTAATAAAAAGTGCAGCAAGCAAACAAGTGGTAAACGTGAGCACAAATGGTATTGCAATGGTGGAAACAAGGCCTAGGGTTCATACTTTCACTAGTGGCAACTCCAAACAACATTAACATAATCGAATCACATGATATTTCCCATAAAACATGCAATGGAGACGCACCCGGAGGTCATTCCTCCGTGGTCAAGAGAGGACGAGAATTATGTAGGGCTACAAAAGCACACCTCAAAGTTCGTAGTTCTCAATCTAAGGATTTCCCAATGTCACCGCGGCCATCCAAAGAGAGTCCCACAATCACTACAACATATCTAAAGGATAGTCAAAGACAAGCACCAAGAGACTCTCAATCTTCAATCAACACACAAGAGAGGAAATCACTCATGAAAATATTTTTCTAATCCATGTCCAATAGACCGCTGTCACCTTGGTCTCGGGGATTATACTAGATAAAGACAAGTGAGTACATCAATCCAATACATAGAGGAAGGGGAAATATCATGGGATCACCCTAGATTAACATAGCCTATGATCACAACGAAGATCACATCATGGGAGAGAGAGATAACCACATAGCTACTGGTAAGAACCTCAGCCCCGAGGAGGAACTACCCGCATCATGGAGGGAGGAAGCAACGTCGATGGAGATGAATCCGGGGGCACTTCCCCGTCCCGGCAGGGTGCCGACGCAGGAATTCTGGTCCCCCGAAGCTTGATGGCGATGGCGGCGGAGATCGGAATCGCGTCTGGAGAAAAGGGGTCCGGAATCAGGGTTTGCTCGACACGGTGTAAATATATGCCAAAGGGGGGCATCAGAGGGGGTCAGGGGGGCCCAGGCGCCCCCTCGACGCGGCCAGGGGGCCGCCTGGGCAGGCCGCCTGGAGCCCCTGTGGTCCCCCTCTGGCCCTACTTTGGCCGCATGGAAGCTTCCGGAATGCTGATTTTTTATATAATTTTTCCGGGATTTTTTTGGCAGTTTACGTAATGGGAAAACCTGAAATACAAAAACAGCAGAAAACAGAAACTAGCACTCGGGTGCACTGAGTTAATAGGTTAGTCCAAATATGATCAAAAGTGTATGGAAGTGTATAAATATCATAGCAATATCATACAAAAGAGGCATGGAGCAAGCAGAAATTATAGATACGTTTTGGACGTATCAGGCCCCGACACCGCTCATCACTTTCCCCTTAGTTGCTCGACACTACTGGGTTACTATCGAGTGCCGAGGGTGAGACCTCATCAGCACTTCTGATGTTAATCTTGTAGGTTAGTTCATTGGTTATGGTCATCGAGGGTGATTTCCTCCTTCTCCACTCCCGATAACGACATTGTCGTGCAACTCCTCAAGAGTGGACCTCGTGGGTGACTCCTCCTTCGTTCACCTTGACGATGCACATCAGGTGGAATTCCATCGGGGGTGATTCCTCAGGGTTCCCCCTTGGTGTTAGTCACACAGTTACTTTGGTTACTATGACTTTACAACTGTTACTTGGTAAGGCGGGTCGACCCTGAGGGGTACCCACGAATGATGTGGAAATGGGTTGACCTGGAAGGTGCTCGCGAGATAAATACGAGGCGTTGGCGGCCATTCTTAGCCCTTGCCGCAAGTCCTCGAGACGGGGCGATGGGGTCACATGGTCGTGAGTCTCTGCTCGTTACCGCGCGAGGACACTAAACGGTTTGGGTATTTGATCCGAGGGGCCTCTGGCCTGACAGTGCTAACCATCACATGAGCATAGTAAGGGTGTTCTGCGTCGTATGCATCAGCCGAAGCTTAACTGATGTCATGCGACTGAGCGGCGCACGCCGGGTTGGACCGCGTAAGCACCTGCCTTTTTAAGAAGGTAGCCCAGGTCCGCTCACCGGCCGTGTACACAACATGCAGGGGTTCCCGGGGAGATGGCCCATGACCCCTGGGGGCATAGGCTTAGTCCAGCGTGCATGACCTCTCTATTAAGCCTAGGTCGGGTTGCGGCGTATTGTTTGGCCGAGGCCGGGCATGACTTGATGGTGTGTCTGGCCGGAGTTAAGCGAGTGTGGTGGGTAAGTTGGTGCACCCCTACAGGAAAGAAAACATCTATCGATAGCCTGTCCTACGGTAACGGACACTTGGAGTTGTATCCCGATTGATACAACTAGAACTGGATGCTGAGACATGAATGGATATGTGGCTCCGGGATTGCTTCCTCGCAGGGAGTGGAGGAAGGATCTCTGGGTGTTAATTCTACAACATGCTTGATAACTATAATATGGTATTCTGTACTCTCTTCTACTGCTGCAAGATTGGTGGTTTCCAGAAGATGCTAGTCTTCAATAGGACTAGCTTATCCCCCTCTTATTCTGGCATTTTGCAGCTTAGTCCATAGATACTACCCTTTTCATTGATACCGATGCATATGTAGTGTACATCCTTGCTTGCGAGTACTTTGGATGAGTACTCACGGTTGCTTTGCTCCCCCTTTTCCCCTGATACGTCTCCAACGTATCTATAATTTTTTATTGTTCCATGCTATTATTTATGATGTTTTGGATGTTTAATGGGCTTTGTCATACACTTTTATAGTATTTTTGGGACTAATCTACTAACCCAAAGGCCCAGTCCAGATTGCTGCTTTTTGCTTGTTTCAGGGTTTTACAGAAAAGGAATATCAAACGGATTCCAAACGGAATGAAACCTTCGGGAGAGAAATTTTTGGAGAAAATCACGCACGGGAGACTTGAGAACCACGGAGTAGGGCACACGTGGTGTCCACGACGGCGGGGGGCGCCCCCCCTAGGGCGCGCCCCCTGCCTCATGGTCCCCACGTTTGGCCCTCGGTGCCCTCCTTCCTCCTATATGTACCTACGTACCCCGAAACCATCAGAAAAACAGAGAAAACCGTAGTTCCACCGCCGCAACCTTCTGTTCCCCTGAGATCCCATCTTGGGGCCTGTTCCGGAGCTTCATCGGAGGGGGGATCTACCATGGAGTGCTTCTACATCATCATCATCGCCTCACCATGAGTTGTGAGTAGTGTACCACAGACCTTCGGGTCCATAGCTAGTATCTAGATGGCTTCTTCTCTCTCTTTGGATCTCAATACAAAGTTATCCTCGGTCTTTGAGGAGATCTATTCGATGTAATCTCTTTTTGCGGCGTGTTTGTCGAGATCTGATGAATTGTGGGTTTATGATCAAGATTATCTATGAGAAATATTTGGTTCTTCTCTGAACTCTGTATGTATAATTATAATATTCTTGCAAGTCTCTTCGAATTATTGGTTTGGTTTGGCCTACTAGATCTATAGTTCTTGCAATGGGTGAAGTGCTTGGCTTTGGGTTCAAGGTGTCCTTTCCCAGTGACAGTAGGGGCAGCAAGGCACGTATTTTATTGTTGCCATCGAGGTTAAAAAGATGGTGTTCATATCATATTGTTTGAGTTTATCCCTCTACATCATGTCATCTTGCTTAAGGCATTACTCTGTTCTTATGAACTTAGTACACTAGATGCATGCTGGATAGCGGTCGATGTGTGGAGTAATAGTGGTAGATGCAGAATCGTTTCGGTCTACTTGTCTCAGACGTGATGCCTATATATAATGATCATGCCTAGATAGTCTCATAATTATTCACTTTTCTATCAATTGCTCAACAATAATTTGTTTACCCATCGTAGAATATCGCTATCATGAGAGAAGCCACTAGAGAACACTATGGCCCCAGGGTCTATTCTCAACATATCAATCTACACCTACTTTACTTTTTCCGCTTTTACTTTCTATTCTTATAACCAATAATACCAAAAATATGAACTATCATCTCTATCAGATCTCACTTTCGTAAGTGACCGTAAAGGATTGACAACCCCTTATCGCGTTGGCTGCGAAGTTCTTATTTGTTTGTGCAGGTGCGAGGGACTCGCGCGTGGTCTCCTACTGGATTGATACCTTGGTTGTCAAAAATTGAGGGAAATACTTACGCTACTGTGCTGCATCTCCCTTTCCTCTTGGAGGGAATACAACCCAAGCTCGAGAAGTAGGAAGAAGAATTTCTGGCGCCGTCGCCGGGGAGGCTTACGCAAAAGTCATATGACAAGTACCTATCACAAACCCTTATCCTTCGCATTACATTTTTTGCCTCTCGTTTTCCTCTCCCCCACTTCACCCTTGCCGTTTTATTAGCCCTTCTTCTGCCGTGTGTTTATTGTTTGCTTGCTTCTTGTTTGCTTGTGTGTGTTGGATTGCTTGCTTATCACTATGGCTCAGAACAATACCAAATTGTGTGACTTCTCCAATACCAATAATAATGATTTTATTAGCACTCCGATTGCTCCTATTACCGATGCTGAATCTTGTGAGATCAATGCTGATTTGTTGAATCTTGTCATGAAAGATCAATTCTCCGGCCTTCCTAGTGAAGATGCCGTTACCTATCTAAACAACTTTGTTGATTTGTGTGATATGCAAAAGAAAAGGTATATGGATAACGATATTGTTAAATTGAAGTTATTTCTGTTTTCACTTAGAGATCGTGCTAAAACTTGGTTTTCCTCTTTGCCTAGAAATAGTATTGATTCGTGGAATAAGTGCAAAGATGCTTTTATCTTTAAGTATTTCCCTCTTGCTAACATCATCTCTCTTAGGAACGATATTATGAATTTTAAGCAACTAGATCATGAGCATGTTGCACAAGCTTGGGAGAGAATGAAATTAATGATACGTAATTGCCCTACACATGGTTTGAATCTATGGATGATTATTCAGAACTTTTATGCTGGCTTGAATTTTGCTTCTAGAAATCTTTTAGATTCGGCCGCAGGAGGCACTTTCATGGAAACTACCTTAGGAGAAGCTACCAAACTCCTAGATAATATTATGGTTAATTATTCTCAATGGCACACTGAAAGATCTACTAGTAAAAAAGTGCATGCTATTGAAGAAATTAGTGTTTTGAGTGGAAAGATGGATGAACTTATGAAATTATTTGCTGCTAAGAGTGCTTCTTCTGATCCTAATGATATGCCTTTATCCACTTTGATTGAAAATAACAATAAATCTTGGGATAATTTTGTTGGTAGGAATAATTTTGGTAACAATGCTTATAGAGGGAACTTTAATCCTAGGCCTTTTCCTAGTAATTCCTCTAATAATTATGGTAATTCCTACAACAACTCTTATGGAAAGATGCCTTCTGAATTTGAAACTAGTGTTAAGGAGTTTATGATTTCGCAAAAGAATTTCAATGCTTTGCTTGAAGAGAAATTGCTTAAGATTGGTGAATTGGCTAGAAGTGTGGAAAGAATTACTCTTGATGTTGATTCTTTGAAACTTCGATCCATCCCACCTAAGCATGATATCAATGAGTCTCTCAAAGCCATGATAATTTCCATTGATGAATGCAAAGAGAGAACCGCTAGGATGCATGCTAAAAGAGAGAATTATATTAAAGCATATTCTTCTAGTTATCATGAAAATAAAGATGAAGATCTGAAAGTTATTGATGTGTCTCCTATTAGATCCTTCTTTTCTAGCATAAATCTTGATTAAGATAGGATTGGATATGATTCTACTTTAAGGTGTCCCAATGATTCGGAGTTTTTAGATCTTGATGCTAAATTTGTTAAAAGTGGGAGTGAAGAGATTAAAACTTTGCAAAGTGATGAACCCACTACTTTGGATTTCAAGGGATTCAATTATGATAATTGCTCTTTGATTGATTGTATTTCCTTGTTGCAATCCGTGCTAAACTCTCCGCATGCTTATAGTCAAAATAAAGCTTTCACTAAACACATAGTTGATGCTTTGATGCAATCTTATGAAGAAAAACTTGAGTTAGAAGTTTCTATCCCTAGAAAGCTTTATGATGAGTGGAAACCTACTATCAAAATAAAAATTAAAGATCATGAATGCTATGCTTTGTGTGATTTGGGTGCAAGTGTCTCCACTATCCCAAAAACCTTGTGTGATTTGCTAGGGTTCCATGAGCTTGATGATTGTTCTTTGAATTTGCATCTTGCGGATTCAACTATTAAGAAACCTATGGGAAGGATTAATGATGTTCTTATTGTTGCCAATAGGAATTATGTGCCCGTAGATTTCATTGTTCTTGATATAGATTGCAATCCTTCATGTCCTATTATTCTTGGTAGACCTTTCCTTAGAACGATTGGTGCAATTATTGATATGAAGGAAGGAAATATTAGATTCCAATTTCCGTTAAGGAAAGGAATGGAACACTTTCCTAGAAACAAAATCAAATTACCATATGAATTTATTATGAGAGCCACTTATGGATTGCCTTCCAAAGATGGCAATACCTAATTCTATCATTGTATCGTGCCTAGCTAGGGGCGTAAAACGATAGCGCTTGTTGGGAGGCAACCCAATTTTATATTTTTTGTTTTTGCTTCTGTTTAGGAATAAATATTGCATCTAGCTTCTGTTTAGATGTGGTTTTGTGTTTTGTTTAGTGTTTGTGCCAAGTAGAACCTTTGGGAAGACTTGTGTGAAATTTATGTGATCTTGCTGTGAAAAACAGAATCGTTAGCGTTCGCTAGAATAGTCATCAGATTTTACTGGAGCGTGCTATTTAGTTGATTCTTTTTGCAGATGATTAATAGACAAATTTCTCACGTTTACGAATTTAGTTTTAATTTTTTGGAGTTACACAAGGATGCGAAACCTGCAGATTACTCAGACTGTTCTGTTTCTGACAGATTCTGTTTTTCGTGTGTTGTTTGCTTATTTCAATGCATCTATGAGTAATATTGGGAAGTATGAACCATAGAGAAGTTGGAATACAGTAGGTTTAACACCAATATAAACAAAGAATGAATTCATTGCATTACCTTTGAGTAGTGGTTTGCTTTCTTATACTAACGGAGCTCACAAGATTTTTGTCTAAGTTTTGTGTTGTGAAGTTTTCAAGTTTTGAGTATTGCTTTGATGGACTATGGAACAAAGAGTAGCAAGGGCCTAAGCTTGGGGAAGCCCAAGGCACCCCAAGTAAAATTCAAGGACAACCAAAAGCCTAAGCTTGGGGATGCCCCGGAAGGCATCCCCTCTTTCGTCTTCACCCATCGGTAACTATACTCGGAGCTATATTTTTATTCACCACATGATATGTGTTTTACTTGGAGCGTCTTGTATAATTTGAGTATTTGCTTGTTAGTTTGGCACAATTATCCTTGCTGGACACACCTATTAAAGAGAGTTAAATATGGCCTGGGAATTGTTAGAACACTCTATGTGCTTCACTTATATCTTTTGAGTTGAATAGTTTTTGCTCTAGTGCTTCACTTATATCTTTTAGAGCACGGTGCTGATAATATTTTGAAGAAATTGTTGAACTCTCATGCTTCACTTATATCCTTTTGAGAGTCTATTAAAACATCATGGTAATTTTCTTAGGTTATAAAACTAGTCTTCACACGATAGACATCCAATATCAATGTAGTAAAAACATTCATGCTAAGTGCATTGAATATGATGAGAAGTTGGATGCTTGATAATTGTTTTGAGATATGAGGATAGTGATATTAGAGTCATGCTAATGGAGTTATTATGAAATTGAGAAATGCTTGTGTTAAGGTTAGTGATTCCTGTAGCATGCACGTATGGTGAACCGCTATGTGACGAAGTTAGAGCATGAGGTATTTGTAAAGTGTCAACCTTTGGGTGGAGGTCGGGGGCGCGCGATGGTTAACTCCTACCAACTTCCCCCCTAGGAGCATGCGTTGATTGCTTTATTTTGATGACTCGTAAATTTTGCAATAAGTATATGAGTTCTTATGACTAATGTTGAGTCCATGGATTATACGCACTCTCACCCTTCCACCATTGCTAGCCTCTCTTGTACCGCGCAACTTTCGCCGGTACCATACACCCACTATATATCCTTCCTCAAAACACCCACAATATATATATTCCTCAAAACAGCCATCATACCTACCTATCATGGCATTTCCATAGCCATTCCGAGATATATTGCCATGCAACTTTCCACCGTTCCGTTCATATGACACGCTTCATATTGTCATATTGCCATGCATGATCATGTAGTTGACATCATATTTGTGGCAAAGCCACCATGCATAATTTTTCATACATGTCACTCTTGATTCATTGCACATCCCGGTACACCGCCGGAGGCATTCATATAGAGTCATACTTTGTTCTATTATCAAGTTGTAATATCGAGTTGTAATTTAATGAAAGTGTGATGATCATCATTATTAGAGCATTGTCCCATGTGAGGAAAGCCTAAATCAATAAATCCCCTCCAAAAAAGGGAAAAAAAGGCCAAAAAAAGGCCCAAAAAACGGGACAATTGCTACTATCTTTTTCCACACTTGTGCTTCAAAGTAGCACCATGTTCTTCATGATAGAGAGTCTCATGTTTAGTTACTTTCATATACTAGTGGGAATTTTCATAATAGAACTTGGCTTGTATATTCCAACGATGGGCTTCCTCAAATGCCCTAGGTCTTCATGAGCAAGCAAGTTGGATGCACACCCACTAGTTTCTTTTGTTGAGATTTCATACATTTTTAGGTCTAGTGCACCCATTGCATGGCAATCCCTACTCACTCACATTGATATCTATTGATGGGCATCTCCATAGCCCGTTGATACGCCTAGTCGATGTGAGACTATCTCCCTCCTTTTTGTCTTCTCCACAACCACCTCTATTCCACCCATAGTGTTATGTCCACGGCTCACGCTCATGTATTGCGTGTAAGTTGAAAGGTTTGAAAGAATAGAGTATGAAAACAAGTGCTTGGCTGAAAACGGGGTTGTGCATGATATGAATATTTTGTGTGATGAAGAGGGAGCATAGCCAGATTATATGATTTTGCAGGGATAACTTTCTTTAGCCATAGTATTTTGAGAAGACATGATTGCTTTGTTAGTATGCTTGAAGTATTATTATTTCTTATGTCAATATAGACTTTTATCTTGAATCTTTCAGATCTGAACATTCATGCCACAATTAAGAGAATTACATTGAAAAACTATGTTGGTTAGCATTCCACATCAAAAATTCTGTTTTTATCATTTACCTACTCGAGGATGAGGAGGAATTAAGCTTGGGGATGCTTGATACATCTCCAACGTATCTATAATTTTTGGTTGTTCATGCTATTATTTATGATGTTTTGGATGTTTAATGGGCTTTGTCATACACTTTTATATTATTTTTGGGACTAACCTACTAACCCAAAGGCCCACTCCAGATTGTTGTTTTTGCCTGTTTTAGGGTTTTACAGAAAAGGAATATCAAACGGAGTCCAAACGGAATGAAACCTTCGGGAGAGATATTTTTGGAGAAAATCACGCACGTGAGACTTGAGAACCACGGAGTAGGGAACACGTGGTGTCCACGAGGTTGGAGGGTGCCCCCCTAGGGCGCGCCCCCCTGCCTCGTGGGCCCCACGTTTGGCCCCCGGTGCCCTCCTTCCTCCTATATATACCTACGTACCCCGAAACCATCAGAACAACAGAGAAAACCCTAGTTCCACCACCGCAACCTTCTGTTCCCGTGAGATCCCATCTTGGGGCCTGTTTCGGAGCTCCGTCGGAGGGGGGATCTACCATGGAGTGCTTCTACATCATCATCATCGCCTCACCATGAGTTGTGAGTAGTTTACTACAGACCTTCGGGGTCCATAGCTAGTATCTAGATGGCTTCTTCTCTCTCTTTGGATCTCAATACAAAGTTCTCCTCGATCTTCGAGGAGATCTATTCGATGCAATCTCTTTTTGCGGTGTGTTTGTCGAGATCCGATGAATTGTGGGTTTATGAACAAGATTATCTATGAGAAATATTTGGTTCTTCTCTAAACTCTTTATGTATGATAATAATATTCTTGCAAGTCTCTTCGAATTATTGGTTTGGTTTGGCCTACTAGATCTATAGTTCTTGCAATGGGAGAAGTGCTTGGCTTTTGGTTCAACCTTGCGGTGTCCTTTCCCAGTGACAGTAGGGGCAGCAAGGCACATATTGTATTGTTGCCATCGAGGATAAAAAGATGGGGTTTATATCATATTGCTTGAGTTTATCCCTCTACATGATGTCATCTTGCTTAAGGCGTTACTCTGTTCTTATGAACTCAATACACTAGATGCATGCTGGTTAGTGTTCAATGTGTGGAGTAATAGTAGTAGATGCAGAATCGTTTCGGTCTACTTGTCTCGGACGTGATGCCTATATATAATGATCATGCCTAGATAGTCTCATAATTATTCGCTTTTCTATCAATTGCTCGACAGTAATTTGTTTACCCGCCACAGAATATCGCTATCATGGGAGAAGCCACTAGAGAACACTATGGCCCCTGGGTCTATTCTCAACATATCAATCTACACGTACTTTACTTTTTCCGCTTTTACTTTCAGTTCTTATAACCAAAAATACCAAAAATATCAACTATCATCTCTATCAGATCTCACTTTCGTAAGTGACCGTAAAGGGATTGACAACCCCTTATCGTGTTGGCTGCGAAGTTCTTATTTGTTTGTGCAGGTGCGAGGGACTCGCGCGTGGTCTCCTACTGGATTGATACATTGGTTCTCAAAAACTGAGGGAAATACTTACGCTACTATGCTGCATCTTCCTTTCCTCTTTGAGGGGATACAATGCAAGCTCGAGAAGTAGCATCCCCCTTCTTTCTTCTTTCTGGTTGATGTCTTTCTGGTTGATGCAACCATATGGTGGAGTCCAAGAGCAAGATGCCACTTTTGACGACTGCTACCCCGAGGGTGTCTACTACTACATGACGGCCGCCGACGACCAGGAGTAGTTAGGAGGATCCTAGTCAGGAGGCCTTGCCATTTCGATCGTTGTTACTTTTGTGCTAGCCTTCTTAAGGAAAACTTGTTAACTTATGTCTGTACTTAGATATTGTTGCTTCCGATGACTCTTATGTATTCGAGCTTATGTATTTGAGCCCTCGAGGCCCCTGGCTTGTAATATAAAGTTTGTATTATTTTATTTGTGTCTAGAGTTGTGTTGTGATATCTTCAAGTGAGTCCCTGATCTTGGTCGTACACGTTTGTGTGCATGATTAGTGTACGGTTAAATCGGGGGCGTCACAAGTTGTTATCAGAGCCGACTGTTTGTAGGAACCCCCTTTCCAACTCCTTGGTCGAAGTCGAGTCTAGTCATTGAAAAACTGTTACTAACTTGGTTGTGTGGCTTACGGGCCCACGTCGCCATTGGGTGGTATTAGGATCTTTTATTCCTCATCTATGCTCTGGGACCCAGTTCTCTCTTCTATTCGGGTTAAATGAATTTACTAACCACATTAGGTTCTTGTAACGTCTTTCCCCGAAGAACCCCTTCATTCTGGATTGTTGCCTGCTTCACCAGAAGACTTCGAAGATATTATACGATTTTTCCCCGAGACCCTTGTGCCCTTCGCCATTGCGATTCCATATCACCGAAACACCCCTAAGGATATCTGCATACACTTGTCGTTCATACCTTCGTTTCAATTGTTCTTGTTATTACATGATACCCTGAAATACCTCGGATATTCCAAGAATCCTTTGTGCCCGCTTCCTTGCAACTCCTTTTCCGATGAATACATGTGTGAATAATTCCTCACACTCACTGGGGATTCGTTCGTCCCTACTTGTTCATGCGTTTCACAAATGTCTTCGAAACGCTATTCAATCTTCCAAAATCCTCAAGAACCTATTGCTCTAGAAAGTTTTACCTGCTTGCATCATGGTTTCTTCCCATATGTATATCTATATTCGTTAAATTCATTTGTGATTGACTTTCTATTCTTATTGATTCAATAGGTTGCAAATACTCGCAATCATCAGTCAAACCTGAATTCGTTCTTCCAGCTCAGACGTTAGTCCAAATATGAGCTGGTTCTCGACCAATCAAATTGCCGTCGATTGTACCCCTAAGTCATTTCAACTTACCCATCCTTAATCGGAGCGGTTGCTTCTGATCGCTTGATTTGGAAATCATAATTTCTTTGCACTTGAGTTTTGAATTAGTAAGTTGTTTCTATAAACTGGTCTTCCTGCATTCTTTCTTCTAATGGTTGAGTACCGATGTTCACATCAGATCCCTGGTAGATCACCGGATCCTGTTTAGATTTTTATCCGATAAGATCCTTCATATTCAAACACCTTGTGAGTTCTGCCATGATATATAATGCCTTGGATAAATTATATCATCTACTTTCTCAACCATGCTCTGCTTTCGAGCTGTATTTTGCTCCTGTAGTTTGCGTAGTATGTGCCTAAGATGCCCCGATGGGTTGAATCTATGCCTTCCCTAATCTGAATGAATCGGGAAAACCCTATGTGTCTTACTCTACCGGTGTTACGCCGGATAAAATTTAAACACTAATGCCATTTTTGAAACTAGAAGTGAATGAAAGGTTATACATTGAAGAAGAGGGAGTCAACCTTGAACTTTCTGTTCATGCCCATGGACACGGTGTAGATTATATCAATAAGGATTCTCAAAAAATTAATTATCCCCTTGATATAAGTTCATCTTATATCAGGGATCTGGCCTTTTTTAATCGTGGTTCCGACCATGCTCTCCTTTAAATACCATTTCTCGGACAAGTTAAACCACTTGTCCGCTGCAGGTCAATGCACCTGTCCAACCTTATGATCTACCTTCGAGTATTACCCCGTGGTATCTTGATAAAGTCATAGAACCATATTACTTCTTCTGAGTTCTTCTTCAAGTATTACTTCTCACCGATTCCAATTTTCCCCGGGTTCTGAGTTGTAAGACACTCAAGGACACCGATAAGTGAATCAATTCCGCACTCCGATTCAATAACTCTAAGCAATCTCCATTGCTTATGAGTTTATTAATTCTTCAAGTCATATCTAGCATGATCGGCTATATCAATATCGTGCATCTTTTTAAGTGTGCTAACGGGTCCTTCTTCCCGGAGCACAATTTCAGCAATGAGCTAAGTTTACGCCGATCTTCCTCGGCATATCATTTCGCCTTGAACAACTAGCTTGATTTCAAGTTTGTATTGTACTAGTGGTTTCAATAACCTTTTTCTCCATCATTCATTTGACTTGATGTCATCACCGATCGATCACATCATAATGAAATCTCTCGACAAATGTGTCGTGATCATCATCAACAATGATTTGCCTTCTTACAAGTTGTGAATTGAATTCATCACAGGAAATACCTTCCTTTCCCCACGATGATTTGTATTAACATCAACAACATTATTGCCTTCCCTCCAACACAAACTTGTTCTTGTTTTGTGTTATACCTTGAGTTCCTTGTTATCCGACTTATGATATGCTCTACCTTGGAGAACTACCATCTCTCATGTCAAGAATGTCGTGACAATTTCACCACCCCTTATGAATTCTTGATACAAGTAATACTTCTCCCCATCCTCGTTCGTTCCCTGGTCCCCGTGTTATTTCTAACCGGAAACCCAACAATTGAAGTATGACGTGCGAATTCAAACTTCTAGCAAATCGAATGCTTTGAAGTGAATGGTTGATAGTTTCATTCCAACCCTTCTGGTTATTAAACCTCGATGCTAACATTGATCTTGCTACTTGGTACATATTTTTAGGTGCATTTTGGTCAGTACTTAATTGTGGATGTTCTCCACGAACACACTTTATTATATATCCTGGTGTATCCAAAGTCTGACCTTTTCTTGAAGACCATGTCGGGGCTATCTCCAAGCATGTCTGTGGTACTCCGAAAATCCACAAGAACATTGTAAGCGCAATGCTAAATGTTTCTTGATCAACTATCCAACATCGTTCTGTGGGTACATATCATGATTCTTCTTACCCCTTTTATCTATATGGTCATGACTTTGATCTGCTAACACGTATATCATGCCCTCCTTAATCTTGGGGATGATTTACTCCTATTCATTGTGTTTAAAAACACATTTTTTCCTTTCCATTTTTTTGTTTAACCTTTCTTTGATCTACATATAATCTAAGCAGTAATAATTTTCTGCTTATGTAAACACCTGGGTGTACAACTCAGTCAGTAAGACCCTGTTACTATAGTTGGTAACATTCCGGTAACCACCGATGGACGAGAACTTTGCCTACAGGTCTGCCTCGTTTCAACGAGCAGGAAAATGGTTCTCTTCGTTCCTCGCCCTTAGTACCGATGTTGTTGCCGGCATAACTGACATGCTATCCTCTTACATGTCTTTCTTACATGATCGTGCAAGACGTCACCGCCCTTCCAACTTTTAACCCACATGGTGGGCCCAAACCCATAGTTCCACAGGATCAAAACCTGACTCTCTTGTACACCCCCTCCCATTTTCAACGTTAATCCTTACGCTTGGCTTTGTGTGCAATTCGCGAGCCACCTTCCTAATGATCTATTCTGGTATCAAATATAATACTTATTCTCGTTGCTTTGGACCCCTTTTCACACTTTGCTTCAGACATCGAACGATTGTCTATCCGTTTGAAACTTCTTATTATACCTTCTTACCTTGCTCTCGATTTGTTTTATTAGTTCAATTCGATACATATTCATGTGTTCATTCATGGGATAATCCCCAGATGATTAACCCTTATAACATCCTATCGTTGTCAAGCTGCCCCTTTCCTATTCGTAAGTACGATGGAGACCCCAAAGAAAGGATGACGACATCATCATGATGACCTGAAGCAGAGGACTGAAGACATCAACACAATGAATTGACCTCTTCGAGAAGAGCAATCAACACCGAGAAGACCCGTTAGGATTTCGTAACCAAATCCCTTCCCCCTTGCTCCCGCTCCTAAAATCTCAGGACGAGATTTATTGAAGTGGAGGAGAATTGTGACGCCCGGGTAATCAAGCTACATTAAATCCTCTCGTAAGGGTGCCACGTCACCACGATTACTATTGATTATCTCGCGTTAGTTCAAAAACCGATTCAAATTCAAATTTGAGTTGGTTGCAAACATCAAAAGTTTCCAAACATTAAAACTAAAATGTTCGGTTTGCGGGAAATAATCCATTATTTTGGTGAAGAAGCCACACTTTAAAAAAAATGCTAAATGCACTAAAATAAAATAGAGAAAAGAGAAAAAGGAACCCCCTGGCCAATTGGGCCAACCGGCCCAGCCGGCCGGCCAGCCAACCGGCCATCGAGGCCACCAGGAGGCCCACCCTACTCCTCCATATCCCCCACCCGGTCAAACCCTAACCCCCCCTCACGAACCCACTTTCTCTCTC
>LR738712.1:630169247-630195646 GCA_902687465.1 Secale cereale
CTGATCTGGATCGGGCACTAACGCCCCGCTGGCTAACTCGCCGTCATCGCACCGAGGACGCCACATGATGCTCCTCGCCATCGCCACCGTCGCCGCCCCGTCCTCGTCCCCCTCCCCAACGGCCGACCTCACGCCTCGCCGCCCCAGTTCCTCTATGCGGCTGTGAGCCCCTCCCCTCCCCTCCTCTCCTCCCCTGTCCTCCTGGCTCCGGCGTGCTCCGGTCGTGCCCCACGCGCTCACCGACTGCGCCCGCGGCCAACGCACACTTAGCGCACGCATAGCTTAGCGAACGTGTTTTATATATGGAAGTTGCTCAGAATTTCGAGACGAATCCGAATACATGATCCGTTCGTCTATCACATGCTCCTAGCTTAGCGAACGTGTAACTTTCCCCCTCCGTTTCATCTGTCCGAAAACACGAAACACCGGGGATACTTTCCCGGATGTTATCCCTCTTCGCGAGTATCGTGTAGCACCGCGTTAGAGCACCCTAGCACTGCGTGTTGACTGGTCGTGCATCTTTGTTGCATCGGTATGCTTTGTATTTATTGTTTCTTCCCCCTCTTATCTCCGGTAGACCGTGAGACTGATGCTACCTCGGTGATCAACTGCATCGACGACGACCCCTCCTTCTTGTCTGAGCAACCAGGCAAGCCAACCCCCTTGATCATTCCGATATCACCCACTCCCTTCTCTCTTATGCTTGCATTGGAACTGCTACTGCTTTTTGTTGGATCCTATTCTGATGCATAGCCTGTTGTTGATACTTGCTTTCATACCTTACGAGTTTATACTAAACTGCTTATTATAGGCTGGTTAGAGATATATCTAAGACCCCCCCCCCACCACTTTGTCCCAGTTGCCCCGCTTAATGTTCGAAGACCCGATCAACTGGATCGAAGACCAGGCCCCGGTACCGCACATCACTTTCCCCTTAGTTGCTCGACACTATTGGGTTACTATCGAGTGCCGAGGGTGAGACCTCATCAGCACTTCTGATGTTAACCTTGTAGGTTAGTTCATCGGTTATGGTCATTGAGGGTGATTTCCCCCTTCTCCAGTCTCGATAACAACACTGTCGTGCAACTCCTCAAGAGTGGACCTCGAGGGTGACTCCTTCTTCGTTCACCTTGACGATACACATCAGGTGGAATTCCATCGGGGGTGATTCCTCAAGCCCTTGGTGTTATACACACATTTACTTTGGTTACTATGACTTTATAACCATTACTTGGTAAGGCGGGTCGACCCTGATGGGTACCCGCGAGTGATGTGCAAACGGGTTGACCTGGAAGGTGCCCGCGATATAAATACGAAGCATGGCTGGGCATTCTTACCCCTTGTCGCAAGTCCTCGAGACAGGGCGATGGGGTCACATGATCATGAGTCTCTGCTCGTTACCGCGCGTTCCCAAAACACTAAACGGTTTGGATATTTGATCCGAGGGGCCTCTGGCCTGATAGCACTAACCATCACGTGGGCATAGTATGGGCGTTCTGCGTCGTATGCATCAGCCAAAGCTTAACTGACGTCATGCGACTGAGCGGCGCGCGCCAGGTTGGACCGCGTAAGCACCTGTCTTTGTAAGGTGGTAGCCCAAGTCTGCTCACCGGCCTCGTACGCAACGTGCGGGAGTTCCCGGGGAGATGGCCCATGACCCCTGGGGGCGTATTGTTTGGCCGAGGCCGGGCATGACCTGGTGGTGTGTCCGGCCGGAGTTAAGTGAGCGTGGTGGGTAAGTTGGTGCAACCCTGCAGGGAAGAAAACATCTATCGATAGCCTGTCCTACGGTAACGAACACTTGGAGTTGTATCCCGATCGATACAACTAGAACTGGATCCTGAGACATGAATGGATATGTGGCTCCGGGATTGCTTCCTCGCAGGGAGTCGAGGAAGGATCTCTGGGTGTTAATGCTACAACATCCTTGATAACTATAATATGTTATTTTGTGCTCTCTTCTACTGCTGCAAGATTGGTGGTTTCCAGAAGATGCTAGTCTTCGATAGGACTAGCTTATCCCCCTCTTATTGTGGCATTCTGCAGCTTAGTCCACATATACTACCCTTTTCATTTATACTGATGCATATGTAGTGTAGATCCTTGCTTGCAAGTACTTTGGATGAGTACTCAGGGTTGCTTTGCTCCCGCTTTTCCCCCTTCTTTCTTCTTTCTGGTTGTTGCAACCAGATGGTGGAGTCCAGGAGCCAGATGCCACTTTTGATGACTGCTACCCTGAGGGTGTCTACTACTACGTGACGGCCGCCGACGACCAGGAGTAGTTAGGAGGATCCCAGGCAGGAGGCCTTGCCTTTTCGACCGTTGTTACTTTTGTGCTAGCCTTCTTAAGGCAAACTTATTAACTTATGTCCGTACTCAGATATTGTTACTTCCACTGACTCTTATGTATTCAAGCTTATGTATTCGAGCCCACGGTTGTAGTAATTGTTGTGTTTCTGATTTGTAACGTGACAGCACTTGTTGCAAAATGACTTTGTTGATTGTTAATGCGCGCGCCTTCGCAAATTGGACAGAAAAACTACCACAGCATGTTGGTAACATGGCATGACACCATGCCAAGTTTCATGATTTCCAGGCGTTTTTGGATTTACAGGAATTAAAAAACCAAGTTTCTCAATCTTTACGGTCCAGCCATGATGCACTAATAGAATCAACAATTTTACCTACGGCGGAATACCCTAGGTGAAAGCCAAAAAACTCTAGGTAAAGGCTTTACCTAGAGCTTCCCCTAGGTAAAGGGCCCTAGGTGAAGTATAGACGGGAAAGAGGGCTTTCCCTAGCGTTTTTCGTCAGCCCTAGGGAAACTAAAGTTTACCTAGGGACAGATGCCCTAGGGAAAGTATACATCTGGTCACCTTTGCCAGCGTGGAAAGCATGTATACCTAGGGACATATCCTGCCCTAGGGAAAGCTTGTGAGACCATATATCATCCATAATTTGAAATATAAATTTGGATTCATATCAACCATTTATTAATACTAGAAACAGGCTGCAACAAACAGTCGCAACCAAAGCAACAATACACCAAATTTGGATATATATATATATATATATATATATATATATCAGCCATAATTCAAATAATTCATAGATGACCGAATATTCATCATCATACAACATATTCATACCACCCGTCGATCCAAAAAAGCTAGCTTAAGTTGCAAAATGGTCTAAACACTGCAATTTTAATCTACAATCTGCTATAGGCATGGCCACATATTAGCTAATGACACTTCCAATCAACATGGTAATTAACTACACATGCAGCACATCGGCTTGAGAAGTACATGCTCCAAATATCCCTTGAGCACTTGCATCAGGTTGCTGATCCAAGTCTTGAGAGGAACATCAGAGCTCACAACATGATGCTGAAAATAATGGTCACAAATTTAGCACTTCTCTAAAATATCAAAAATATTGCAGCATACACAAGAACACAAATTTGCACCATATTAACATTATCACAACAGTCATGAACATTCAAAACTCATGCCGGCAATAACATGCAAGATTGCAAGTAACTGAAAATAAGAACGAAGTATTGGTTTGTATACACAAAGACAGAAAAATAAATAAAGCACCATCATGGCCATACAACAGTTTTGTAGTACTAGACATTTGAGAGTTGACACATAGATCATAGGTGTACCTCGAAAACATCTGTTTGCTAATTCCTTCAACCAATTGTCTGATCACCGTCTCGAGGTTTCCAGTCTTGACAGACATAGACGAGCAGATCTTGTCAACAAATATATGACAATGCAGCTAAATCATATGAAGTTCATGTGACTACAATAACAAAATAATAACATGCGATGTAGCATTTGGTATATATTTGTTGATAAGCTTGTTGTAGTACAGCAAAAGAGGGTAGCATGTAAATACGTGATACAGGGTTTGAACTCACGAAATCTTCTAGTTTTAGAACACCTATCAAAAATATAAAGCATGGTTAGTAGTTCATATATTTGCTATGAATTGTGATTTCAAGTTGCTCAGCCAGCTTGACATTGAAATGGCTGGGAGTTTGGCTGTTTAAGATGCAGAATGAGAAGGTTAAAAAAAAGGAACAAGGCCATGGTAAGTGATTTCTTTGAATTTGAAAACTAGCTATGAAGTTTCAATTTGCGAAAATATTTTTTAAGTGAAAAGAAAACCCGTACAAAAAGGCTTTGATAAGTTATTTCATTTCTCTATTAGTTAAGAGAGCTCGAGATGAAACGGCATGCGCCCAGAAGTCTCAACTGCTATATTTAAAGCAGGTAAGACGCAACTTTCGAATATGTGCAACAAAGCAGTCCTACCATACCTCTTTGTTGCCTTCTCGAATAAACACCACACTTGACAAAATAGTGCATCCTATAATTTCAGTAGTTAGAATGATAAATCACCAAATTTCTAGCATGTTGTTCTACCAAATTATCACTTAATTATAATTGTAAATGCCTAAATAATGTAGCTCGTGTTTGCATCATTATGACACATGAAGAGATTTTGCATAACAAACAAAGTCTAAGCTCGTTTCGAGGATCTGTAAAACATACATGACAAGGGCCAGGTTGTGAAAACATTTAATGGCTCTTGGCTCATTTTGAGGATCTGCAAGACAGGGGCCAGGTTGTGAAAACATACATGAGCAAAGGAAAGATTATAATTGTGTCCCAAAAGATTATAATTGCATGCATGGCCATTAAGAAATGTGTTGCGTATACACCACTCAGATTATGCTTAATCTATTCTACAGGAAAAACAAAGCAAAGGAAAGGATAGCTCTATGAATTACTATTCCGCTAGTTCTGTAAAGCTTGAGCTCAATTTTAGCTGCAGAAAAAAACTACACGGTTAAGCACACATCTTCAGCGCAGTTCTAGTCATGCTTAAAAATGCATATTTAGTCAGGATTAAAGATACACATTCATATTTCAAATAGCAAAAAAGAAAGTATGCAATCAAAATATACTAAATCCATTTATATGGTTGTCATAGCTCCCAATTACAATATCAGAGATAAAATAATTTGATCATATTTCATTGGACGTTGACTTTATGCATGGATACGAATTTAAGCAGAGCATCACTCTAGAATCTATAACAGAAGAAAAATGGTCTTACATCCATGCAAGATCTCTCCCCCTATGAGTTGCATGCACATAGACTGGTGAATCTGCATCCCAAGTTGATGTTGCTTCTCCAAGCTAGAGAAAACCAATGTAGTATTTAAACATTCCTTGGTACCTTTAAATCAAAAAAAACATTCAGTCAAGAAATATGTTTTAAGTTAACAAAATGCTAGTGAAGGAGAGTACTAGCATGGCCAACCTGCATCATAGCTACCATATATCTCTCTTTAAATCGGAACTTGGACTTAAAAGATTTACCTACTAGATCTGGTATGTAAAAGTTCTACTTTTAAGTTCTGGTTCTGGACACCATGTTCAAGCTGAAAAAACTAAATTGAAAGGCATGTACTACCAAAAATATTTACCTAGTAGACCTGCAGGAGTGGACGTTGCGAAGGGCAAACTGATATTCTGCAACAACGGCAAGCTAGCCGAAAGAAGCAGTATAATTTCTTAACAAGAAAATCACAGAGATGAGCATCACTTGCGAGATCTGAACACCGAATAGATAAGAGCATATACAACTACCTAAACCAGAGAGCAAGAGATAGGGAGAGAACCTTTGGAGTGAAGTCGAGGTGGTGAACGCAATCTTGATCTAGCGGGTAAGTGGATGTCGTCGTCGTCGCCGTAGTGCTCGCGGTGTAGGATAGGATGTGGCCCTTGAGGAGTAGCTCGTCAGGGACAGTCGTGTGGGGTGGTGCTCGTCGGGGACACCCACATCGAGGAGCAGCTCGAGGTGGAGGCGGCAATGGTGGCGGCAGTCAGATCCGCGTGAGGACATCCTGCCCACCGCCGGATGGTCCGATTGGGTCACCGATGTGGTAGAGAAGGGGGAAGAAGAGGCGACGCGGCGGATCAGGGCTGATAGGGGCGCGGCGGAGCAGGGCCGGTAGGGGCACGGCGGGGTGGTGGTGCGCGGCGGGCCATGGCGATGTGGGAGAGGAAGATTGGGGAGAGGGGGGGATTTTTTCTGACGGCGGCGAAGGATTGAGGCACGGGGGAAGGAGACCTAATTTAGCTGAAATTTTTGGCACTGCACGCCCTTTCTCCCGTCGCTATCTCACTGCATAATGGGCCCTCAAAGCGCAGGGGGGAATAAAAGGCGCGCGCCGTTGACGCGGGAGGATGGTATATCTTTGTGTTTTTCGAGGTGGATGGTATGCACATGGCACATGTACTTAGGAAAAAAATCAGTTCTTTTTGCCACAGAATTGTCTTTCCCTAGAGGGGTACTATTCATTACTTTTCTTTCCCTTGAGGAGATTAATAAGCTCTAGGTGAAGGCCTTAGCCCTAGGTAAAATGGGGATTTCTAGTAGTGATGCCCAGATGTTCAAATTTCATTCCCGTTTCTTGCATGGGACCTAGAAATTCACCCAAGGACATACATGTGATTTTTCAACCAACTTAGTTGCACTGGAGTATGTGCTTGTAGTTCAAATTTGAACTATGCACATTAAATGTCCAGAAAATCAATTAATGTATAAAAAAGGCAAACGAACTCAAAATAATTCCAAAATTTAGCACGATACTTCTATTTGGTCTAATCTGCCTGTGTAAAAGAATTAAGGCGAGAGGAGACAGTGTACATATGTCGTTTCGCACACGGAGGTGACATGTTCCCTCTCAGAACCACAAGCCTTCTTGAGAAAAGCACCGGTTTGCAAGAAGCTTATAACAAAACTTGTCCCAATTCGACCAACAAAATTACCGCAGCATGTTGGTGCCATTTCATGACACCATGCCAAGTTTCATGATCTTCAGGCGTGTTTTGGATTTATATGAATTAAAAAACAAAGTTTCTCAATCTTTTCGGCCGAGCCACGATGCCGAGATGTTTGAATTTCATTCTCATTTCTTGCATGGGACCTAGAAATTCACCCAAGGACACACATGTGATTTTTCAACCAACTTTGGTGCACTGGAACATGTGCTTGTAGTTCAAATTTGAATTATGCACATTAGATGACCAGAAAATCAATTAATGTATAAAAAGGCAAACGAACCCAGAATAATTCCAAAATTTAGCACGATACTTCTATTTGGTATAATCTGCCTGCATAAAAAAATTAAGGCGGGAGAAGGCAATGTACATATGTCGTTTCACACATGGAGGTGACACATTCCCTCTCGGAAGCACAAGCCTTCTTGAGAGAAGCTCCGGTTTGCAAGAAGCTTATATCAAAGCTTGTCCCAATGCGGCCAAAAAAAATTATCGCATCATGTTGGTGCCGTATCATGACACCATGCCAAGTTTTATAATTTCCAGGTGTGTTTTGGATTTACATGAATTAAAAAACAAAGTTTCTCAAGGCTGAGCCACTGATACGTCTACGTTGTATCTATAATTTTTTATTTTTCCATGCCAATATTCTACAACTTTTACATACTTTTGGCAACTTTTTATACTATTTTTGGGACTAACATATTGATCCAGTGCCCAGTGCCTCTTCCTGTTTGTTGCATGTTTTTTGTTTCGCAGAATATCCATATCAAACGGAGTCCAAACGGGATAAAAATGGACGGAGATTTTTTTTGGAATATATGCGATTTTCTGGAGGAAGAATCAACGCGAGACGATGCCCAAGGGGGCCACAAGGCAGGGGGGGCTCGCCCCAGAGGGGTGGGCGCGTCCCTGACCCTCTTGGCCACTCCGTAAGGCAGTTGATGCCCTTCTTTCGCCGCAAGAAAGCTAATATCCGGATAAAAATCGTGTTAAAAATTCAGCCCAATCAGAGTTACGGATCTCCGGGAATTAAGAAACGATGAAAGGCCAGAATTAGGAACGCGGAAACAGAGAGAGACAGAGAGAAAGATCCAATCTTGGAGGGGCTCTCGCCCCTCCGCTGACCTGGAGGCCATGGAGCAGAGGGGAAACCCTTCTCCCATCTAGGGATAAGGTCAAGGAAGAAGAAGAAGGGCTCTCTCACCTCTTTCCCGATGGCGCCGGAACGCCGCCGAGGCCATCATCGTGTGACGGCGATCTACACCAACACCTCTGTCATCTTCACCAACATCTTCATCACCTTCCCCCATCTATCTACAGCGGTGAACTCTCCTGCAACCCGCTGTACCCTCTACTTGAACATGGTGCTTTATGCTTCATATGATTATCCAATGATGTGTTGCCATCCTATGATGTCTGAGTAGATTTTCGTTGTCCTACCGGTGATTGGTGAATTGCTATGATTGATTTAATTTGCTTGTGGTTATGTTGCTGTCCTTTGGTGCCCATCATATGAGCGCACGCGTGGATCACACCATAGGGTTAGTTGTATGTTGATAGGACTACGTATTGGAGGGCAAGAGTGACAGAAGCTTCAACCTAGCGTAGAAATTGATGCATACGAGATTGAAGGGGGCCAATATATCTTAATGCTATGGTTGGGTTTTACCTTAATGAACGTTAGTAGTTGCGGATGCTTGCTAATAGTTCCAATCATAAGTGTGTAGAATTCAAAGTCAGGGATGACATGCTAGTACTGGCCTCTCCCACATAAAACTTGTTATCGGTCTAGTAATGTAGTCAATTGCTTAGGGGCAATTTCGCAACTCCTACCACCACTTTTCCACACTCGCTATACTATATTTATTGCTTATTTTACCTAAAACAGCCCCTAGTTTTTATTTACGTGCTCTTTATATTCTTGCAAACATGTCCCACAAAAACTACAAAGTACTTCTAGTTTTATACTTGTTCTAGGTAAAGTAGACGTCAAGCGTGCGTAGAGTTGTATCGGTGGTCGATAGAACTTGAGGGAATATTTGTTCTATCTTTAGCTCCTTGTTGGGTTCGACACTCTTACTTATCGAAAGAGGCTACAACTGATCCCCTACACTTGTGGGTTATCAAGTCCTTTTTCTGGCGCCGTTGCCTGGGAGCAATAGTGTGGGGTGAATATTCTCGTGTGTGCTTGTTTGCTTTATCACTAAGTAGTTTTTATTTTCTGTTCTAAGTTATTTTCTATATTTAGTTATGGGTAGGAAACGCAAAATACCAAAAAAATTAGTGGTACCTACTGAACCAATGGTCGAAGAACCACTCAAAATCTATCACACCCCTGAAGCTTTTTACTTGGATCATCTTCAATCCCTATGTGCTCGGGCTGAAACCCCAACTAGCTTATTTGAGGGAAAATCTTTAGATGCATGCTTGTTATGTGCGACACCGCATATCTGAAAAAGGGAAACTTTTATTGGATCAAATTCATCGTTTGCAGTGCTATGCTTGGAATTTATGTGAAATACATGATTGTACTTGTTGTTCTAAAGACCCTAAGAAACACCTTCCTTACCAATGTAAGTTTAGTGATGATGGAATCATATCATCGTATACTAAGGGTGTTTATAATTACTATGATGTTCAAAAAATTGAAGAATTTGTTGCTTTTAGGGGTACTTGTGAAATTGCTTCCTTTATCGAAGAATGTGATACTACTCTCTACTAATCTGAAAATTTGGCCATACTCAAATATTGCTATGATAATCATGCTTCTAATCCTTATATTAAACCATATATTGAAGACTCGTTCGCTGTCCAAGAAGAGACTAATATTTTGCAGGAGTCTATGGAAGAAGAAATTAATGACATTATGAGCTCATTGGATGAAAAAGATGAGGAGGAGAGCGAAGAACAAAAGGAGGAAGAGTGGATTGATCACCCGCGCCCACCTTCTAATGAGAGTAAATCTTTATCCCATACATTGTTTAATTTCCCTTCGTGCTTACCGAAGGATGAATGCTATGATGATTGCCATGATCCCTTGGATTCGTTTGAAATATCCCTTTTCGATGAACTTGATGCTTGCTATGCTTGTGGCCAAGATGCCAATACAAATTATGCTTATGTATATGAACTTGCTATAGTTCCTTATGTTAAACATGAGATAGTTGCTATTGCTCCCACACATGATAGTCCTATTATCTTTTTGAATTCTCCAAACTGCACTATATCGGAGAAGTTTACACTTATTAAGGATTATATTGATGGGTTGCCTTTTACCGTTGCACATGATGTTTTTGATGAATATAATATGCATGTGCTTGCTGCTCCTACTTGAAATTATTATGAGAGAAAAACTACATCTCCGCCTCTCTATTTTTCCAACACGATAAAATTGCAAGAAACTGCTTATACTATGCATTGGCCTTTACTTGATGTGTATGAGTTGTTCTTGTATGACATGCCGATGCATAGGAAGAGAGTTAGACTTCGTCGTTGCATGACACATATCACTTTGTGCTCACTACTAAATTCCAAATCATTGCTAATTAAAATTGGCTTTGATATACCTTGTGTCGGGGGAAACTGTCCTCCCACGAGCACCTATGGGACCGGAGCCCCTTCAACGTTGCGGTAAGGGAGCGGAGGGAGCACGAAGAGCAGATCGAGGAGCACACGCGGGCAGTTTACCCAGGTTCGGGCCGCGCGGACGCGTAAAACCCTACTCCTGCTTGGATTGTATTGAGTTCTTGGGCTCGGGAGCTTGAAGAGCTAGCTACACCGAGCAAGAGAGCTGTCTAAGTTCCGAACCCTTTCTACGTTGTGCATGGGCCTCCTTTTATAGCTCAAGGGGTCACCGACAGGTGTCAACGTAGAGGAGGGTAAAAATGTAAATTTGGTGGTAGTTGTAACAGTGCGGGAATAGTGCGTGAACAGTGGGCGAACAGTGGTCTTCACCTAACTTTGACAGTGGGGGACAAGAGCATTAAATGCCCGTCACCGTCGACCCCAAAAGTGTCCGTCCATGCTTCTCCGTTCGACACGGCGGTAGCCTCGTCACCGTGGCTGGCCATCGTGTGCCCCAGGCTACACAGCCTTCCGCCACGCGTCCCTGGAAGGGCCCCAGGGCGACGCGTGGGCAGATGAGCTGGAGCGCGGGCACACAGCATAAGTTTCCCCCGGCAAGCACCTTGCCGGGGCTATGATCTTGCCGGGCCCGGAAGCTTGTCGCTCCCCGGGCATTGCCGGGGCGCACGACGCGCCGAGGCATCCCTTCAAGTGTGTATTCCTTGGTCTTCCTGGCAAGCTCCCCTTGCCAGGGCCTTGTGCTGGAGTGATGGTCTTGAGCCTAGTACGGCCTTCCCGGCAAGCTCCTCTCTGCCGGGGCCTTGATCTTCTGTCTTGTATACTTTGTTCTTGAATGGCTTCATAGGGACTAGAAAAGGTTTCCGGCAAGCACGTGGTAAGCCCTGCCGCGGGAAGCTGCTACTGCCCGTGCACAAGTTGGAGTACTAAGGTACCCCTATCTTAGTACACCGACAGGAGCCCCCGGGCCTGGGCCACACACGGTGCCGAGCGCTGTTGGGCCAGGCCCAAAACAGTGCACGGGCACACGCGGCCCAGGGCGAGCTGTATCTCCTTCCGCATCTGCCGCACCTCTCCCTAACGGCGCGCATCGATTGCGGCGTCGTGGGAGAGATCGTGGCCTGTTCTTTAATGGGAAATGCGGAGCGTCCCCCACTTCCCCCTTAAAAGCAGAGGAAGCAGGGGCAGTTCCCTCCTTCGTCTTCATTGCGTCTTTATTCTCCAGAAAACTTCCGCTGCTCCGTGCCTCCACCCCTCCTCCGCCGTCTTCCGCATCTGCGGCGCCGTCGAGCTCCTCGCCTCTTCCCTCGCCGTCTCCGCCATGGCTCCGAAGAGCGACAAGGCGAAAGCTGACAAGGCCAAGAGGGAGAAGTCTGAGCAGGCGGCGAAGCTGGCCGCCCTGCGGAAGAGGAATGTGGTCTTCGCGCCGAGGCTTGGCGCGAAGGAGCTGCGGAACAAGTACTATCTCTTCTGGTCGGGGGAGACCAAAGCTCATCCCCGCACCAGAGCCTTCCCCGCCGCCGCCAGAGATATGTTCCCCGGCGGGTACTTCTTCTTCGCTGCTTTCTTCCATTGTGGCTTGTGCCCTCCGTACCCGGAGTTCTTTTGCGATATCATGAACATGTACAACCTCCACCTCCTAGATTTCACTCCCAACGCCATCCTTATGATGGCCGTTTTCGCACATCTGTGCGAAAACTATATTGGGATTCATCCAAATGTCGCCCTTTTCCGCCATTTCTTTATGCCTAGAGTAGAGGCTGGCGCTCCCCTTTCCGGCGGCATCTCCTGGATCTTCCGGCTGAATAAGAAGGATTCATACCTGAAGGGAGAACTCCACGGCTAGTGGGAGGAGTGGCGTGCAGATTGGTGCTGGGTAGTGGAGGATAAGCCGGAGCCCTTCACCGCGCCGCGCACAACTGCCATAGTGCGCGGCAGAGATTGGAGCGAATTAGCCCCGGAGGACAACAAACTCAGTATTGCCCTCGTCAGGATTATCCGTCTCCGGGTAGCCAATTTGACCATCGGAGAGGTTGGGGCAGATTTCCTCCGCCACCGCATCGCCCCTTTACAAGAAAGGAAAAGGCCCGCCTGGGAGTTTGGCAATGCGGCGGATATCATGAGGATGCGCCCTGGATTAAACTTCAATTTCACTGCTTTGGAGCTGAAAGGAATGGTCCAAGAGCTCTTCAAGCACGACCCGACCCATCCGGAGTGGTTCAGACCGGCCAAGGGAGTGGTGCCGCTGTGCAACAGCACCGCCTGTGATTCCTTGCGTGCAATGATGCCGGCGTGCGACTCCCATGGCATCATCCCCACCTGGATCGAGCCTCCGCCGGATGCTGTTCTGAGCTTCTTCGACAACTTAGTTGAGACGCCCAAGAACTCCGAGGAGAACAGGGGCCTCACCCGGGCCACTACGGTGCGGGACATAGCTTATATTGCTTCCAGGATGGAAGAGGGCGGGAGATTTTGGATACACCGTGGACGATGCGGAGGCCGCGGACGCGGCGTGCCAAGCAGAGGAGGCAGAAATCCGCAGGCTGCTCAAGCTTCCGCCCGAGGAGTTTGCCGGGGTGCCTTCCCTGAGGCTTGCCGGGATACCCGGGGTTGTCGGGGTGAGCGAGGCCGCCGCAGGGAGCGAGGTTGCCGGAGGGAGCGGGGCCGCCGGAGGGAGCGGGACCGCCGGAGGGAGCGAGGCCGCCGGGCATGGTGCTGGGTCCAGCGGGCCTGCTGGGGAGGAGGAGGAGGACGTCGAGGCCGATGAAGACACCGGTGGATCTCTGGGACTTGACGACGATGCCTCCTCATCCTCGGAGAACTCCCCGCCTCCGGCAAGTCCTACGCAACCACCAAGGAAGCGCCTCCGCAAGGTGGCTACAGCGACAAGGCCGCAGGCGCCTCGACAGCAGCCTGCGCGTCGGGCGACGCGCACCACCAGGGCGAGCCAAGCCGCGACGGAGGCGCCCCACGCACCAGCGCCAAGCGGAGGGGGATCCTCCCGGAGCGGAACGGCCGGTCCTCCTGCCCCTCGGGCCTCGGTGTCAACGGGAGATGGGTCTTCGCAGCCCGCAGCCCCGGAGACCGCCAAGCGCCCGCGGGAACCTTCTCCTCCTGCTCCTCGTGCGGGAGCATCTCAGGTGGAGTTCGACTTCTTCATCAACCTCTCCAGCTTCATCAACATCACCAGCAACAACATGGCACCGAAGAAGAAAGCTTCGGAGGTCGCAGGCCCGTCTGCGTCGATCCCACCGCCACCAGACCCGACAGTTGGTGGGGGAGACGCCGGTGGAAGGGTGGTCGCTGGCGAGGAAACTCACGGCGCCACCAAGTCCAAGGACAAGACGGACGACCGGGCGAATTCCAAAGCCTCGGTGTCCGTAGATGCACCATGTCCTTCTCAGCAGACGACAGGCCAGCAGCGCCGTGGTACAGGAGGTACCATACGCTTGCTGGGGCAAGGACAAACCGGAGGATCGCGGGACGCTCAAGGCCATCGTCCTTGCACGAGCAAGGCACGGTCGCCGGGGCGAGAAACTGCTCCTTCTAACCCTGTTAGAAGTCCGAGCATATCTCGCTCCTCGCACCGCTCGCCACCGCTCCCCTCTTCTCCAGCAGAAGCGCTAGCAAGAGCGCAACTGCTTCTCGACTTCCCTCCAGCGGCAGACAAGGCCGAGGACTGGAGGGCGACAATTCAGAGCCTCATCGCCTTCGCCAACAACGACACGCCGTAGCAGCCGGCGATGTCGCGGCCACGGCAAGTCGACCAGACGAAGGCCGATGGCGACAAGACCGTCGGGGATGCAACCACCGTGCACTCCCTGCCGCGGAAGCAGAAGACGCCACCCCGCCGGATTAACGTCGACGACGACTCTACGGCGTCGTCGGATCTGCGGGCTCGTCGGGACCAGCGCCAAGTCCTCGACGACCGGCGGCAAGAAGACGCTCGGACGCGCATCGAGCACCGACGAGAAGCCCGGCGACAATCGGATCAGCGCGCTGGGACCGCTGTCGACACGTACGCGCCCGGTGAGCCAGGCGACTTGCCGTATGCGGCAGGTTGCCCTGCGTTCACCCGTGAGCTGCGGCGCGTCCAGTGGCCCAGCATGAAAAACTTCAAGCCCGATGTACCCGAGAAGTACGACGGCAAAACGCACTCCTCGGAGTTCCTCAGCATCTACACCATCGCGGTGCAAGCTGCCGGGGGACGCGACGAGAAGATACTAGCGAACTACTTCCCGCTAGTGCTTAAGCCGAACGTCCGTTCTTGGCTTATGCACTTGCCGGAAGGTTCCATTTCTTCGTGGGCAGATCTGTGCCACCAGTTTGTTGGCGCCTTCACGGGCGGCCACAAACCCCACAGCCAGGAGAGCGATCTCCACATCTTGGCCCAGAAGGAAGAAGAATCCCTGCGCAAGTACATCCAGAGATTCAGCCGCGTGCAACATAACATTCCCGACGTCCACCCTGCCACGGTTATCAGCGCGTTCCACCAGAACGTGCGTAACCGCCGCATGAGGGAAGAGATGGCCATGACCAAGATACGGGATGTCAGCGAGCTCTACGCTCTGGCTGACAAGTGCGCGCGCGCCGAAGAGGGGAGGAGACTCCCCGGAGAGGATACTGGCGCGGGAGGAAGCGACAGTGATGATGCCGCCCCGGCAAAGAAGAGCCGGCGGCGGAACAACAGAAGAAAGAAGAACAAGGAAGTGCTAGTCGTCCAGCAGTCCGGCAAGGAGGCTCCCGCCAAGAAGGCACAGGCCGGCGGTTCCGGCAAGGAGCCTGCCCCTGTAGCGGCAGCCGACAAGCAGGACGGCTCCGACAAGCAATACTGCAAGATCCACCGCACCAAGGGCCACGAACTTTCGAACTGCAAGCGAGTCGAGTACCTCGTAGAACAGCAGAAGGCTGAATACGAGCGTCGCGACAAGGAGAAGGCCCAAGGAGGCGGGGGAGAGCCAAGCAAGAAGCGGCCATTCAATGGCCGGGGAGGACGCCGCGGCAAGGCCAAGCAGCGGCAAGGTGATCGACCTCCCCGGGGCCGCGACAAAGATGAGGAAGAAGACGACGACGACATGGAGGAAGGAGATAACAGCGAGCAAGAGTTCCAGATGGCCACTGAAGTGTTGTGTGTCGACGGAGGCGCCTCCCTACACACTTCCCACCGCCAACTCAAGCAGTGGGTGCGGGAAGTAAACGCAGCTGAGCCGCCCATCGAGTCACGCAGGCTACTGAAGTGGTCCAACACGCCCATCATTTTTGATCTTGAGGATCACCCTGACCGCACAACGGCGGTCGAGTGCTTGCCGATGTTGGTTTCACCAACTATCCGCAACCTCGGGGTCACCAAAATGTTGGTTGACGGCGGGGCCGGCCTGAACTTGATCTCCTCAGCTGTGATCAAGAAACTCCAGATCCCAGACGGCGAGCTCGAAGAAACCGGGTCGTTCCAAGGAATAGACCCGGGGAGGAGCAAGCCGAAGGGCAAGATTACTCTGCCAGTGACCTTTGGCGGGGAACTCAACTTCACGACGGAGAGGATAACCTTCGACGTAGCCGATATCCCATTGCCATACAATGGGATACTTGGACGTCCTGCCCTCGCCAAGTTCATGGCAGCTTCCCACTACGCCTACAATGTACTCAAGATGCCGGGGCCGATAAGCGTCATCTCTGTCCCTGGCGACAAGAAGGACGCGCTTATATGCGCCGACAAGATATACCGGGATGCAGCAGCCGCAGCAGAGAGCAACACACTTGCCGCTGAAGCTCCCGGGGGGAAGAAGACCAAGACCAAGTCCGGCAGGTGCTCTAGGGCCCACTCCGGCAAACGCACCTCTTCGGAGTGCTGCGCTGTCGTCGAGGACGCACCATCGAGCTCCACCGGCAAGTGCAAGAAGGGGATGGCCGCTCCACCGGCAACCAAGAAGGTGTCCGCCAAGGAGGACGGCACTGGTGGTACTTTCACCATCAGTGCTACGCTCGACAACAAATAGGAAAGCACGCTCGTTGCCTTCCTGCGGGCGAATGTCGATGTGTTTGCGTGGCAACCATCTGACATCCCCGGCGTTCCCAGGAAGGTAATTGAGCACAAGCTTGCTGTTTGTCCTCATGCGCGGCCCATCAAGCAGAAGGTCAGGAAGCAAGCCGTGGAGCGCCAAGAATTCATTGCCGAAGAAATCAAGAAGTTGGAAGCAGCAGGCCTGGTTAGAGGCGTGATCCATCCCACGTGGTTGGCCAATCCAGTTGTCGTACGCAAGGCCAATGGGAAGTGGAGACTTTGTATAGACTTCACTGATGTGAATAAAGCATGTCCCAAGGATCCATTTCCCTTGCCGCGTATTGACCAGATTGTTGACTCCACCGCTGGATGTGAGCTGCTTTCCTTCCTTGATGCATATTCAGGCTACCACCAGATTTTTATGGCCAAGGAAGATGAAGAGAAGACTGCATTTATTACTCCATGCGGCACATACTGCTTTATACGCATGCCCATTGGATTGAAGAATGCAGGCTCAACATTTGCAAGGGTGGTGCACACTGCTTTTGAGCCACAGATACACAGAAATGTGGAAGCCTACATGGATGATATAGTGGTCAAGAGCAAGAGCAAAGATACCCTGATCCAAGACTTAGAGGAAACCTTTGAGAACCTGCGCAAGATCCAGCTCAAGTTGAACCTCGAGAATTGCGTCTTCGGAGTCCCCTCTGGCTAGCTTCTCGGGTTCTTTGTGTCCTAGAGGGGGATTGAGGCCAATCCCGACAAGATAAAGGCCATCGAGTAGATTGAGGCCCCGAGGCGCGTCAAGGACGTAAGGAGACTTGTTGGTTGTGTGGCTGCCCTCAGTAGGTTCATTTCAAAGTCTGCAGAACGCGCCCTGCCTTTCTTCAAAATCTTGAAGAAGGCAGGTCCTATGAAATGGACTCCGGAAGCGGAGGCAGCGCTGCAAGACTTGAAAGGATACCTATCCTCCACTCCAATACTTGTCGCACCTAAGCCACAAGAGAAGTTGCTGCTGTACTTAGCAGCAACCAATCAAGTGGTTAGTGCTGCGTTAGTAGCGGAGAGGGAGGGGGATGAGGAATCTGCACCACCGGCAAGTGAGTCCAACGACAAGCAGGGGGCTTCCCCGACAAGCTCTGGCCCCGACAAGGATAAGTCTGCGCAGGAACAAGGAGAAGTGCGAAGGAAGATGGTACATCGCCCAGTGTATTTTGTGAGTTCCCTTCTGCAGGGGGCTAGATCAAGATACTCTGGGGTGCAGAAGTTGCTGTTCGGCCTCCTCATGGCCTCAAGAAAGCTGCGCCATTACTTCCAAGCACACGAGATAACAGTAGTCACTCGCTTTCCGTTGAAGAGGATATTGCAGAATCCAGAAGCAACAGGCAGGATCGTCAAGTGGGCACTGGAGCTGTCAAGCTTTGGTCTCAAGTTTGAGAGTACTTCAACCATACAGAGCAGAGCTTTGGCAGAATTCATAGCTGAATGGACCCCAACGCCAGATGAAGAAGTTCCAGAGACAAGCGTCCCCGTCCAAGAAGCAAGCAGCGAATGGGTAATGTACTTTGATGGTGCTTTCTCGCTACAGGGCGCCGGTGCCGGCGTGGTACTCATAGCGCCCACTGGAGAGCACCTCAAGTATGTTGTACAGATGCACTTTCCCAAGGAACAAGCGACAAACAACACTGCTGAGTATGTAGGTTTGCTTGCCGGCCTCAGGATTGCGGCCGAACTTGGGATCAAGAAATTGATTGTGCGGGGAGATTCTCAGTTGGTGGTCCGACAAGTGAACAAGAGTTATCAGAGCCCTTTGATGGAAGCTTATGTTGATGAGGTGAGGAAGCTTGAAGAACACTTTGAAGGTCTGCAAATGGAGCACGTCCCGAGAGCTCAGAATGATATTGCAGATGGCCTCTCAAAGTGTGCCGCAATGAAGTTACCTGTGGAACCAGGGACCTTCCTGCTCAAGCTAACTCAACCATCCATTGCACCATCAGTTGGGCAAAGTAAGAAGAGAAAGTTGGTCTCCGGCGACTACTTGCCGGCGGACCTTCCTGAAGCCGTCGCCAAGGTCCCCAAGATTAACAACCAAAATGCTGAGGAACTGTTTGCTCCTGCAGATCCAAGGGTCTGTACAGTTGAAGCTAGCGTTCCCGACAAGCCTTGCCCCGGCAGGCTTGCCGGGGGACCGTCAGCTCCGGCAGAACCGGAGGTTCTTGCCGTAGAAGCTGGGGTTCCCGCAGCAGCCCTCATGCCTTTAGTCCTTGCCGTTGAGCCTCGGGCTCCGGCATGGGCACAACAGATCGTCCATTTTCTGCAAACTGGAGAACTTCTCGACGAGCCAGAAGAGATAGAGAAGATAACCAGGCAGTCAAGTATGTACCAGTTCGTTGACAACGAACTGTACAGAAGAAGACTCAATGGTGTCAGGTTGAAGTGCATTTCCAGAGATGATGGACAGAAGTTGTTGGCAGAGATACATGGAGGCATATGTGGCCACCACATTGGCGCAAGGGCACTTGCCGGGAAGGCATTCCGGCAAGGGTTCTTCTGGCCAGAAGCCCTCCAAGATGCAACTGCACAAGTAACCAAGTGTGAAGCGTGCCAGTTCCATGCCAAGCAAATTCACCAGCCAGCTCAGGCTCTCCAGACGATCCCTTTGTCCTGGCCCTTCTCGGTCTGGGGGCTCGATATCCTCGGCCCCTTCCCCCGCGCCGTCGGGGGCTTTGAGTACTTGTACGTTGCAATCGACAAGTTCACAAAGTGGCCAGAAGTGGAACCAGTGAGAAAAGTGACAGCACAGTCAGCAGTCAGGTTCTTCAGGTCAATTGTTTGCCGTTTCGGGATCCCTAACAGGATCATCACCAACAACGGCACACAATTCACAAGTCGCACCTTCATGCAGTACGTCCAAGACCTTGGCGCCAAGGTCTGTTTCGCTTCTGTTGCTCACCCGAGGAGCATTGGTCAAGCGGAGAGGGCTAACGCTAAAGTGCTGCGCGGACTCAAAACAAGAACCTTCGACAGGCTGCACAAGTGCGGAAGAAACTGGATAGAAGAGTTACCAGCGGCTCTTTGGTCAATCAGGACGACACCAAATTGAGCCACCGGACAGACACCCTTTGCTCTTGTCTATGGAGCAGAGGCAGTTCTCCCCACGGAACTCGTATACGGATCTCCTCGAGTGCTCGCTTATGATGAGCTCGAGCAAGAGCAATTGCGACAAGATGATGCATTGCTCCTCGAGGAGGAACGTCTCCAGGCTGCTGTACGAGCTGCTCGATACCAGCAAGCCTTGCGTCGCTATCATAGCCGCAAGGTCAAGGCCAGGAGTCTCGAGGAAGGCGACCTTGTTCTTCGGCGTGTTCAGTCCGCCAAGAATTCCAACAAGTTGACGCCGAAGTGGGAAGGCCCTTATCGGGTGAGACAAGTCACAAGGCCCGGCGCTGTCCGCCTTGAGACCGAAGAAGGCTTACTGGTGAGCAACTCCTGGAACATAGAGCATCTTCGCAAGTTTCATCCATAAGGCGCGGTTGCCGTGATCCGCTCCGGCAACCACCTTTTGTACAAGTCTTGCCCCTGTTGCATGTAAACCTTTGTACAAAGCCGGGCGCAGATCCTGTGCATCAGTAAAGTTTTTGTGCTTCGCACTATTTGCCATTTCCATGCTTTTCTTTTGTTATTTGCATGCATTGTTTGGCACCTTGTGCAACGCGCATCCCCGGTAAGCGTTAGCAAGCCATAAGGCCCTATACTTGTGTTCCCTCCTCTTTTTCTTTCCCTCTTAAGCAGAAGGAGTATTCCTCGCGCACAAGTTTGCCGGGGGGGAAGGAGATGGAGGTATGGACCAAGTGTTGTTCAAGAAAGAAGCCTTGTCGGGGAGCAAATGATATATGAAAGCTAAGTTACCAGAATTTGAGCAGTTCAATTTTTTTAAATTTTCGTTATCTTCCTTGAACAACCACACATTGTATGGAAAACCTGTGCGCGGAGGAACCTACCCATGGCTAGCCGCACCCTTACTTTGTTTTCGAGCACGCTCAACGACTTAAGTGAGCTGCGACAAGTGTCGCGCCCTTACTTCGTTTTCGAGTTCGCTCAGCAAGCTAAGTGCGCTGCGACTAGCTACGGCAAGGTTACTTGCCGGTAAGGCCTTTGCCAGCAGGCTGCTAAGAGTTCAGCACTCAGCGCTCGCGGCAAGGGCCCCTTGCCGGCAAGTCCCCTAAAAGTGTAGGGCAAAAAGCATACAAAGTGGAGGACCAAAAACAAGGGAGATAACACTGCATCAATAGCCTGAAATAAGATTGTATATTACAATAGATAACTTGCCACAATAACTAATTGATTCTTGTCCAATAACGTGCCTTGCAGCGGCAAAGGAAACAGAAAGCAAGAAGCCTAGTCTACGCGGTCGCCTTCACGCCTTGTGACCTTGTTCACCTTGGCGACGTTGTGGGCGACCTGCGCCTTCACGTCACCGTGGCTTGCCACCGTGTGCCCCAGGCTGCACAGCCTTCCGCCACGCGTCCCTGGAAGGGCCCCAGGGCGATGCGTGGGCAGATGAGCTGGAGCGCGGGCACACAGCATAAGTTTCCCCCGGCAAGCACCTTGCCGGGGCTATGATCTTGCCGGGCCCGGAAGCTTGTCGCTCCCCGGGCCCTGCCGGGGCGCACGACGCGGAGGCATCCCTTCAAGTGTGTATTCCTTGGTCTTCCTGGCAAGCTCCCCTTGCCAGGGCCTTGTAGTGGAGTGATGGTCTTGAGCCTAGTACGGCCTTCCCGGCAAGCTCCTCTCTGCCGGGGCCTTGATCTTCTGTCTTGTATACTTTGTTCTTGAATGGCTTCATAGGGACTAGAAAAGGTTTCCGGCGAGCACGTGGTAAGCCCTGCCGCGGGAAGCTGCTACTGCCCGTGCACAAGTTGGAGTACTAAGGTACCCCTATCTTAGTACACCGACAGGAGCCCCCGGGCCTGGGCCACACACGATGCCGAGCGCTGTTGGGCTAGGCCCAAAACAGTGCACGGGCACACGCGGCCCACGGCGAGCCGTATCTCCTTCCGCATCTGCCGCACCTCTCCCTAACAGCGCGCGTCGATTGCGGCGTCATGGGAGAGATCGTGGCCTGTTCTTTAATGGGAAATGCGGAGCGTCCCCCACTTCCCCCTTAAAAGCAGAGGAAGCAGGGGCAGTTCCCTCCTTCGTCTTCATTGCGTCTTTATTCTCCAGAAAACTTCCGCTGCTCCTTGCCTCCACCCCTCCTCCGCCGTCTTTCGCATCTGCGGCGCCGTCGAGCTCCTCTCCTCTTCCCTCGCCGTCTCCGCCATGGCTCCGAAGAGCGACAAGGCGAAAGCTGACAAGGCCAAGAGGGAGAAGTCTGAGCAGGCGGCGAAGCTGGCCACCCTGCGGAAGAGGAATGTGGTCTTCGCGCCGAGGCTTGTTGCGAAGGAGCTGCGGAACAAGTACTATCTCTTCTGGTCGGGGGAGACCAAAGCTCATCCCCGCACCAGAGCCTTCCCCGCCGCCGCCAGAGATATGTTCCCCGGCGGGTACTTCTTCTTCGCTGCTTTCTTCCATTGTGGCTTGTGCCCTCCGTACTCGGAGTTCTTTTGCGATATCATGAACACGTACAACCTCCACCTCCTAGATTTCACTCCCAACGCCATCCTTACGATGGCCGTTTTCGCACATCTGTGCGAAAACTATATTGGGATTCATCCAAATGTCGCCCTTTTCCGCCATTTCTTTATGCCTAGAGTAGAGGCTGGCGCTCCCCTTTCCGGCGGCATCTCCTGGATCTTCCGGCGGAATAAGAAGGATTCATACCTGAAGGGAGAACTCCGCGGCAAGTGGGAGGAGTGGCGTGCAGATTGGTGCTGGGTAGTGGAGGATAAGCCGGAGCCCTTCACCGCGCCGCGCACAACTGCCATAGTGCGCGGCAGAGATTGGAGCGAATTGGCCCCGGAGGACAACAAACTCAGTATTGCCCTCGTCAGGATAATCCGTCTCCGGGTAGCCAATTTGACCATTGGAGAGGTTGGGGCAGATTTCCTCCGCCGCCGCATCGCCCCTTTACAAGAAAGGAAAAGGCCCGCCTGGGAGTTTGGCAATGCGGCGGATATCATGAGGCTGCGCCCTGGATTAAACTTCAATTTCACTGCTTTGGAGCTGAAAGGAATGGTCCGAGAGCTCTTCAAGCACGACCCGGCCCATCCGGAGTGGTTCAGACCGGCCAAGGGAGTGGTGCCGCTGTGCAACAGCACCGCCTGTGATTCCTTGCGCGCAATGATGCCGGCGTGCGACTCCCATGGCATCATCCCCACCTGGATCGAGCCTCCGCCGGATGCTGTGCTGAGCTTCTTCGACAACTTAGTTGAGACGCCCAAGAACTCCGAGGAGAATAGGGGCCTCACCCGGGCCACTACGGCGCGGGACATAGCTTATATTGCTTCCAGGATGGAAGAGGCCGCCGCAGCTGCGGCGGCGGGAGATTTTGGATACACCGTGGACGATGCGGAGGCCGCGGACGCGGCGTGCCAAGCAGAGGAGGCAGAAATCCGCAGGCTGCTCAAGCTTCCGCCCGAGGAGTTTGCCGGGGTGCCTTCCCTGAGGCTTGCCGGGATACCCGGGGTTGTCGGGGTGAGCGAGGCCGCCGCAGGGAGCGAGGTTGCCGGAGGGAGCGGGGCCGCCGGAGGGAGCGGGACCGCCAGAGGGAGCGAGGCCGCCGGGCATGGTGCTGGGTCCAGCGGGCCTGCTGGGGAGGAGGAGGAGGATGTCGAGGCCGATGAAGACACCGGTGGATCTCTGGGACTTGACGACGATGCCTCCTCGTCCTCGGAGAACTCCCCGCCTCCGGCAAGTCCTACGCAACCACCGAGGAAGCACCTCCGCAAGGTGGCTACAGCGACAAGGCCGCAGGCGCCTCGACAGCAGCCTGAGCGCCGGGCGACGCACACCACCAGGGCGAGCCAAGCCGCGACGGAGGCGCCCCGCGCACCAGCGCCAAGCGGAGGGGGATCCTCCCGGAGCGGAACGGCCGCTCCTCCTGCCCCTCGGGCCTCGGTGTCAACGGGAGCTGGGTCTTCGCAGCCTGCAGCCCCGGAGACCGCCAAGCGCCTGCGGGAACCTTCTCCTCCTGCTCCTCGTGCGGGAGCATCTCAGGTGGAGTTCGACTTCTCCGCCCTCAGCTCCGACGACGACAAGGAAGAGGAGTAAGTACTCGCAACTTGTAACTTCTTTGATTTTGTCTTGATTTTCCTTGATGATTCTGATCTTGTTTTTGCTTTGCTTTCAGGACCCTGGCCCAGCGGATGGCGAAGAGGGCCAAGATCCCCATGGTCGAGGTTGAAGACGATTCGCCCGCCGCGGCGACCGGAGACGCGCCAGCGGCAAGCTTACCGGATCAACCTGCTGCTCCGAGGAGCAGCCCCCAGCGCAGCCCCCAGCGTAAGTCTGGTTTTTGTCTTTCTGATTGATGGGCGCGCTTGAGGTGGTTACTTGAACTGATATTTTGTTGTCTTGTTTATCTTGTGCAGAGGTGGAGCCGCAGCCGCAAGAGCGCCCGGAGACTGCCCCCGACGAGCCACCTGCTCCACCCTCTCCGCCAAGGGTGAACTCCCCGGCGAGGGAGAACGCTCCGCCAAGGACGGGCACCCCGCCAAGGTTGAGCAGCCCGACAAGGGTGACTACCCCGCCAAGGGAGGGCGCGGGCGGCCCTCCGCCAGCAGGGGCCACTGCTCCCCCGCCAAGGGAGGACTCCCCGGCGAGGGAGCTTGTCGTTGAAGAAGTCCGCGAAGGTGAGTCTTGTAGCTTCTTCTTCTTGGACTCTTCTTTTTTTGGATATTTGCTTGACTTCTTCTTTTCTTTTTCTTCTGCTAGATCCTCCTGCACCGGAGCGGATGGAGACGGAGACCGCCGGCGAGGAGGGCGCGCGCGGCGACGGCGACAACGCCACTGCCGCTAAGGGCATGGCTGGAGCTGACGAGCCTGCCGCTGAGGAGACCGCCCCGACCGCAGACGCTGTGGCTGGGGAGGGGGGCGGCGACCATACTGCTGGCCCGGAGGCAGCAGGAGCGTCAAGCGCTGCACCGGCCACCGACCCCTTCGCCACCGCGGAGCAGCCAGGCGTCTATCTTGAGGCCCCCAACGGGGTCTTCATACAAGTCCCGTGGGGGTCTTCGTCGCGAGCCCCCGTGGAGGGAGAGACCTATGATGGAGAGGTCCTCGCCTCCGCGAGGTTGAAGGTTGTTGAAGCGCTTGGCGGTGGAGACGAGCCCGAAGAGGAGAAGCTCCTTCGCCGGCTCCTGGCCCTGTACCGGGCCAGGCACGCGAAATTGGACTCCCGGGAAGCTCTTGCCGCCAAGGCTGGAGTTGACTTGGAGAAGCGGGCCGCGGAGCTTCGCGCCGCCAACTAGGCAGCCCTCCGCAACTTGGCGGAGGAGCGTGAAGAGCTTGCCGGGGAGCATCAAGCCTTCCTCCTGGAGAAGGCAGAGGCAGAAGAGAGGCAGCGGCTGGCCGCCGAGGAGTTGTCTCGGCGGGAAGGGGCGCTCAACCAGCAGAAGGTCGAGCTCGACGCCCATGACGACGAGCTCACCGTCCGGGAGCAGGCCCTTAACGGGGCCCTGAAGGAGGCAAAGGATGCCGCAGCCGCCGCGGAAACCGCCATGAGGGACCTGGAGCTTAAGGTGGATCAGCTGGAGCGGTACCTGAAAGCAAGCGAGGACAGAGTCACCGCGCTCAATGTGGAGCGCGAGAAAGATGCCCTCACCAACTCAGACTTGCAGGTACGTCTCTCCAAGAAAGGCGACGAGCTCACTGCCGCCAAGGATTCAATTGCTGACTTGGAATTGAAGGTCTCCACTCTGACTGATTCGCTCGACGCCGCCCGGGACCGCGAGACGAAGCTGAAGGACGAGCTCCGCAAGGAGCGGAACCTGGTGGAGAGCGCCGCTGTCTCAGCGAATAACTTCAGCCAGGCGGTGGAGCAATGGACCGACGAACTGGTCACCTCCGCTGCTAGTATTGACAAGGAGATGATGGCGCTGAGGGCGGAGCACCTCGTGTACTCTCCCGACGAGGACCTCCCCCACAGCGCCAGGCTAAGTCTCTTCTTCAGGGGAATCGCGCCGGCGCTTGCACGGCTGCGGGAGAAGCTCCCCGCGCAGCTGGCCGACGAGTCGCGCCGGCTCTGCGCGGGCACTCTAGAGCGCGTCTTGACGAAGATCGTCTACCGCAACCCCGGCATTAACCTTGTGAACGTTCTCCGCAGCTTGCCGGACGACGCAGATCAGGAGGCGTTGAAGGCGTAGGTCGCCCACATCGTCGCCAAGGTGAACAAGGTCACAAGGCGTGAAGGCGACCGCGTAGACTAGGCTTCTTGCTTTCTGTTTCCTTTGCCGCTGCAAGGCACGTTATTGGACAAGAATCAATTAGTTATTGTGGCAAGTTATCTATTGTAATATACATTCTTATTTCAGGCTATTGATGCAGTGTTATCTCCCTTGTTTTTGGTCCTCCACTTTGTATGCTTTTTGCCCTACACTTTTAGGGGACTTGCCGGCAAGGGGCCCTTGCCGCGAGCGCTGAGTGCTGGACTCTTAGCAGCCTGCTGGCAAAGGCCTTACCGGCAAGTAACCTTGTCGTAGCTAGTCGCAGCGCACTTAGCTTGCTGAGCGAACTCGAAAACGAAGTAAGGGCGCGACACTTGTCGCAGCTCACTTAAGTCGTTGAGCGTGCTCGAAAACAAAGTAAGGGTGCGGCTAGCCATGGGTAGGTTCCTCCGCGCACAGGTTTTCCATACAAAGTGTGGTTGTTCAAGGAAGATAACGAAAATTTAAAAATTTTGAACTGCTCAAATTCAGGTAACTTAGCTTTCATATATCGTTTGCTCCCCGACAAGGCTTCTTTCTTGAACAGCACTTGGTCCATACCTCCATCTCCTCCCCCCCCCC
>LR738712.1:630195711-630234961 GCA_902687465.1 Secale cereale
GTGCGCGAGGAATACTCCTTCTGCTTAAGAGGGAAAGAAAAAGAGGAGGGAACACAAGTATAGGGCCTTATGGCTTGCTAACGCTTACCGGGGATGCGCGTTGCACAAGGTGCCAAACAATGCATGCAAATAACAAAAGAAAAGCATGGAAATGGCAAATAGTGCGAAGCACAAAAACTTTACTGATGCACGGGATCTGTGCCCGGCTTTGTACAAAGGTTTACACGCAACAGGGGCAAGACTTGTACAAAAGGTGGTTGCCGGAGCGGATCACGGCAACCGCGCCTTATGGATGAAACTTGCGAAGATGCTCTATGTTCTAGGAGTTGCTCACCGATAAGCCTTCTTCGGTCTCAAGGCGGACAGCGCCGGGCCTTGTGACTTGTCTCACCCGATAAGGGCCTTCCCACTTCGGCGTCAACTTGTTGGAATTCTTGGCGGACTGAACACGCCGAAGAACAAGGTCGCCTTCCTCGAGACTCCTGGCCTTGACCTTGCGGCTATGATAGCGACGCAAGGCTTGCTGGTATCGAGCAGCTCGTATAGCAGCCTGGAGACGTTCCTCCTCGAGGAGCAATGCATCATCTTGTCGCAATTGCTCTTGCTCGAGCTCATCATAAGCGAGCACTCGAGGAGATCCGTATACGAGTTCCGTGGGGAGAACTGCCTCTGCTCCATAGACAAGAGCAAAGGGTGTCTGTCCGGTGGCTCGATTTGGTGTCGTTCTGATTGACCAAAGAGCCGCCGGTAACTCTTCTATCCAGTTTCTTCCGCACTTGTGCAGCCTGTCGAAGGTTCTTGTTTTGAGTCCGCGCAGCACTTCAGCGCTAGCCCTCTCCGCTTGACCATTGCTCCTCGGGTGAGCAACAGAAGCGAAACAGACCTTGGCGCCAAGGTCTTGGACGTACTGCATGAAGGTGCGACTTGTGAATTGTGTGCCGTTGTCGGTGATGATCCTGTTAGAGATCCCGAAACGGCAAACAATTGACATGAAGAACCTGACTGCTGACTGTGCTGTCACTTTTCTCACTGGTTCCACTTCTGGCCACTTTGTGAACTTGTCGATTGCAACGTACAAGTACTCAAAGCCCCCGACGGCGCGGGGGAAGGGGCCGAGGATATCGAGCCCCCAGACCGAAAAGGGCCAGGACAAAGGGATCGTCTGGAGAGCTTGAGTTGGCTGGTGAATTTGCTTGGCATGGAACTGGCACGCTTCACACTTGGTTACTTGTGCAGTTGCATCTTGGAGGGCTTCTGGCCAGAAGAACCCTTGCCGGAATGCCTTCCCGGCAAGTGCCCTTGCGCCAATGTGGTGGCCACATATGCCTCCATGTATCTCTGCCAACAGCTTCTGTCCATCTTCTCTGGAAATGCACTCCAACCTGACACCATTGAGTCTTCTTCTGTACAGTTCGTTGTCAACGAACTGGTACATACTTGACTGCCTGGTTATCTTCTCTATCTCTTCTGGCTCGTCGGGAAGTTCTCCAGTTTGCAGAAAATGGACGATCTGCTGTGCCCATGCCGGAGCCCGAGGCTCAACGGCAAGGACTAAAGGCATGAGGGCTGCTGCGGGAACCCCAGCTTCTACGGCAAGAACCTCCGGTTCTGCCGGAGCTGACGGTCCCCCGGCAAGCCTGTCGGGGCAAGGCTTGTCGGGAACGCTTGCTTCAACTGTACAGACCCTTGGATCTGCAGGAGCAAACTGTTCCTCAGCATTTTGGTTGTTGATCTTGGGGACCTTGGCAGCGGCTTCAGGAAGGTCCGCCGGCAAGTAGTCGCCGGAGACCAACTTTCTCTTCTTACTTTGCCCAACTGATGGTGCAACGGATGGTTGAGTTAGCTTGAGAAGAAAGGTCCCTGGTTCCACAGGTAACTTCATTGCGGCACACTTTGAGCGGCCATCTGCAATATCATTCTGAGCTCTCGGGACGTGCTCCATTTGCAGACCTTCAAAGTGTTCTTCAAGCTTCCTCACCTCATCAACATAAGCTTCCATCAAAGGGCTCTGATAACTCTTGTTCACTTGTCGGACCACCAACTGAGAATCTCCCCGCACAATCAATTTCTTGATCCCAAGTTCGGCCGCAATCCTGAGGCCGGCAAGCAAACCTTCATACTCAGCAGTGTTGTTTGTCGCTTGTTCCTTGGGAAAGTGCATCTGGACAACATACTTGAGGTGCTCTCCGGTGGGCGCTATGAGTACCACGCCGGCACCGGCGCCCTGTAGCGAGAAAGCACCATCAAAGTACATTACCCATTCGCTGCTTGCTTCTTGGACGGGGACGCTTGTCTCTGGAACTTCTTCATCCGGCGTTGGGATCCATTCAGCTATGAATTCTGCCAAAGCTCTGCTCTGTATGGTTGAAGTACTCTCAAACTTGAGACCAAAGCTTGACAGCTCCAGTGCCCACTCGACGATCCTGCCTGTTGCTTCTGGATTCTGCAATATCCTCTTCAACGGAAAGCGAGTGACTACTGTTATCTCGTGTGCTTGGAAGTAATGGCGCAGCTTTCTTGAGGCCATGAGGAGGCCGAACAGCAACTTCTGCACCCCAGAGTATCTTGATCTAGCCCCCTGCAGAAGGGAACTCACAAAATACACTGGGCGCTGTACCATCTTCCTTCGCACTTCTCCTTGTTCCTGCGCAGACTTATCCTTGTCGGGGCCAGAGCTTGTCGGGGAAGCCCCCTGCTTGTCGTTGGACTCACTTGCCGGTGGTGCAGATTCCTCATCCGCCTCCCTCTCCGCTACTAACGCAGCACTAACCACTTGATTGGTTGCTGCTAAGTACAGCAGCAACTTCTCTTGTGGCTTAGGTGCGACAAGTATTGGAGTGGAGGATAGGTATCCTTTCAAGTCTTGCAGCGCTGCCTCCGCTTCCGGAGTCCATTTCATAGGACCTGCCTTCTTCAAGATTTTGAAGAAAGGCAGGGCGCGTTCTGCAGACTTTGAAATGAACCTACTGAGGGCAGCCACACAACCAGCAAGTCTCCTTACGTCCTTGACGCGCCTCGGGGCCTCTATCTGCTCGATGGCCTTTATCTTGTCGGGATTGGCCTCAATCCCCCTCTAGGACACAAAGAACCCGAGAAGCTTGCCGGAGGGGACTCCGAAGACGCACTTCTCGGGGTTCAACTTGAGCTGGATCTTGCGCAGGTTCTCAAAGGTTTCCTCTAAGTCTTGGATCAGGGTATCTTTGCTCTTGCTCTTGACCACTATATCATCCATGTAGGCTTCCACATTTCTGTGTATTTGTGGCTCAAAAGCAGTGTGCACCACCCTTGCAAATGTTGAGCCTACATTCTTCAATCCAAAGGGCATGCGTATAAAGCAGTATGTGCCGCATGGAGTAATAAATGCAGTCTTCTCTTCATCTTCCTTGGCCATAAAAATCTGGTGGTAACCTGAATATGCATCAAGGAAAGAAAGCAGCTCACATCTAGCGGTGGAGTCAACAATCTGGTCAATACGCGGCAAGGGAAATGGATCCTTGGGACATGCTTTATTCACATCAGTGAAGTCTATACAAAGTCTCCACTTCCCATTGGCCTTGCGTACGACAACTGGATTGGCCAACCACGTGGGATGGATCACGCCTCTAACCAGGCCTGCTGCTTCCAAGTTCTTGATTTCTTCGGCAATGAATTCTTGGCGCTCCACGGCTTGCTTCCTGACCTTCTGCTTGACGGGCCGCGCATGAGGACAAACAGCAAGCTTGTGCTCAATTACCTTCCTGGGAACGCCGGGGATGTCAGATGGTTGCCACGCAAACACATCGACATTCCCCCGCAGGAAGGCAACGAGCGCGCTTTCCTATTTGTTGTCGAGCGTAGCACTGATGGTGAAAGTACCACCAGTGCCGTCCTCCTTGGCGGACACCTTCTTGGTTGCCGCTGGAGCGGCCATCCCCTTCTTGCACTTGCCGGTGGAGCTCGATGGTGCGTCCTCGACGGCAGCGCAGCACTCCGAAGAGGTGCGTTTGCCGGAGTGGGCCCCAGAGCACCTGCCGGACTTGGTCTTGGTCTTCTTCCCCCCGGGAGCTTCAGCGGCAAGTGTGTTGCTCTCTGCTGCGGCTGCTGCATCCCAGTATATCTTGTCGGCGCATATAAGCGCGTCCTTCTTGTCGCCAGGGACAGAGATGACGCTTATCGGCCCTGGCATCTTGAGTACATTGTAGGCGTAGTGGGAAGCTGCCATGAACTTGGCGAGGGCAGGACGTCCAAGTATCCCATTGTATGGCAATGGGATATCGGCTACGTCGAAGGTTATCCTCTCCGTCCTGAAGTTGAGTTCCCCGCCAAAGGTCACTGGCAGAGTAATCTTGCCCTTCGGCTTGCTCCTTGTGACGCCCGAGACCGACGTCCCAGAAGATCCCAGGAGATACCAGAAGATTCCAGAAGATTCCAGATGTTCCGGGTTGCCCGTGTGTTTCTTTTGTGCTTGTGTTTTTATTTTTGCATTGCATCATGTCATCATGCCATCATGTCATATTTAATTTGCATCTCAACCTAAATAGATTGTGTGGACCTTCGGTCCATTTAAATCGAGGGAAGGTGACTTCTCTTTATAACATATAAAAGTCTCTCGATATTTAGGGAGCTATATTTATTAATTATTCCATTGCTTCGGAATCACCATAACACACTTGCATAATTTCCCCATGTCTTTTCACTTCGAGTTTCACCTTCAAAATCTTGCCAATAATTCTTTTCCGTTGTTTTGAGGTTCCTCCGAAAATTCGAACATTTTTGGACACTTCAATAATCTCGTCTTAGTTCAAACCTATTTGAATTAAATTCAAATATGTTTGAATTATTTTCCGATCTGGCCTTTTGTATTTTTCTCCGGTCGTGCTCATTTTTACGAGCCCGAGAAAATTAACATTGTGCTAGTTCTGCTCCTAACCCCCTCCTCTTTTTCTTTTCTTCTCTTTTGTTTCTGCTAAAGAAATAAAAAGAAGTAGTCCAACCTGCAGCCTTCCATCCCGCGACCCAGCCGGCCCATCTCCTCCTCCCTCTAGCCCAGGCCACCTCCCAGACCTCCCAGGCCCATCTCTGCCTATAGGCCCAACCGCTTCAGCCTTCTGGCCCATCAATCCCGAACCCTAGCGCTCTCCCCTCTCGATCCCTCGTCCGCCGCCACTCCGTTTCCCTCATCCTCTCGATCTCTCTTTCTCTCCCTCGCTAGCGACGCCCGATTCCCTCTGCCCGATCTCTCCTCGAAGCCGCCTCGTCCCTCCAGCCCGATCCCCTCCGGCCCGCACCTTTCTCCTCTCGCAGCGCCTGCCCTGCCTCAAGCCCGAGCGCCTCACCGCTCCGGCCCCTGCCCCGCGAGCGCGCCCGTCCTCCAGCGCCCGTGGCCTCCCTCCTGGCGCGGAGGCACCCTCCTCATCCAGCGTCGCCCCGCTCGTGACCGTAGGCCGACGCCTCGTCCCTCCTTCCTGGGACTTCTTCTCCGACGCTCCAAGGACGCTGCCAACCACCTCCTCCCTCGGAGCCGCGGCTCTGACTCCTCCTCTCGCGGCCAGGACCGCCTCGCCTTCTGCGCCCCGCGAGCGCCGCGCCTCTCCATCTCCAGGTCGTCGCCGTCACCTTCAGCCCTTCGGCGCCGTCTCCTCCAGGCCCGCCGGCCGGATCCCGCGCGCCAGGAGCCCGCGTCCTTCCCCTTCATCGCCAAGTTGCTGCCATGCGCCTCCCTCGTCCAGAGCCGCGCCATGGCCCTGCACCCGACGCCCAAGGCTGCAGCCTTCCATCGTCTCCTGCGCAAGACCCCGAGGCCTGCTGCCTCCTCTTCGTCGGCTGGTTCCGCAGCGCCTCGCCGTGCTGCTACCATGGCCGCGTCGCCTCCCGTGCTGCTGTTTTTGTTTGTTTTGGTTGTGTTGCCTTACTGTGAACTTGTCAGGGAACCATGTACGCCTACACGCCAAAGACCGCAACGACCCGAACATCTACGGAAAAACGACATGTACATCTACGGGAACGTCTACTTCCGCTACCGTCGCCCGAGTACAACTACAGCTTTTCGTCAAGTTCGACTACCGACGACTTGAACATCTACGGAAAAACGAGCTCGTGAACGGCTATGGAACAAGTACCACTACATACGTGAACGACTACCGTCGCCGGAAGCGCCAAGTACCACGACTACTCGGAGACTCCAAGTACCCCTACCGTCGCCCCGTGTACCTCTACGGAACGACTACTTCCTCTTCGAAAACGAGAACAACTTCTTCCTCTACGAACGTGTACCACGACTCCCGAGAACAACTACTACCACTACGTCCCTCGACACTCGAACCGCTTCGAGACCGATTGTTCCGAAGGTATAACCCCGTGGATGACCCGTGGATGAATGTTGTGTTGTATGAGTTGCTCCCTTGTGTGCTTCGTGCCCGTTCCGACCTTTTGTCATGTTCCTCGGTTGCCTCGTCGCCGACTCGTGGGAACCCGGTAACGGGATCGCCCCACCTTTCATCTCGTTTGACTCGCTCACGCCATCTTTCCTTTTGCACCGGTCCCTCAACGAGTTACCGGAATCGATATGTTGCCGTGGCATCATTTTCGGAATTGTTGCCGTGGCACCCTTTTCTTTCCACCACGGTGACGATGCTTCATATCATCTTCTTGTTAACCTTTAACTAAAATTGCATAAACTTGATCATGTCATCCGCATCATGTTAACAACATTATATGTGTTTAAGTGTTGTTTGCTTATAATTTTTAAACATGCTCATGGGGATTTTCCGGATATGTTGTTGTTATTTTTCCGGCCTCATTTAAAATGTCTAAATAGTGTAGTTTTATTATGCTTCACCTCTTGCCATGTTAAAAACAATTAATCTTGTCTTGTAATTAAATGAGAGTCAACTAAATAATTAAATGTGGTGTTTCGTCAATATGCAACTCGTTGCATATTGAGCTCCACTTAACTTGTAGATTTGTTTGTGCACTTTGCCATGCCTTGCATATTTAAACCGGACATACATCATGCTTGCTTGTGCATCGTATGACATGCTTATGATTGTGTGTTTACCGTGTTGTTTCTTTTCTTTCCGGTTGCTTCTCTTGTTAGCTTCGGTTTCGTTCCGGAGTTGTGAGGTTTCTCTCGACTGTGTTGCTCCGTCTACTTCATGGATCCGTTCTTCTCCCTTGTGGAATCCTAGGCAAGATGACCGAACCCGGATACCATTACTATCTTTGCCTATTGCTAGTAGTCTCGATCTATAGCTTTGCCTCGATGCCCATGTTTTCCTGTCAGCCTCCTATTGTAACCATGAACATGTTTAACCACCCTTCCTATGCAAACCGTTGCTTGGCTAAGTACACTTCGCTCAGCCCTTCTTATAGCATTGCTAGTTGCAGGTGAAGATTGAAGATGCTTGCTTCATGTTGAAGTTTGGTTGGGTTATATCACACTATATAAATGCTTAAAATGAAATCATCTATATATTGGCAAGGGTGGAAGGCTAAGCCTTTTGCTTGGTGATTTGTTCCACTCATGCCGTTAGGAACCGTATAAACCGGCGTTATGTTCCTTGATTATGCGTTCCTAACACGGTTGGGGTGTATGGGACCCCCTTGATAAACCGCTAAGTGCTAAGTCTTTTCCAGCAAGTCCCAACATTGGTACTATTTGCCTAATAACAAACTAATAAAACTTGCATAAGGGCCTTGCAAACCCTCTTTTATTTTAATTCAACAACCCCGGGCCAGTGCTCCACATGAGTGTTGGTCCGAAACGGGGGTCCTGCAGGGCCACCTCGAGGAAACTCAAGGTCTGGTAAAAACCTGTAGCATCGCCCATCCGGTCGTGTCCTGAGACTAGATACGCGCGGCTACCTATCAGGGTGTCGACACGCCGGGAGGGTTTGCTGGATTAGCCTTACCTTAGTTCGGTTTAACTTGAGCACGGGATTCCGAGAATACTCGGGTCTTCCCACCTATGGAGTTGCGACTCCGCAGATCGTGGGCTTGTAATGGGTCAAGTTGGAACACCCCTGCAGGGTTATGAACTTTTGAAAGCCGTGCCCGCGGTTATGTGGCAGATGGGAGCTTGTTAATATCCGGTTGTAGATAACTTGACACAATGTTTCTAATACACTACCAGCGTGTGTTCCGTGACTGTCAATTTCCGAATAGGGATTCGGGAGTTGAACACGGTGGGGTTATGTTTGACCGGCTTTAGCTAGGATCACTTCGTGATCACCTTTCGACCGATGCTCTTCTCTTCTCGCTCTCTATTACGTAAGATAGTGCTAGTTGCTGCTGCAGACTCTTGTTGTTCCTTCACCTCTTGCTCTCTCTTCAGCCTTGTCCTCACCCAAGGCTTAAATAGTCTTGTTACCCAGGAACGGGATTGCTGAGTCCTCTGTGGCTCACAGTTACTTCACCACACCAGATGCAGGTTCAGCCGAGTTTGATGCAGGAGTTGGATCAGTTCTTCACCGAGAGATCGATGAAGAGTTTGGCCGTTTGTTTGTGACGCTTCGACGATCAGTAGTGGTTTCTACTAGGATTCGATCCTGACCTGTGGCTTTATGTTGTTTTGGTATCTTTCTTTTGATCTTCGCCCGTAGTCGGGTTGTGATGTTTTGAATGATGTATTGCTTATGTATTGTATTGTGTGAAGTGGCGAGTGTAAGCCAACTATCTCCTTTTGCATTTTAATCCCTCTTTTACATGAGTCGTGCAAAGATACCAAACTTGAGATCATTCTAGGATGGGCTTATACCTTTAAGTCGTGCCTCGACACGTAGGAGGTATAGTCCCATCCTGGGCATTACAAGTTGGTATTCAGAGCCTTCTCCGACCTAGAAGCCTCCACTGATTGATCGAATCGTTGACGGTTGAGTCTAGGCACACACTAAAAACTTTTTGAGTCCTATATTATATCGGAGAGTAGGATTTCTTTGCCTCTCATCCCCTTTCTCTCTGGTGAGGACTCCTGACGACTACTCTTTTCTCTTCTACTTTCAAAATTGCACAAAAAATTTTAGGAATCCCGCGAGTATTCTGGGATTGTTTCGATGTTCTTGTGACGAGGATATTGTTCTCGATGCCTCCTGTCCCCGGGGAGTTGAGCTTCGCGGTATTGTCGTCACAAGCATATCGCGGCAGTACTAAATACTTAAGACGGCCGACATCGGAAATCTCTCCTATACGGTTAGTGGCAAGATAACCCCGACATCACCCAGTACTGGGGAGGTAGTTCGAGAGTATTGCCATAGCTTGTATAGTGGATGCGTTTCGAAGGTCCGAGGTAAACAGTTTCGGAGAAAGACTGGTTATGTGTTGAAGGATGGATACACCTGGATGTAGGTTTAGAGTTGATTGCGCGGTGCTTCCCGTGTATCCCCAACACCTGATTGCATAACTGGAAACTTTCGGAAATCTATAGGTGGGTTCATCAAGTAGTTCTAGGCATTCTCCCAACGGATGCACGATATGAAGCTTGGGGTTCTACATTGAGTGAAGTGGTTTTATGGACTTGTTCTGATCAGGAGTTGCATCTTAAAGGGTCCTTGGCTATGCTGATCTGGGGATTGCAAAACCCTTTTGTAACACGTTCCATGAGCTTTCAGCACGAAGATGTCGAACGAAGCTTCTATCTTGTATTTGTTCTATCTGATCCTTGTTCCTTTTTATTATCTTTTGTTCTCCAAGTGGCTTCTCGACTAGTTGATGTATCTGCGAAATTCATTCGTTCAATCCTCTGTTCGAATGATATTGTGAAGATGATGCTGCAACACATCTACCCCTTTGTTTCGTTTTGATTCTGGTATTCGAGTTGCTTCGATGATAAATGTTGATTCCATACCTTTTCTATTCGGTGTTCTCATATTTCTATGGGAGTGCTAATCCTTCTTGATCAATCTAGATCTTCATGTTAATCCTTTTCAACCGGTGTGCCTTCTCTTCAAGTTATTCCACATGGATGCCGTTGAGAAATCTGACGAATTGTCTGTTTCAATCATCCCAAGTTGTCTTTGTTTTTCCCCACCCTCCCTCCCTTTTCTTCTCGGAGTCAGTAATTCTCAGATGAAGTATCCATTTTATTCATGTGATATTTCTTCATTCTTTTCCTTCAATGTTCTTACCCGGTGCTTTATCGTGAAGATGCTCAAGAGCTTCAAGTTCATCATTCTTTTGTTCTCATATTCTGCCGGTGGATGTAATTCAAGATTTCGGTGTTGATCTTATCCTTTTCCTCATTTCACAATGCATTCTTATTCCGGTGCACCAATTAATCATTCTCCTCTTGCTATTCATATTCGGAGTGCTCAAGATTCATAATTCCATTCCTAATCAGTTCAAGCTATTTTTGAGGATTATCATCTTATTCAAGCCATTTAATTCAACCGGCGCAATATCTCTTAAGCAATCTTTTCAACTGTGGTTTCTTTTGAGTGGGCCCTAACCCACAGGTCTTTTCCCAGGATCTTACCTGACTCTTCTAATTATTCCGGAGATATACTTAAATTCTTTTCAAAGTGTGACGTAAGAATGATCTTCATCAGTCACATGCCTTCTCCAAGATCGATTTCAAATTCTTTCCATCGTTGGTTCAACCTTTTTAATTCTTCATTCCGGAGTGCTCAACAATTCTTATGGCATTTCTCGTCTTCATTCTCAGCATTTGAAGACCGGAGAAGTGTTTCTCTTAAATCTTGACCCGTTCTCTTGTTGAAGTGTGGTTCTAGCTTCTTGCCATCCTCATTATTGTTCAGATTGTGAGGAATTCTTTTTATACCCATTCGAAGCATTTCAAGAATTCTTTTCTTTGTGATCCTCCGAAGGCCATCATTTCAGAATATTTCTTCGTTCTCAGTTTTCAACTTCGTCCTCCAAATATTCTTCATTGATGTCTCTTCGTTCGTCTCCATATTCTTACGGTGGTTCTTTCAAGTTACCCTTCCGTTGTTATCGTTAATTCTTTTGTTCTTTTCATAATCCTATCGGTGGTTCGTTCAAGATTTACCCAAGGTTGTGCTAGATCTCTCTTTAATTCTTTCCAACGAGAATAAGTAGTATGCCAAATCCTTTGGTTGTCATCAATTTAAATTGGTGAAGGAGATGCATGACATAATTCTTATTCTTATTCCTTCAAGGTGATTTAATTCCTTCCTTCGGAGCCTGTTCATCATATCATATTCTCGGTCCTAAGTTGTTCATCTTGTTTTCCGGAGCTCCAAGATATTTCAATTATCATTTCAAGCTCCATCTAATTCATTGCAGGCCTTGAATCTTATTCTTTCATCTTTCACTTCTCATGCGTTCATTACCGGAGTTCTTCATGGTGGTTCATCATGTTTTAATTCATCCTTGAAGTCTTCATCAAATTTCTTGTTGGAGCTCAAGCATTCTTCTTCATGCTTTCCAATTGCAATTCTTTCTACCTTATTCTTTGAGATGGTGGTATGCCATTTTTGACAATTTTCCTTCATGTTTCATGATTCTCAAGTTGTCAAGAATGAGATATTTAAAACCATCATTTTCCTTGTTCACGAGATCTTTTCAACCCTTCAATCTATTCATTGGAGTTATCTTGGGTTGTATTTCACCTAAAAGCTTTCCCTAAGACTTGTTGCTATTATGGTGCTTATAAATGTCCCAAGTTCTTCATTTATCATTCCGGAGAAATAAGTTTATCGTCTCCTTGTTGATCTCAATCCAAGCAATTCGTTCTGTTAGTGGCTGGTTGTCACCTCTTAATCTTGAGATGTTTTCCATAAGCCCACATCAAGCTTATTCTTTTCGTTGTTGAATTCCAACAACTCTGTTCAACCCTTCTCCGTAAGGAGGATTTTCTAATTCATTCGTGGGAGAAGTTGTCATCTTCTTCTTCGATCTTTTCTTTCCAACGATCTAGCATCTATTCTTTCGTTCCGGAGGCTTTGTAATGTTGCTCTCTGTAACCATCATCTCGTTTTTATCGAGATCATGTTATTTCCTTGTTTATCTATTTAACCGGAGTATTGTGTCCTCCATTCTAGTTCTCTCATCTTACCAAGTTTGCCTCTTTTTTCAACCGGAGTGCTGTCTGAATCCTTCTTACCCCTTGTGCCATTCTTTCAATTGTTTCAGAGGCAGTATGTTGTTGTTTTCATCAAGTATCATCTCAACTTGCAAAGTTCTTGTTAATTCCTTCCATTTTCAGACGGAGTGCTGTCCAAATTCTGTCATTCTTATTCCTTGGCTATACCTTTGCAGTTTCATATTCTTTTGGTTCGTAAGCTCTTGTTTCATGTCTTTCAACCTACAAGGTTCTTGTTATGTTCCTTGTTCCTCTTTTCTAACGGAGTATTTTCATATTCGTTCATCTCCGTTGTATTCTTTCCTTCAAGATTGTTCAACCTCTTAAGGTTCTTTGGTTTTCACTCGTTTGTCAAAGAAGCAACTTTGTTTTACCTCTTCCTCTTCCGTTTTTTTTACCCGGTGCTATCTCTAGGATCTCGGGTCGAGATCCTCTGTTAGTGTGGGAGAGTTGTGACGCCCAAGACCGACGTCCCAGAAGATCCCAGGAGATACCAGAAGATTCCAGAAGATTCCAGATGTTCCGGGTCCCGTGTGTTTCTTTTGTGCTTGTGTTTTTATTTTTGCATTGCATCATGTCATCATGCCATCATGTCATATTTAATTTGCATCTCAACCTAAATAAATTGTGTGGACCTTCGGTCCATTTAAATCGAGGGAAGGTGACTTCTCTTTATAACATATAAAAGTCTCTCAATATTTAGGGAGCTATATTTATTAATTATTCCATTGCTTCGGAATCACCATAACACACTTGCATAATTTCCCCATGTCTTTTCACTTCGAGTTTCACCTTCAAAATCTTGCCAATAATTCTTTTCCGTCGTTTCGAGGTTCCTCCGAAAATTCAAACATTTTTGGACACTTCAATAATCTCGTCTTAGTTCAAACCTATTTGAATTAAATTCAAATATGTTTGAATTATTTTCCGATCTGGCCTTTTGTATTTTTCTCCGGTCGTGCTCATTTTTACGATGCCGAGAAAATTAACATTGTGCTAGTTCTGCTCCTAACCCCCTCCTCTTTTTCTTTTCTTCTCTTTTGTTTCTGCTAAAGAAATAAAAAGAAGTAGTCCAACCTGCAGCCTTCCATCCCGCGGCCCAGCCGGCCCATCTCCTCCTCCCTCCGGCCCAGGCCACCTCCCAGACCTCCCAGGCCCATCTCTGCCTATAGGCCCAACCGCTTCAGCCTTCTGGCCCATCAATCCCGAACCCTAGCGCTCTCCCCTCTCGATCCCTCGTCCGCCGCCACTCCGTTTCCCTCATCCTCTCGATCTCTCTTTCTCTCCCTCGCTAGCGACGCCCGATTCCCTCTGCCCGATCTCTCCTCGAAGCCGCCTCGTCCCTCCAGCCCGATCCCCTCCGGCCCGCACCTTTCTCCTCTCGCAGCGCCTGCCCTGCCTCAAGCCCGAGCACCTCACCGCTCCGGCCCCTGCCCCGCGAGCGCGCCCATCCTCCAACGCCCGTGGCCTCCCTCCTGGCGCGGAGGCGCCCTCCTCATCCAGCGTCGCCCTGCTCGTGACCGTAGGCCGACGCCTCGTCCCTCCTTCCAGGGCCTTCTTCTCCGACGCTCCAAGGACGCTGCCGACCGCCTCCTCCCTTGGAGCCGCGGCTCTGACTCCTCCTCTCGCGGCCAGGACCGCCTCGCCTTCTGCGCCCCGCGAGCGCCGCGCCTCTCCATCTCCAGGTCGTCGCCGTCGCCTTCAGCCCTTCGGCGCCGTCTCCTCCAGGCCCTCCGGCCGGATCCCGCGCGCCAGGAGCCCGCGTCCTTCCCCTTCGTCGCCAAGTTGCTGCCACGCGCCTCCCTCGTCCAGAGCCGCGCCATGGCCCTGCACCCGACGCCCAAGGCTGCAGCCTTCCATCGTCTCCTGCGCAAGACCCCGAGGCCTGCTGCCTCCTCTTCGCCGGCTGGTTCCGCAGCGCCTCGCCGTGCTGCTGCCATGGCCGCGTCGCCTCCCGTGCTGCTGTTTTTGTTTGTTTTGGTTGTGTTGCCTTGCTGTGAACTTGTCAGGGAACCGTGTACGCCTACACGCCAAAGACCGCAACGACCCGAACATCTACGGAAAAACGACATGTACATCTACGGGAACGTCTACTTCCGCTACCGTCGCCCGAGTACAACTACAGCTTTTCGTCAAGTTCGACTACCGACGACTTGAACATCTACGGAAAAACGAGCTCGTGAACGGCTACGGAATAAGTACCACTACATACGTGAACGACTACCGTCGCCGGAAGCGCCAAGTACCACGACTACTCGGAGACTCCAAGTACCCCTACCGTCGCCCCGTGTACCTCTACGGAACGACTACTTCCTCTTCGAAAACGAGAACAACTTCTTCCTCTACGAACGTGTACCACGACTCCCGAGAACAACTACTACCACTACGTCCCTCGACACTCGAACCGCTTCGAGACCGATTGTTCCGAAGGTATAACCCCGTGGATGAATGTTGTGTTGTATGAGTTGCTCCCTTGTGTGCTTCGTGCCCGTTCCGACCTTTTGTCATGTTCCTCGGTTGCCTCGTCGCCGACTCGTGGGAACCCGGTAACGGGATCGCCCCACCTTTCATCTCGTTCGACTCGCTCACGCCATCTTTCCTTTTGCACCGGTCCCTCAACGAGTTACCGGAACCGATATGTTGCCGTGGCATCATTTTTGGAATTGTTGCCGTGGCACCCTTTTCTTTCCACCACGGTGACGATGCTTCATATCATCTTCTTGTTAACCTTTAACTAAAATTGCATAAACTTGATCATGTCATCCGCGTCATGTTAACAACATTATATGTGTTTAAGTGTTGTTTGCTTATAATTTTTAAACATGCTCATGGGGATTTTCCGGATATGTTGTTGTTATTTTTTCGGCCTCATTTAAAATGTCTAAATAGTGTAGTTTTATTATGCTTCACCTCTTGCCATGTTAAAAACAATTAATCTTGTCTTGTAATTAAATGAGAGTCAACTAAATAATTAAATGTGGTGTTTCGTCAATATGCAACTCGTTGCATATTGAGCTCCACTTAACTTGTAGATTTGTTTGTGCACTTTGCCATGCCTTGCATATTTAAACCGGACATGCATCATGCTTGCTTGTGCATCGTATGACATGCTTATGATTGTGTGTTTACCGTGTTGTTTCTTTTCTTTCCGGTTGCTTCTCTTGTTAGCTTCGGTTTCGTTCCGGAGTTGTGAGGTTTCTCTCGACTGTGTTGCTCCGTCTACTTCGTGGATCCGTTCTTCTCCCTTGTGGAATCCCAGGCAAGATGACCGAACCCGGATACCATTACTATCTTTGCCTATTGCTAGTAGTCTCGATCTATAGCTTTGCCTCGATGCCCATGTTTTCCTGTCAGCCTCCTATTGTAACCATGAACCTGTTTAACCACCCTTCCTATGCAAACTGTTGCTTGGCTAAGTACGCTTCGCTCAGCCCTTCTTATAGCATTGCTAGTTGCAGGTGAAGATTGAAGATGCTTGCTTCATGTTGAAGTTTGGTTGGGTTATATCACACTATATAAATGCTTAAAATGAAATCATCTATATATTGGCAAGGGTGGAAGGCTAAGCCTTTTGCTTGGTGATTTCTTCCACTCATGCCGTTAGGAACCGTATAAACCGGTGTTATGTTCCTTGATTATGCGTTCCTAACACGGTTGGGGTGTATGGGACCCCCTTGATAAACCGCTAAGTGCTAAGTCTTTTCCAGCAAGTCCCAACATTGGTACTATTTGCCTAATAACAAACTAATAAAACTTCAATAAGGGCCTTGCAAACCCTCTTTTATTTTAATTCAACAACCCCGGGCCAGTGCTCCACATGAGTGTTGGTCCGAAACGGGGGTCCTGCAGGGCCACCTCGAGGAAACTCAAGGTCTGGTAAAAACCTGTAGCATCGCCCATCCGGTCGTGTCCTGAGACTAGATACGCGCGGCTACCTATCAGGGTGTCGACACGCCGGGAGGATTTGCTGGATTAGCCTTACCTTAGTTCGGTTTAACTTGAGCACGGGATTCCGAGAATACTCGGGTCTTCCCACCTATGGAGTTGCGACTCCGCGGATCGTGGGCTTGTAATGGGTCAAGTTGGAACACCCCTGCAGGGTTATGAACTTTCGAAAGCCGTGCCCGCGGTTATGTGGCAGATGGGAGCTTGTTAATATCCGGTTGTAGATAACTTGACACAATGTTTCTAATACACTACCAGCGTGTGTTCCGTGACTGTCAATTTCCGAATAGGGATTCGGGAGTTGAACACGGTGGGGTTATGTTTGACCGGCTTTAGCTAGGATCACTTCGTGATCACCTTTCGACCGATGCTCTTCTCTTCTCGCTCTCTATTACGTAAGATAGTGCTAGTTGCTGCTGCAGACTCTTGTTGTTCCTTCACCTCTTGCTCTCTCTTCAGCCTTGTCCTCACCCAAGGCTTAAATAGTCTTGTTACCCGGGAACGGGATTGCTGAGTCCTCTGTGGCTCACAGTTACTTCACCACACCAGATGCAGGTTCAGCCGAGTTTGATGCGGGAGTTGGATCAGTTCTTCACCGAGAGCTCGATGAAGAGTTTGGCCGTTTGTTTGTGACGCTTCGACGATCAGTAGTGGTTTCTACTAGGATTCGATCCTGACCTGTGGCTTTATGTTGTTTTGGTATCTTTCTTTTGATCTTCGCCCGTAGTCGGGTTGTGATGTTTTGAATGATGTATTGCTTATGTATTGTATTGTGTGAAGTGGCGAGTGTAATCCAACTATCTCCTTTTGCATTTTAATCCCTCTTTTACATGAGTCATGCAAAGATACCAAACTTGAGATCATTCTAGGATGGGCTTATACCTTTAAGTCGTGCCTCGACACGTAGGAGGTATAGTCCCATCCTGGGGATTACACTCCTCCCCGGGTTTATTCCTTGGAACGACCCGGTTTCTTCGAGCTCGCCGTCTGGGATCTGGAGTTTCTTGATCTCAGCTGAGGAGATCAAGTTCAGGCCGGCCCCGCCGTCAACCAACATTTTGGTGACCCTGAGGTTGCGGATAGTTGGTGAAACCAACATCGGCAAGCACCCAACCGCCGTTGTGCGGTCAGGGTGATCCTCAAGATCAAAAATGATGGGCGTGCTGGACCACTTCAGTAGCCTGCGTGACTCGATGGGCGGCTCAGCTGCGTTTACTTCCCGCACCCACTGCTTGAGTTGGCGGTGGGAAGTGTGCAGGGAGGCGCCTCCGTCGACACACAGCACTTCAGTGGCCTTCTGGAACTCCTGCTCGCTGTTATCTCCTTCCTCCATGTCGTCATCGTCGTCTTCTTCCTCATCTTTGTCGCGGCCCCGGGGAGGTCGATCACCTCGCCGCTGCTTGGCCTTGCCGCGGCGTCCTCCCCGGCCATTGAATGGCCGCTTCTTGCTTGGCTCTCCCCCGCCTCCTTGGGCCTTCTCCTTGTCGCGACGCTCGTATTCAGCCTTCTGCTGTTCTACGAGGTACTCGACTCACTTGCAGTTCGAAAGGTCGTGGCCCTTGGTGCGGTGGATCTTGCAGTATTGCTTGTCGGAGCCGTCCTGCTTGTCGGCTGCCGCTACAGGGGCAGGCTCCTTGCCGGAACCGCCGGCCTGTGCCTTCTTGGCGGGAGCCTCCTTGCCGGACTGCTCGACGACTAGCACTTCCTTGTTCTTCTTTCTTCTGTTGTTTCGCCGCCGGCTCTTCTTTGCCGGGGCGGCATCATCACTGTCGCTTCCTCCCGCGCCAGTATCCTCTCCGGGGAGTCTCCTCCCCTCTTCGGCGCGCGCGCACTTGTCAGCCAGAGCGTAGAGCTCGCTGACATCTCGTATCTTGGTCATGGCCATCTCTTCCCTCATGCGGCGGTTACGCACGTTCTGGTGGAACCCGCTGATAACCGCGGCAGGGTGGACGTCGGGAATGTTATGTTGCACGCGGCTGAATCTCTGGATGTACTTGCGCAGGGATTCTCCTTCCTTCTGGGCCAAGATGTGGAGATCGCTCTCCTGGCCGTGGGGTTTGTGGCCGCCCGTGAAGGCGCCAACAAACTGGTGGCACAGATCTGCCCACGAAGAAATGGAACCTTCCGGCAAGTGCATAAGCCAAGAACGGACATTCGGCTTAAGCACTAGCGGGAAGTAGTTCGCTAGTATCTTCTCGTCGCGTCCCCCGGCAGCCTGCACCGCGATGGTGTAGATGCTGAGGAACTCCGAGGGGTGCGTTTTGCCGTCGTACCTCTCAGGTACGTCGGGCTTGAAGTTTTTCATGCTGGGCCACTGGACGCGCCGCAGCTCACGGGTGAACGCAGGGCAACCTACCGCATACGGCAAGTCGCCTGGCTCACCGGGCGCGTACGTGTCGACAGCGGTCCCAGCGCGCTGATCCGATTGTCGCAGGGCTTCTCGTCGGCGCTCGATGCGCGTCCGAGCGTCTTCTTGCCGCCGGTCGTCGAGGACTTGGCGCTGGTCCCGACGAGCCCGCGGATCCGACGACGCCGTAGAGTCGTCGTCGACGTTAATCCGGCGGGGTGGCGTCTTCTGCTTCCGCGGCGGGGAGTGCACGGTGGTTGCACCCCCGGCGGTCTTGTCGCCATCGGCCTTCGTCTGGTCGACTTGCCGTGGCCGCGACGTCGCCGGCTGCTGCGGCGTGTCGTTGTTGGCGAAGGCGATGAGGCTCTAAATTGTCGCCCTCCAGTCCTCGGCCTTGCCTGCCGCTGGAGGGAAGTCGAGAAGCAGTTGCGCTCTTGCTAGCGCTTCTGCTGGAGAAGAGGGGAGCGGTGGCGAGCGGTGCGAGGAGCAAGATATGCTCGGACTTCTAACAGGGTTAGAAGGAGCAGTTTCTCGCCCCGGCGACCGTGCCTTGCTCGTGCCAGGACGATGGCCTTGAGCGTCCCGCGATCCTCCGGTTTGTCCTTGCCCCAGCAAGCGTATGGTACCTCCTGTACCACGGTGTTGCTGGCCTGTCGTCTGCTGAGAAGGACGTGGTGCATCTACGGACACCGAGGCTTTGGAATTCGCCCGGTCGTCCGTCTTGTCCTTGGACTTGGTGGCGCCGTGAGTTTCCTCGCCGGCGACCACCCTTCCGCCGGCGTCTCCCCCACCAACCGTTGGGTCTGGTGGCGGTGGGATCGACGCAGACGGGCCTGCGACCTCCGAAGCTTTCTTCTTCGGTGCCATGTTGTTGCTGGTGATGTTGATGAAGCTGGAGAGGTTGATGAAGAATGCGCCCGCGTGAGCGCCGGATCAGGTTCGCACAACCTCGATGCCCCTACCTGGCGCGCCAAAGATGTCGGGGGAAACTGTCCTCCCACGAGCACCTATGGGACCGGAGCCCCTTCTACGTTGCGGTAAGGGAGCGGAGGGAGCACGAAGAGCAGATCGAGGAGCACACGCGAGCAGTTTACCCAGGTTCGGGCCGCGCGGACGCGTAAAACCCTACTCCTGCTTGGATTGTATTGAGTTCTTAGGCTCGGGAGCTTGAAGAGCTAGCTACACCGAGCAAGAGAGCTGTCTAAGTTCCGAACCCTTTCTACATTGTGCATGGGCCTCCTTTTATAGCTCAAGGGGTCACCGACAGGTGTCAACGTAGAGGAGGGTAAAAATGTAAATTTGGTGGTAGTTGTAACAGTGCGGGAATAGTGCGTGAACAGTGGGCGAACAGTGGTCTTCACCTAACTTTGACAGTGGGGGACAAGAGCATTAAATGCCCGTCACCGTCGACCCCAAAAGTGTCCGTCCATGCTTCTCCGCTCGACATGGCGGTAGCCTCGTCACCGTGGCTTGCCGCCGTGTGCCCCAGGCTGCACAGCCTTCCGCCACGCGTCCCTGGAAGGGCCCCAGGGCGACGCGTGGGCAGATGAGCTGGAGCGCGGGCACACAGCATAAGTTTCCCCCGGCAAGCACCTTGCCGGGGCTATGATCTTGCCGGGCCCGGAAGCTTGTCGCTCCCCGGGCCCTGCCGGGGCGCACGACGCGCCGAGGCATCCCTTCAAGTGTGTATTCCTTGGTCTTCCTGGCAAGCTCCCCTTGCCAGGGCCTTGTGCTGGAGTGATGGTCTTGAGCCTAGTACGGCCTTCCCGGCAAGCTCCTCTCTGCCGGGGCCTTGATCTTCTGTCTTGTATACTTTGTTCTTGAATGGCTTCATAGGGACTAGAAAAGGTTTCCGGCAAGCACGTGGTAAGCCCTGCCGCGGGAAGCTGCTACTGCCCGTGCACAAGTTGGAGTACTAAGGTACCCCTATCTTAGTACACCGACACCTTGGGATCCGGGTGGATCCATTACTTGAGCACTATATGCCTAGCTTAATGGCTTTAAAGAAAGCGCTGCCAGGGAGACAACCCGGAAGTTTTAGAGAGTCATTTATTTCTGTTGTGTGCTTTTATAAAGTTTAAAAACAAAATAAAATAAAGAGGGGAACCTAAAACTTTTTCAAAAAGAAAAGTGAAAGTAAGAAGGACGAGCACCGTTGAAATGGGGGAGCTCCTTGAACTTTGATTCATGCCCATGGAAACTTTGCAAATCATAATTACAGAAACTTTTCATCAAAAATAACTATCCCCTTGTACAATTCCATTGTATTATAAAAATAATGTGCCAACAGTTTCCTTTAGGATGATTAAACTGCTTGTTGGTTTGTGCTGTGCAAAAACAGAAACTTTGGCTGTAGTGCGCGATTTTAATTTTTTTTTACTGGAATGTCAAAAGGATCTGAAACTTTCTGAAAAGTCTTACTATACAAATTTTTGATTTTTCCTAATTTTTCCAGAATTTTTAGAGTTACATAAGTATGGTAAATGTTCAGATTACTACAGACTGTCATGTTTTCACAGATTGATGTTATAGCTTCATTATTTGCATATGTTTAAATTCTTGTTGAAGCCTCCTTGACTTGGGGCCGTATAATTGTGATAGCATAGAGTGGGTAATGTTTGTTCATAATTATACAATAATGTTAGAGTAGTACATGATGGGATTTCATTGATCATATGCACTAACCCCGTCACTAAAAGTTCGGTTAAGTTTTGTGTGGATGAAGTGTTCGAAGATCGAGGAGGTCTCGATGTGAGAAGAAGGAGGAGAGGCAAGAGCTCAAGCTTGGGGATGAGCAAGGAACCCCAAGTCAATATTCAAGGAGACTCAAGCGTCCAAGCTTGGGGATGCCCCGGAAGGCATCCCATCTTTCTTCAACAAGTATCGGTATGTTTTCGGATTTGTTTCGTTCACATGATATGTGTAAACTCTTGGAGCGTCGTGTGCTTTCTATTTTTCTTTTAATAAATGCACCATGTTGGTATGAGATAGTCCTTGGTTGGTTTATAGAACGCTTCATGTGCTTCACTTATATCATTTGAAGTTTGGATTGCCTGTTTCTCTTCACATAGAAAACTGCCATTTGTAGAATGCTCTTTTGCTTCACTTATATTTGTTAGAGCATGGGCATATCTTTTGTAGAAAGAATTAAAACTCTCTTGCTTCACTTATATCTATCTAGAGAGTTGACAGGAATTGGTCATTCACATGGTTAGTCATAAAATCCTACATAAACTTGTAGATCGCTGGATATGATATGTTTGATTCCTTGCAATAGTTTTGCGATATAAAGATGGTGATATTAGAGTCATGCTAGTGGGTAGTTGTGGATTGTAGAAATACTTGTGTTGAGGTTTGTGATTCACGAATCATGCACGTAAGGTGAACCGTTATGTGATGAAGTCAGAGCATGATTTATTTTTTGATTGTCATCCTTTGTGTGGAGGTCGGGATCGCGCGATGGTTAACTCCTACCAACCCTTCCCCTAGGATCATGTGTGTAGTACTTTGTTTCGATGACTAATAAATTTTCGCAATAAGTATGTGAGTTCTTTATGACTAATGTTGAGTCCATGGATTATACGCACTCTCACCCTTCCACCTTGCTAGCCACTCTAGTACCGCGCAATTTTCGCCGGTGCATCAAACCACCTTATACCCTTCCTCAAAACAGCCACCATACCTACCTATAATGGCATTCCTATAGCCATTCCGAGATATGTTGCCATGTAACTCCACCATTCCGTTTATTATGACACGCACCATTACTGTCATTTTGCCTTGCGTGATCGTAAGATAGCTAGCATGATGTTTCCATGGCTTGTCCATTTTTCGATGTCATTGCTATGCTAGATCATTGCACATCCCGGTACACCGCCGGAGGCATTCATATAGAGTCATATTTTTGTTCTAGTATCGAGTTGTAAGTAAATAAAAGTGTGATGATCATCATTGTTAAAACATTGTCCCATGTGAGGTTATAAAAAATAAAAGAGACCAATGAAGCCCAAATAAAAAAAAGAGGCCAAAGAAGCCCACCAAAAAAGGAGGCCAAAGAGCCCAAAATAAAAATAAAAATAAAGAAAAAAATAAGAGAGAAAAAGAGAGAAGGGACAATGTTACTGTCCTTTTACCACACTTGTGCTTCATCATAGCACCATGTTCATCATGATAGAGAGTCTCCTATGTTGTCACTTTCATATACTAGTGGGAATTTTCATTATAGAACTCGGCTTGTATATTCCAATGACGGGCTTCCTCAAATGCCCTAGGTCTCCATGAGCAAGAAAGTTGATGCACACCCACTAGTTTTCTTTTGAGCTTTAATACACTTATAAGTCTAGTGCAACACTTACATGGCAATCCCTACTCACTCAGATTGATATCGATTGATGGACTTCTCCATAGTCCATTGATTTGCCTAGTTGATGTGAGACTTTCTCCCTCCTTTTGTCTATCACCACCTTCTATTCCACCCATAGTGCTATGTCCACGGCTCACGCTCATGTATTGCATGAAAGTTGAAAAGGTTTGAGAATACTAAAATATGAAACAATTGCTTGGCTAAAATCGGGGTTGTGCATGATTTAAATACTTTGTGTGGTGAAGATGGAGCATAGCCAGACCATATGATTTTGTAGGGATAACTTTCCTTGGCCATGTTATTTTTAAAAGACATGATTGCTTTATTAGTATGCTTGAGGTATTACTATCTTAATGTCAAATGATAGACTATTGCTTTGAATCACTCGTGTCTTAATATTCATGCCATGATTAGACTACATGATCAAGATTATGCTAGGTAGCATTCCACATCAAAAATTATCTTTTTTTATCATTTACCTACTCGAGGACGAGCAGGAATTAAGCTTGGGGATGCTGATACATCTCCGTCGTATCTATAATTTTTTATTGTTCCATGCCAATATTCTACAACTTTTACATACTTTTGGTAACTTTTTATACTATTTTTGGGACTAAAATATTGATCCAGTGCCCAGTGCCAATTGCTGTTTGTTGCATGTTTTTAGTTTCGTAGAATATCCATATCAAACGGAGTCCAAACGGGATAAAAATGGACGGAGATTTTTTTTGGAATATATGTGATTTTTGGGAAGAAGAATCAACGTTAGACGATGCCCGAGGGGGCCACGAGGAAAGGGGGCGCGCCCCTGACCCTCGTGGACACTCCGTAAGGCGGTTGATGCCCTTCTTTACCCGCAAGAAAGCTAATATCCGGATAAAAATCGTGTCAAAAATTCAGCCCAATCAGAGTTACGGATCTCCGGGAATAAAAGAAACAGTGAAAGGCCAGAATTGGGAACGCAGAAATAGAGAGAGACAGAGAGACAGATCCAGTCTCGGAGGGGCTCTCGCCCCTCCATCGCCATGGAGGTCATGGAGCAGAGGGGAAACCCTTCTCCCATCTAGGGAGAAGGTCAAGGAAGAAGAAGGAGGAGGGGGGCTCTCTTCCCTCTCTCTCCCGGTGGCGCCGGAACACTGCCAGGGCCATCATCGTGTGACGGCGATCTACACCAACACCTCTGTCATCTTCACCAACATCTTCATCACCTTCCCCCATCTATCTACAGCGGTCCACTCTCCCGCAACCCGCTGTACCCTCTACTTGAACATGGTGCTTTATGCTTCATATTATTATCCAATGATGTGTTGCCATCCTATGATGTGTGAGTAGATTTTCGTTATCCTATCGGTGATTGGTGAATTGTTATGATTGATTTAATTTGCTTGTGGTTATATTGATGTCCTTTTTTGCCCATCGTATGAGCACGCGCATGGATCACACCATAGGGTTAGTTGTATGTTTATAGGACTACCTATTGGAGGGCAAGAGTGACAGAAGCTTCAACCTAGCGTAGAAATTGATGCATACGGGATTGAAGGGGGACCAATATATCTTAATGCTATGGTTGGGTTTTACCTTAATGAACGTTAGTAGTTGCGGATGCTTGCTAATAGTTCCAATCATAAGTGCATAGAATTCCAAGTCAGGGATAACATGCTAGCAGTGGCCTCTCCCACACAAAACTTGCTATCGGTATAGTAACGTAGTCAATTGCTTTGGGGCAATTTCACAACTCCTACCACTACTTTTCCACACTCGATATACTATCTTTATTGCTTATTTGTACCTAAAACAGCCCCTAGTTTTTATTTACGTGCTCTTTATATTCTTGCAAACCTATCCCACAAAAACTACAAAGTACTTCTAGTTTTATACTTGTTCTAGGTAAAGTAAACGCCAAGCGTGCGTAGAGTTGTATCGGTGGTCGATAGAACTTGAGGGAATATTTGTTCTACCTTTAGCTCCTCGTTGGGTTCGACACTCTTACTTATCGAAAGACGCTACAACTGATCCCCTACACTTGTGGGTTATCGGCCACGACGTCCAGATGTTTGAATTTCATTCCCATTTCTTGCATGGGACCTAAAAATCCATTCAAGGACACACATGTTATTTTTGAAGCAACTTGGGTGCACTGAAGCATGTGCTTGTAGTTAAAATTTGAATTATGCACATTAAATGCCCAAAAATTCAATTAATGTATAAAATAGGCCAAACGAATCCAAAATAATTCCAAAATTAGAACGATACTTCTATTTGGTCTAATCTACTTGTCTAAAAAATTAAGGTGGGAGAAGGCAGTGTACGTATGTCATTTCGCACACGGAGGTGACATGTTCCCTCTCGGAACCACGAGCCTTATTGAAAGAAGCTCCGGTTTTCAAGAAGTTTATACCAAAGCTTGTCCTTATTCGGCCAAAAAAAATACCGCAGCATGTTGGTGCCATGTCATGACACCATGCCAAGTTTCATGATTTTCAGGTGTGTTTTGGATTTACATGAATTAAAAACCAAGTTTCTCAATCTTTCTGGCCGAGCCACGACGCACAGATGTTTGAATTTCATTCCAATTTCTTGCATGGGACCTAGAAATACACCCAAGGACACATATGTGATTTTTCAACCAACTTTCGTGCATTGGAGCATGTCCTTGCAGTTCAAATTTGAATTATGCACATTAAATGACCAGACATTCAATTAATGTATAAGAAAGTCCAAACGAACCTGAAATAATTCCAAATTTTAACACGTCACTTATATAGTTATATGTTGCCTCTATAAAAAAACAAGGGGGCAGCGTATATCATTTCAAACACAAAGGTGACACGTCCCCCCATTGGGAACCACGAGTCTTCTCGAGAGAAGCTCCGGTTTGCAAGAAGACTATACCAAAAAATTGTCCAAATGCGGACAATTTTTTACCACAACATGTTTGTGCCATGAAATGATAGCATGCCAAGTTTCATGATTTTCAGGAGAGTTTTGAATTCCCAGGAATTTAATAACCAAGTTTTTCAATGTTCCCAGCCGAGCCACGACGCCCAGATGTTTGAATTTCATTCCCATTTTTTGCATGAGACCTATAAATTCACCCAAAGACACACATGTGATTTTTCTACAAACTTTGGTGCACTGGAGCATGTGCTTGTAGTTCAAATTTGAATTATGCACATTAAATGCCGAGAAACTCAATTAATGCATAAAAATGCCAAACGAACCCGGAATAATTTCAAATTTAAACACGACACTCATGTAGTTTCATGTACACTGTACATAAATGTTCTAGCAATTCAAACACCATCATTTCCCTCCGTAACACCATTTTGTCTTTCAAAATATAATGGAAAAAATCAGGTATACCACAAGCAGTTTACTAGAAAGAATCGTGTGGGATGCGATATAAAATATCTTGGCGCACCGTCTTGTTTGGCTTACGTCGGAAGCTTTGTCATCTATAGTCCACCGCCCCCGCTTCAACCACACATGCGCGCCAGTTTCTCACGGCACCGAGCGAATTTTTTTTGACACCGTGGATATATCTATCTCCTCGCCCCTCCCTCCCACCAAAAGCCACGTTTCCGCTGTTCTTCCTTGCTTTCCAAGTTCAAACCTTCACTGTTGCTTACTGGCAGCTCAACCTCCTCGCTGGCGACCCTTCTTCTTGCAGCGCTACCTCCTCTCCGGCTACCCTTCTTCTTACAGCGTCGCCTCCTCGCCGGCGGCCCTTCTTCTTGCAGTGCCATCTCCTCGCCGGCGGCCCTTTTTCTTGCTGCGCGGCCTCCTCGCCGTCGACCCTTCTTCTTGATGCGCGGCCTCGTCGATATGGTCAGGTGATCCACACCCCACCCACACCATCCTCCTTCTTTCCCGTCCCACATGCCCCGACCAACGGCGCGACACCTTCCGCCGTAATCACTGTCCCCCTCCTCGAATTAAGTGTCGCCCACATCCATTTTACACGCAGTATAATGTGGAGCTCAGTAGCATCTGTCAGCGGAGAAGCAAATCGCGACCGCACGCGCGCACGAGGTCGCTATAGCTGCCATGCGTGTCGACCGTCAAATCTTGGAAGAGCACCACGTCTTCGAGGCCACCGTCGACACCGCCACGCGGTTGTCTACTTTAAAATATAGTTCGTGTTGTTTTCTCGAGGCCACCGCCAGTGTCTTATATTTATTTGTCCTCTGTAATGTTAATATGCAATCTGATGTTCAGTTAACATTTTGGTCCTCTGAAATGTAATGTTCACTTAACACTTTGGTCCTCTAAAATGTAATGTTCTGTTTACAGTTTGGTCCAACAATTGCTACTTTTCGTAGTACTGTTCTCAAGCATTCTTTGTTTTGTTAACTGTCTTATCTTCTAGTACATGTTTCTATTCTGTAATGTCGTGCTCGGTTAAGTATTTTGGTTCATTTGGTCTGCTGTCCATTTAACTGTTTGGTTTAGTTCAGCAATTTGATTTTCATTTGTTGTGGGTACAATTTTGTATTGTTATGCATGTGAAATAAATTGAATTTGGTCGTACTAAATACATTTCTACTGATAGTATGCCAACTCTCAGTTAACCTGATCAAGATCTTCCTTATGTGTGTTGCAGGGAAACAATGGGAGACACTGTGGTTTACCATCGAGGTTTGTTCAGTTGCAGGAATCATTCTAATATTTAGGTTTCTTACAATTTGGTATTGCACATGTAGGTCCTGCTGTCAGAGGCTTAGAGCCACTGTTCGACCCATTTTGCATATGGGGAAATGAGATGTCCATGAATATTAGTCAAGTCAAGAAACTCAGAAAGATTGTTAGGATGAAGAAACTTGCGACGAATGACAGCAAGATCTTTGTTTTCACAATGAAGTAGACATCGGTCAACTATAGGATGGTACTAACACTTTTACCTTGTTTTTACCCCTTGCGCCATTTCAAAATTTATACGAGGGATTTATGCATATCTTTGTTTTCAGTACTTTTCAAAGCAGTTCACCGATGATTACCTCTCAGACCACCTGCATGGTCAAGAGGCGAGGAAGGTATTCATTCAACACTCACGGTACAATATTGAAGTCTTGCTGAAGTGCAGGGCCGTCTCCAGGAATTTGGGGCCCCGGTGCCGAATGAAAAGTGAGGCCCTAAAACTTAAGCATTGTATATAACTTAAAAAATCAATTTAACTCGAGCATATAACTATAAAATCATTTGAATCCACAGCAGGCAACTAAAAGCGCGGAGTGTTCGGTTTCCGGCGTCATGCCGACAGTGATCGATTATATAGGACATTCATCTGGTGTTGATAAATTGTCAGGCATGAGCAGCAGGTTGCACGTAATGCGACTGAGCCAGTTTCCACTATCAAAATACAAGAAAAACATTTTTTTCATACTCGCATTTGCACAAACACCTTGCAGACAAACTGTATTCCCCATATAAACTCGCAATATACACACCAAAGCAAGAAAACCATCATAATTCTCAAATAAAACATGCAATGAAAGAATATAATCTCACTATATGCAACAATTGCACAGTTATAGAAACAAAAAGTCAGAAGAAAGAAGGAAATAACATAATCAATCAAGGCACGGGAGGGAGGGATGGAGGAGGGCGGAGAGCCTCTCCACGAGAGGTTACCTGGTCGGGGAATTTGGAGGAAGACCGGGGGAGGCCGGGATGGGGAGGCGGATGTCCGGCATGGGGCACAACTGGCCGAGACTAGCCGCTGGAGGGAGTGGAAGGACCAGAAACTGGAACCCTAGGCGCCCTTGTCCTCCTGATGCCTGATGGCGGCGTGGATAGAGGAGAAGGCGTTACCTCGTCTATGTGTTGGGGCTAAAAAAATGAACTGTATGCTAACCTTTTCTCCGGTTTTCTCTCGATGAGGACCTGATTTCCTGGTTTTCTCCCTCGATCGGGGGCCCCAAAATCGTGGGGGGCCTGTGCGGTCCCACTGTTCGCACATGCCCCTCAACGGGCCTGCTGAAGAGCATGAAGGTTGGGTGGACAATTATCCATAGCCACTGGCCTAAAGTTGCAAGGACATTCAACATCACTGAAGACTCAATATTTGCCTTCCGCTTCTGCAGTTTCCCAGATGAGATTCATCTATCTATTTACCGTGTATGATGCTACTTTCCAAAGGTTTTTTATGTTGCATGTGAAACTTGGTGTTGTTGTGTAATGGTGTAACCGAGTGCCGAAGCTATCTGATGTAATTCGATAATGAAATCTTGGTTGCTGTTATACGGATATAAAATATCTGATGTGTTTTATAAGAAGTATCAATTTGATTAGTACATGGATTATCAACAATAGGCTCATTACCCTGCTTATTGGGGTTTTCTATTGCAGATGGTTACTCAGACAGCACCGTGGGCGAAGAACTCAAACAACCCGCACGGTTTGTAGAAAGTATGCATGCTCGATCAACTAACAATCACACACGGCTTCCGGCAGAGAACTGTTTGCGTTAGGCCACCTTGCACAAACGTTTCCACACAAAAAACTGTGTGTGATATACATACGAACGGAAATGTTTTTCTGGGATTTACTGTGTGGGGTGTACATACGAACGGAAACACTTGGGTTTCAATGCCCCGCAGATCGCACACGAGCTCATTTTGCTCCAGCCCGTGTGCCAGGAGGCCCTATCCCCGACGGTTTCTGGATCATGTGGGAAGGACCCCCCCCCCCTATCGCCCACACTCACTTGGCGACGGTTTCAAATGTCGTCGCGGAAAGGGTTAAAACCGTTTGTATAGCACATCGCTACACCAGTGATCTTTTATTTTACCGAGCGTGTTAGAAAATTTACATAAGTTTGACATAATTTGTAGAAAACATATCAACATCTGCAATGACAAATGAAATGTATTTTGTAGTGTATTTATGAGGTACCACATTATTGTTATTTTTATATGAATTTGACCAAACTTAAACATTTTGACATGGAATATGCTTTTATTATAAAGGAATTCTGAAACATACATGTGAGATCGATGGAGCTATATCCGAAGTAACTATGCTTGAAATAATGTTTTTGCTAATTCTTACTACCTCCACCTGGGTTTAATGGCCCCCTTCGTATTTTGTGCCCAACTATGACTGTAGATTTGGCTAACAAATTAGAAGTTGTATGCCACGAAAGTTATATTATTGGATTCATATTTGAAAGAGGTTTCCAATGATACTCTATTTAGGGTATATTGCTTTATTTTTGATAGTTAAATCAAAGGTCAAAGTTTAACCCAAACTACAAGGAGGACTAATAAACCAGGACGGTGGTAGTAGTTGTCTACAAGTTTCATAAATGCTAGTCACGGGAAATCACACTTCAAAAGATGTGCCTTCTTTTGTCGGTAACTAAGTTGCATGTGTAGTGAGGTTGGGCCTTTTGGTTTGCATGATTCTCAAAATACGGGAGCATGGGAAATGCAGAATTAAGATGACATGTCATATTAATTCATGTAGGTAAGAAAAAAAGAATTTGAAATAGAAATTATTCCATTGCACCACGTGAAAATTTTAAGAACTCTCTTATCGCATCAGATGCATGCCATACTTGTCATAAAACAAAGGAAATTGTCATGAGAGGCTGGACTTCAATGGTTTTTCCTCTGGAAATTCAAGCAAAGTAGGTCATAGAAATACTTCATATAGTGTGAAATCCTTCAAACCAAACAAATAAACGTTGCAGACAAAATTCTCAGGAGTGGAATCCTCCACAAAATGAAATTCCTTAAAACCAAAGAGACTCAACTGGTTAGATGTTTATCAAAAGGTTTAGAAAAAAATACTTGAGATTGTAGAGAATTTTAGGCAACATAGTACTATTTGTTACCAAAAGCACTCAACCTTGCATTTTATTCATGAGAAGTGAAAGGATTACAAGCTCACAAGAGGAGCACAAGCGCAATCAATTTCTCTGTCCGAGTAGATGAGATAACAATAACAAACAACACAATACCACAACAATAAAGACTACAAGGCTCGACTTCTAAAATCTCTAATATTCACCCAAGAGTATGAGGTCTTCGACTTCCACCATCATCTAACCAAATAATGAGAGTGCCTTGAGCTTGGCAGCTGACAACACCCCTCAAAGAGAGGGAGGGGTGTCGTATGTGAGCGAGGTGACCCACGGGGGATCACAACTCTCTAACTAACCCTGCTTTAGATGAAAACAACATGATTGTCTGTAATTTGAAGAAGCACCCACATCATATCTCCCAAGCATTAATAACAATGACAACCCATCACACACCTTTGATCCCTTCAATCGTATCCACTCATAGAACGATGCCCCAAATGGTGTGATGAGCCATCGCCATTATCGTACGATCTCCTAGAAGATGTAGGTGGAGTAGCAATGGTGTTGCCTTAGCACCGCCTTCGAGAAGGAAGCGTTGCTTGTGCGTGTTGTAGTTGTCTGCCTCGTATACCAGATGGAGGTTAGTCTTAGGCTGACTTTGCATCATAGGTACGTGTACAAGTGTAGATCAGTGAGACTGCCACAAACCCCTCACTCGGCGATTGTTGACCCAACGCCTCAAACAAACGCTGCATCCACCAACAAATATATATGTTGGGACCCAAAACCGTTGCACGCCATGCCTCCCCATAATTTATTGTGCCATTTGACCTCCTCGTCACACCATTGAGTACAAACCACCATCAACAGCCGCCACCTGAGGCTACCGCCCCGGCTTTCGAATAGACCATCCGTCGAGCACCCTTCTGGATGCGCGGAAGCCGTCGGCCCACGAGCTCGACACCCACAACCATCGTGGCCAAATACCTTGTAAGTAGGGCACAATGGTGTTATCTTAGTGATGATATGTAGGATAACTGATGAGGTGAAAGAAAAAGAAAGAAACAAAAGAGTCATGCCTTCTCTTAGTCGAGACATGACCTCTTACAAGAAAAAAATAAGATATATATCTCGTGTATGACATGTGTTTTCTTTATAATTTCATGATTCCGTAAATTTGAATGATAGAGGTAACACTACGAAATAATTCATTTATATCCCGGTGACATTAAATTCATAAGAAAAGACTGTCTTATCAATACTCACCCTTATGTGACAAGCTTCATCCGATGGCACTTGGCAGCATGGGAACCATAGTTTGATCGATCTACAAGAAAACTCACAGGGGCACGTAGGTGTGGGGGCACGTGCTCTTGGGGAATGTAGTATTTTAAAATTTTCCTACGATCACGCAAGATCTATCTACTAGATGCATAGCAACGAGAGGGGGGAGTGTGTCTACGTACCCTCGTAGACCGGGAGCGGAAGCGTCAAGTGACGTGGTTGATGTAGTCGAACTTCTTCGCGATCCAACCGATCAAGCACCGAACGTACGGCACCTCCGCGTTCAGCACACGTTCAGCTTGATGACGTCCCACGAGCTCTTGATCCAGTTGAGCTTCACGGGAGAGTTTCGTCAGCATGACGGCGTGGTGACAGATATGATGTATCTACCGATGCAGGGCTTCGCCTAAGCACTGCAATGGTATGACCGAGGTGTGTTTCTGTGGAGAGGGGCACCGCACACGGCTAAAACAATTCAACTTGTGTGTACTAGGGTGCCCCCCTGCCCCCGTATATAAAGGAGCAAGGGAGAGGTCGGCCCTAGAGGGGGTGCGCCAAGTGTGGGGAGTCCTACTAGGACTCCCAAGTCCTAGTAGGATTCCCCTTTCCTTTCCGGAGTAGGAGAGAAGGAAAGAGGTGGAGAGGGAGAAGGAAAAGGGGGCTGCACCCCTTGTCCAATTCGGACCAGAGGGGGGGCGCGCGCCTCCTTCCTTTTGGCCTTTCTCCTCTATTCCCGTATGGCCCAATAAGGCCCATATACTCCAAAAAATACCCGAATCACTCGGAACCTTTCCGATGTCCGAATATAGTCGTCCAATATATCGATCTTTACATCTCGACCATTTCGAGACTCCTCGTCATGTCCCCGATCTCATCCGGGACTCCGAACTCCTTCGGTACATCAAAACTCATAAACTCATAATACTGATCGTCATCAAACGTTAAGCGTGCGGACCCTACGGGTTCGAGAACTATGTAGACATGATCGAGACTCATCTCCGGTCAATAACCAATAGCGGAACCTGGATGCTCATATTGGCTCCTACATATTCTACGAAGATCTTTATCGGTCAAACCGCATAACAACATACGTTGTTCCTTTTGTCATTGGTATGTTACTTGCCCGAGATTCGATCATCGGTATCTCTATACCTAGTTCAATCTCGTTACCGGCAAGGTTCTTTACTCGTTCCGTAATACATCATCTCATGACTAACTCATTAGTCTTTTGCTTGCAAGGCTTATTATGATGTGCATTACCGAGAGGGCCCAGAGATACCTCTCCGACACTCGGAGTGACAAATCCTAGTCTTGATCTATGCCAACACCACGAATACTTTCGGAGACACCTGTAGAGCATCTTTATGATCACCCAGTTACGTTGTGACGTTTGATATCACACAAGGTGTTCCTACGGTATTCGGGAGTTGCATAATCTCATAGTCATAGGAACATGTATAAGTCATGAAGAAAGCAATAGCAGTAAAACTAAACGATCATAGTGCTAAGCTAACGGATGGGTCTAGTCCATCACATCATTCTCCTAATGATGTGATCTCATTGATCAAATGAAAACTCATGTCTATGGCTAGGAAACATAGCCATCTTTGACCAATGAGCTAGTCTAGTAGAGGCATACTAGGGACATACTGTTTTGTCTATGTATTCACAAATGTATCAAGTTTCCGGTTAATAAATTCTAGCATGAATAATAAACATTTATCATGATATAAGGAAATATAAATAACAACTTTATTATTGCCTCTAGGGCATATTTCCTTCAGTCTCCCACTTGCACTAGAGTCAATAATCTAGCTCACATCGCCATGTGATTTAATACCGATAGTTCACATCGTTATGTGAATAACACCCATAGTTCACATCGCCATGTGACTAACACCCAAAGGGTTTACTAGAGTCAATAATCTAGTTCACATCGTTGTGTGATTAATACCCAAGAGTAATAAGGTGTGATCATGTTTTGCTTGTGAGAGAAGTTTAGTCAACGGGTCTGTCACATTCAGATCCGTATGTATTTTGCAAATTTCTATGTCTACAATGCTCTGCATAGAGCTACTCTAGCTAATTGCTCCCACTTTCAACTTAGAGTCATCTTGATTTAGTGTCAAAGCTTGCATCGGCGTAACCCTTTACGACGAACTCTTTATCACCTCCATAATCGAGAAACATTTCCTTAGTCATCCTGTTACTAAGGATAATCTTGACCTCTGTACAGTGATCTAGTCCTGGATCACTATTGTACCCCCTTGACAAACTCATGGCAAGGTACACAACATGTTTGGTACACAGCATGGCATACTTTATAGAACCTATGGCTGAGGCATAGGGAATGACTTTCATTCTCTCTATATTTTTCTGCCGTGGTCTGGCTTTGAGTCTTACTCAACTTCACACCTTACAAGTCAGGCAAGAACTCCTTCTTTGCCTGATCCATTTTGAACTACTTCAAAATCTTATCAAGGTATGTACTCATCGAAAGTCTTATCAAGCATCTTGATCTATCTCTATAGATCTTGATGCCCAATATGTAAGCAGCTTCACCAAGAACTTTCTTTGAAAAACTCCTTTCAAACACTCCTTTATGCTTTCCAGAAAATTCTACATCATTTCCGATCGACAATATGTCATTCACATATACTTAGCAGAAAGGTTGTAGTGCTCCCACTCACTTCTTGTAAATACAGGCTTCACCGCAAGTCTGTATAAATCTATATACTTTGATCAACTTATCAAAGCGTATATTCCAACTCCGAGATGCTTGCACCAGTCCATAGATGGATCACTGGAGCTTGCACATTTTGTTAGCACCTTTAGGATTGACAAAACCTTCTGGTTGCATCATATACAAGTCTTCTTTAATAAATCCATTAAAGAATGCAATTTTGTTATCCATTTGCCAGATTTCATAAAATGCGGCAATTGCTAACATGATTCGGACAGACTTAAGCATCGCTACGGGTGAGAAAGTCTCATCGTAGTCAACTCCTTGAACTTGTTGAAAAACTTTCGCAACAAGTCGAGCTTTGTGAACAGTAACATTACCGTCAGCGCCAGTCTTCCTCTCGAAGATCAATTTATTTTCGATGGCTTGCCGATCATCGGGCAAGTCAACCAAAGTCCACACTTTGTTCTCATACATGGATCCCATCTCAGATTTCATGGCCTCAAGCCATTTTGTGGAATCTGGGCTCATCATCGCTTCCTCATAGTTCGTAGGTTCATCATGGTCCAGTAACATGACTTCCAGAACTGGGTTGCCGTACCACTCTGATGCGGAACGAACTCTGGTTGATCTACGAAGTTCAGCAGAAACTTGATCTGAAGTTTCATGATCATCATCATTAGCTTCCTCACTAATTGGTCTAGGAATCACTGGAACTAGTTTATGTGATGTTCCACTTTCCAATTCGGGAGAAGGTACAATTACCTCATCAAGTTCTACTTTCCTCTCACTCACTTCTTTCGAGAGAAACTCCTTCTCTAGAAAGGATCCACTCTTAGCAACAAAGACCTTGCCTTCGGATCTTTGATAGAAGGTGTACCCAAAAGTTTCTTTTGGGTATCCTACAAATATTTACTTCTCCGATTTGGGTTCGAGCTTATCATGTTGAAACTTTTTCACATAAGCATCGCTGTCCCAAACTTAAAGAAATGACAGCTTAGGTTTCTCGTCAAACCACAGTTCATACGGTGTCATCTCCACGGATTTAGATGGTGCCCTATTTAACATGAATGTAGCTGTCTCTAATGCATAACCCCAAAAGCGATAGTGGTAGATCAGTAAGAGACATCATCGATCGCACCATATCTAATAAAGTACGGTTATGACGCTCGGACACACCATTACACCGTGGTGTTCCAGGTGGCGTGAGTAGTGAAACTATTTCACATTGTTTTTACTGAAGGCCAAACTCGCTAACTCAAATATTTTACCTCTACGATCATATCGTAGAAACTCTTATTTTCTTGTTACGATGATTCTCCACTTCACTCTGAAATTCTTTGAACTTTTCAAATGTTTCAGACTTGTGCTTCATTAAGTAGATATACCCATATCTGCTCAAATCATCAGTGAAGGTCAGAAAATAACGATACCCGCCGCGAGCTTCAACACTCATTGGTCCACATACATCTGTATGTATGATCTCCAACAAATTTGTTGCTCGCTCCATTGTTCCGGAGAACGGAGTTTTAGTCATCTTGCCCATGAGGCATGGTTCGCAAGCACCAAGTGATTCATAATCAAGTGATTCCAAAAGTCCATCACTATGGAGTTTCTTCATGCGCTTTACACCATTATGACCTAAACGGCAGTGCCACAAATAAGTTGCACTATCATTATTAACCTTGCATCTTTTGGCTTCAATATTATGAATATGTGTATCACCACGATCGAGATCCAACAAACTATTTTCATTGGGTGTATGACCATCGAAGGTTTTATTCATGTAAACAGAATAACAATTATTCTATGACTTTAAATGAATAACCGTATTGCGACAAATATGATCAAATCATATTCATGCTCAACGCAAATGCCAAATAACATTTATTTAGGTTTTACACTAATCCCGAAAGTATAGGGAGTGTGCGATGATGATCGTATCAATCTTGGAACCACTTCCAACACACATCATCACTTCACCTTTAACTAGTCTCTGTTCATTCTGCAATTCTCGTTTCGAGTTACTAATTTTAGCAACTGAACCGGTATCAAATACCCAAGGGTTGCTATGAACACTAGTAAAGTACACATCAATAATCTGTATATCAAAATATACCTTTGTTCACTTTGCCATCCTTCTTATCCGCCAAGTATCTAGGGCAGTTCCACTTCCAGTGACCATTTCCTTTGCAGTAGAAACACTTAGTTTCAGGCTTGAGTTTTAGCTTTGGGTTTCTTCACGGGAGTGACAACTTGCTTGTCATTCTTCTTGAAGTTCCCCTTCTATCCCTTTGCCCTTTACTTGAAACAAGTGGTCTTGTTAACCATCAACACTTGATGCTTTTTCATGATTTCTACCTTCGCCGACTTCAGCATCGCGAAGAGCTCGGGAATTCCTTTCGTCATCCCTTGCATATTATAGTTCATCACGAAGTTCTACTAACTTGGTGATAGTGACTAGAGAACTTTGTCAATTACTATCTTATCTGGAAGACTAACTCCCACTTGATTCAAGTAATTGTAGTACCCAGACAATCTGAGCACATGCTCCCTAGTTGAGCTATTCTCCTCCATCTTGTAGGCAAAGTACTGTCAGAAGTATTATACCTCTCGACACGGGCATGAGTATGGAATACTAATTTCAACTCTTGGAACATCTTATATGCTCCGTGGCGTTCAAAACGTTTTTGAAGTCCCGGTTCTAAGCCGTAAAGCATGGTGCACTTAAACTATCAAGTAGTCATCGTACCGAGCTTTTGTCAAAACGTTCATAACGTCTACATCTGCTCCTGCAATAGGTCTGTCACCTAGCGGTGCATCAAGGACATAATTCTTTGTGCCGCAATGAGGATAATCCTTAGATCACGGAACAATTCCTCATCATTGCTACTAACATCTTTCAACTTAGTTTTCTCTAGGAACATATAAAAAAATAAACGGGGAGCAACATCGTGAGCTATTGATCTACAACATAGATATGCTAATACTACGAGGACTAAGTTCATGATAAATTAAAGTTCAATTTAATCATATTACTTAAGAACTCCCACTTAGATAGACATCCCTCTAGTCATCTAAATGATCACGTGATCCAAATCAACTAAACCATGTCTGATCATCACGTGAGATGGAGTAGTTTCAATGGTGAACATCTTATGTTGATCATATCTACTATATGATTCACGCTCGACCTTTTGGTCTCCAGTGTTCCGAGGCCATATCTGCATATGCTAGGCTCGTCAAGTTTAACCCGAGTATTCTGCGTATGCAAAGCTGGCTTACACCCGTTGTATTTGAACGTAGAGCTTATCACACCCGATCATCACGTGGTGTCTCGGCACGACGAACTTTTGCAACGGTGCATACTCAGGGAGAACACTTATACCTTAAAATTTAGTAAGGGATCATCTTATAATGCTACCGTCGTTCTAAGCATAATAAGATAAACATCACATGCAATCAAAATGTGTGACATGATATGGCCATCATCATCTTGTGCTTTTGATCTCCATCTCCAAAGCACCGTCATGATCACCTTCGTCACCGGCGCGACACCTTGATCTCCATCGTAGCATCGTTGTTGTCTCGCCAACTATTGCTTCTACGACTATCGCTACCGCTTAGTGATAAAGTAAAGCAATTACATGGCAATTGCATTTCATACAATAAAGCGACAATCATATGGCTCCTGCCAGTTGCCGATAACTTTTCAAAACATGATCATCTCATACAAAACCGTATATCTCATCAAGTCTTGACCATATCACATCACAACATGCCCTGCAAAAACAAGTTAGACGTCCTCTACTTTGTTGTTGCAAGTTTTACGTGGCTGCTACGGGCTTAGCAAGAACCGTTCTTACCTACGCATACAAAACCACAACGATGTTTCGTCAAGTATGTGTTGTTTTAACCTTCACAAAGACCGGGCGTAGCCACACTTGATTCGGCTAAAGTGAGAGAGACAGACACTCGCCAGTAACCTTTAAGCAACGAGTGCTCATAACAGTGAAACCAGTCTCGCGTAAGCGTACGCGTAATGTCGGTCTGGGCCGCTTCATCTCACAATACCGCCGAAGCAAAGTATGACATGTTGGTAAGCAGTATGACTAGTATCGTCCACAACTCACTTGTGTTCTACTCGTGCATATCATCTACGCATAGACCTGGCTCTGATTCCACTGTTGGGGAACGTAGTATTTTAAAATTTTCCTACGATCACGCAAGATCTATCTACTAGATGCATAGAAACAAGAGGGGAGAGTGTGTCTACGTACCCTCGTAGACCGGGAGCGGAAGTGTCAAGTGACGCGGTTAATGTAGTCGAACTTCTTCGCGATCCAACCGATCAAGGACCGAACGCACGGCACCTCCGCGTTCAGCACACGTTCAGCTTGATGACGTCCCACGAGCTCTAGATCCAGTTGAGCTTCACGGGAGAGTTTTGTCAGCACGACGGCGTGGTGACAGATATGATGTATCTACCGCCGCAGGGCTTCGCCTAAGCACTGCAACGGTATAACTGAGGTGTGTTTCTGTGGAGAGGGGCACCGCACACGGCTAAAACAATTCAACTTGTGTGTACTAGGGTGCCCCCCTGCCCCCGTATATAACGGAGCAAGGGAGAGGCCGGCCCTAGAGGGGGCGCGCCAAGTGTGGGGAGTCCTACTAGGACTCCCAAGTCCTAGTAGGATTCCCCTTTCCTTTCCGGAGTAGGAGAGAAGGAAAGAGGTGGAGAGGGAGAAGGAAAAGGGGGTTGCACCCCTTGTCCAATTCGGGCC
>LR738712.1:630235047-630301621 GCA_902687465.1 Secale cereale
GGGGGGGGGGGGGGGGGGCGCGCCTCCTTCCTTCTGGCCTTTCTCCTCTATTCCCGTATGGCCCAATAAGGCCCATATACTCCGAAAAATACCCGAATCACTCGGAACTTTTCCGATGTCCGAATATAGTCGTCCAATATATCGATCTTTACGTCTCGACCATTTCGAAACTCCTCGTCATGTCCCCGGTCTCATCCGGGACTCCGAACTCCTTCGGTACATCAAAACTCATAAACTCATAATACCGATCGTCCTCAAACGTTAAGCGTGCGGAATCTACGGGTTCGAGAACTATGTAGACATGATCGAGACTCATCTCCGGTCAATAACCAATAGCGGAACCTAGATGCTCATATTGGCTCCTACATATTCTACGAAGATCTTTATCGGTCAAACCGCATAACAACATACGTTGTTCCTTTTGTCATTGGTATGTTACTTGCCCGAGATTCGATCGTCGGTATCTCTATACCTAGTTCAATCTCGTTACCGGCAAGTCTCTTTACTCGTTCCGTAATACATCATCTCGTGACTAACTCATTAGTCTTTTGCTTGCAAGGCTTATTATGATGTGCATTACCGAGAGGGCCCAGAGATACCTCTTCGACACTTGGAGTGACAAATCCTAGTCTTGATCTATGCCAACACCATGAATACTTTCGGAGACACCTGTAGAGCATCTTTATGATCACCCAGTTACGTTGTGACGTTTGATAGCACACAAGGTGTTCCGACGGTATTCGGGAGTTGCATAATCTCATAGTCATAGGAACATGTATAAATCATGAAGAAAGCAATAGCCGTAAAACTAAACGATCATAGTGCTAAGCTAACGGATGGGTCTAGTCCATCACATCATTCTCCTAATGATGTGATCCCGTTGATTAAATGACAACTCATGTCTATGGCTAGGAAACATAGTCATCTTTGACCAATGAGCTAGTCTAGTAGAGGCATACTAGGGACATACTGTTTTGTCTATGTATTCACACATGTATCAAGTTTCCGGTTAATACAATTCTAGCATGAATAATAAACATTTATGATGATATAAGGAAATATAAATAACAACTTTATTATTGCCTCTAGGGCATATATCCTTCACATGCTTGGCTGCCTGATTACCTTGCGATCTGCAAAATCGTTGGATTTCGCACTAAGGCACACCAAAATTTAAGTTCCAGTTTCTGAAATTTACGATTTTGTCATTCTCTCATACCAGGTTTCGTGATTTTGTTGTTTGCTCTTATCAAGTCTTTAAATCCTGCATGCCTAAGGACCGGGGTGGTCTGGGCATCATTGCCTCCCGCCGCATGAACGTGGCGCTCATGCTGAGATGGGTCTGGCGGATTCTACGCGGCGAGGGAGGGCTATGGCTACAGCTCATTCAGGCAAAATACCTTAGGGGACAACCGCTCTTGGCATGCACCCGGATGGATAGCTCACAATTCTGGCGAGCCATCCAAAAGATCAAGGAGGACATCCGCTTAGGGATCCCCTTCTCCTTAGGGAATGGGCGCGGGGTCCAATTTTGGCTGGATCCCTGGCTGGGCATGGAGCCATTACGCGTCTCCTTCCCTGGCCTATTCTCGATCTGTGTGGATCCGTCTGTTCTAGTGGCCACGGCCTTCCAAGATGGACAGTGGAACCTTGGGTTTCGTCGCACCTTCGGACTGGCCGAGAATAATGACTGGAGTAGACTGCGGGCCGCCCTGCCACTCGTGCTCCCAGATTATCCGGACACAGTTTCATGGCGGCGCACGTCGACGGCGGAGTTTCCAGTGAGCACGGCATACCAGGCCCTTTGCCGGCCGACAACTACCCCCTGGCTTGCCCCTCTATGGAAAGCCCCCGTCCAATTAAAGATTAAGATTTTTGTTTGGCAACTTCTACGAGATCGTCTCCCCTCGGGGACGGAGGTACTTAAGAGACACGAACCTGGGGATGGTCTATGCCCTCTCTGTGCAGTACCTGAGACTGGGACCCATATTCTCTTCTTGTGTACGGTAGCAAGGGTATTATGGACTTTTGTCCGCGAGGCGTTGGGGCCTGACTGGGAGGCCCTAAATCTCGCGGAGTTTCTTCAGCTTAGAGCTATTCAGCCATCACGGCATCGCCGTCTATTTTGGCTTATTTTTGCGGCAATGTCGTGGACTCTTTGGACGACTAGGAATAAGATGGTGATTGAGAAGGTTTTCCCGAAGAAGGCATCTGACTCCTTCTTCAAATTCCTTGCTTTCTTGCAACACTGGCACCCGCTCTGGAGGCAGCATGATCGCGCTCGCCTTGGCCTGATGATGGATGCGCTTTTGGCTTCGGCGCGTCGGCTGTCGTCCCCGTAGTGCCGCTCTGCGGTAGCCACTAGGTGCCTCTTTTTTCTATTTCTTTTATGCTTTCTTGAGCTTGATTGTGCTGTGGACCCAGTCGTTATCTGTCGGTTGTTGTTCGAATTTGGATTATAGACCGTTGCTTTATTTATAAAGCGGGGCGAAAGCCTATTTCGAGAAAGTCTTTAAAACTTGTCAAAACGTATTCCAAAAGATCTTATTTGAAAGTCCCCTCACGTCGCCGGCGGCGGCGTTCGTACAGCGGCCAACTGTGCACCGTAATCAGTAACTTTTTGAAAAGTTCCGACGAGCATACGCCCGATTGGTGCATGGAATCACGAGGTTCACTTTTGCACGTGATATTGTAGGACGCACCATCACTTCGATCAGTTCAGCTCGGCCATCACCGTACGTACCAAGCTATATCATCGGTGGCCATGCATTCACCAGCTTTTTCCTTACCACGCAGTTGACGCATGACTGTTCATGGTATTATTTTTCTGGCAAGGTTTCCATCGTTGGCACAGTGACGCTTTATTTTGGCAAGGTTTCAGCGTTGGCCAGTGACACGTTTCGGTAAGATCGGCGACTCCAACGTCTGTTTGGGGTAAATGGGCAGAATAGGCTGTCCAACACACGGAGTAAACGGATCAATATTCGTTTTCGGTCCGCTTTGGATCCATTCCACGTTCAACTTTGGACCGAGTTTGAGACCGAACGGATACGCGCGGACGACGTGTGGCGCGTGCCCACGTCCTCCCGTGGCCCGTCCGTCGGGGACACATGCGCCTCCTTTTCTATTCCCCTCTTCCCACTCCAGCTGCACCCCGCCTTTCTCGTCCCGAGCCGCCGCCATTTTTCTCGGACGTTTCGCTGTCCAGCACGGTCGCGCGCTCACCCCTACCCTTGTCGCAGCCCCCGTTCCCTCGACGGCCCGAGCTGTCCAACACCGGCCACCTGATTTTAGCGCATCCGGCGGTCGGATTTGAGCTCACCCGGCTACCATAGGCCGCGTCCTGCCATGGACTGGCCGGGTACCTGGCCGAACAGCCCCGGCAAGGCCGCCAGGCCGCATGCAGGTACAGACTCCGCCTCTAACCGCTCGGATCTACCACGTCGGCCGTTCGCCAGCAAATACACCAACGGACGTCGTTCGGGCTCGGTGCTGGCCCAAAGGCTCGTCGGCGCACTGTTGCCGCTCATAAAGTGCGTCGACTGTCCACGGAAGGTCGCGCATTGCGTATCTACAATGCCGGAACATCCCAGATGGGTATTCGTCAAGTGCAAAAATGATGGGTTATGTGCTAGTGTTTTTAGTTTCGGTTGTGCTCATTCGGATTCGGAGCATTTTGCTTATTTTCAAATTCATATTGTGTAGGAAGGATGCAACTTTTGGTATTGGGAAAAAGGATACATTGATCTATTGATAGAACAAATTTTGATAGATGTCCGTGCACTTGTTGTTAGAATAGAGGCTAGAGATGAGACTAGATGCGAAGAAGCACACTCTACTTCTTTAGACTCGAAGAAGAAAAAAGCATGCAAGATCGAGACTCCGCAGATCAACAATGAAGGCATTCAGAAGGCACAAATTCAACTTATAGGAGCAATTACATAAGTTGGTTATCTCTTAAAATGTCTAATTGTGGTTCTTGTTTTCTTTAATTTTACAACAGTAGTCCAAAATTGGTAAATGTACTCCAATGTATCAAAAAGGTCGTTGATGAAATAATTAAATGCGGCCAAAAAATAAATGTGGACGAGATGCGGTCGCGTGTTGATCGCACGGCGGGCGCATCCACAAATTCTGGTGAACAAGGCCACATTACCACCCCAAACAGATCAAAAAAAGCGAAGACTTGCGTGGAAATTGCCCTTAGACGTGTCACAAGCGTGTCGTTCTTGTTTTGAACTTTCAAACTATCTCAAACGAACTCCGACGCAGGACACGAAATGATCCGACCGCGTTTGTTTGGAGTCAAACGAGAATCACGAAGGCCAACGCGCGGGCGCAACAGTAAAATATGTTTGTTTCACGTTCAGCCGAACTCATCCCCGAAGCAAAATTTTCTTTGGGTTTGTGTCCAGACGGACATCGAACGAACGCGCATGTACCTGCTCCGCGTCTATCTCGAGCCCATGTGGCAGCCGCCCACAAACTTCCCATTGCCCACATTTATCTGCACGTTCGGGTGTACCTGCCTATTAACCACCCGACCGCGGGGACCTCGTCCCTTTTAATGTTGAAGCCATGGACGGGTCAGTCCACAGAGTTTCATTCCCGGCGATGCATGTCTCCTCGATCCACGACACGCATAAACCCTAGCCCCGTCTGCCGCTCTTCCACCTCCTTGTCGTAGGCCATGGGCTGGCATTTGATCCTCAAACACAAGGGGAAGTACCACCACGAAGTCGGGTCGTCCTCCGGCCCTCACAGTTGCTCCACCCCTCCTCCTCCATCTCCACCTCATGCATTCCACATCCCATCGACGGCTGCCGCGCCTCGCATGCGGTCATACGTCAAGGCGGAGATCTGCAAGCGGTATTGGGAGACATGCACGGCGCCGCGAGGAGATCGGCTGCCACCGCACCAGCCTACCGCCAAACCTCACCGACAACGCGAGGTACGACGTGGACTCCCCGTTGTGTGGTACGTGGCTCTGTAACGAGCACGATCTTCGGCGGCAATCTTTCTTTGCCGATCGTGCTAAGAGCCCGCACCCCACACCCTCCCAGCACGCCCCAACTGTGCGGGCGTATGTGGGTTCACGGCCTGATGTCCACGCCTTCCCCGTCACTATCCCGCCACCACCCCCTCCGATGACTACCAAGGAGGAGGCGGAGCTCATGAGCTGGGTGATGGAGGACTCCGTCTGCATCCACGATGAGTGCCAATGGGAGGGCTTCGAAGAGATCATGGCCCTCTCCGCGGCGGGCGATGTCGCCATCCTTGAGCTCGATGCTGTGGTTAAGGAGGAGACCATGGACTACGTGCAGGAGCAGGTGCCGGGGGAGGAGGAGGAGCCCACGGCTTGGAACCCGGCCTTGGTCGGCCTGTCCCGATTGTGGACACAGACAATACCGTGCACGCCGGCGTACGTGTCTGTGCCGCTCGTTTGTGTGGGCGCCGACACATTGTCACCATCCCCGCCACGGCCAGAGGTAGTGCAGGCGCCTCTGGCTTGGCAGGGGGCCGCCAACAGACCTGTAGTAGTGACCGCCGTACGTCGACTTGACTGGGGACGACGACGAGGAGGATGGTGGCCCGTGTAGACTGCAGCGGCATCGTGGACGACCATGGCGGCGGTGGCGTCAAGTCCTTTTTATGTGTTTTCTAAATTTTATGTTAGGTTTAATGTGCGGCCGGGACTTATTTTAACGGTTTAAATATCATCATATTGTTTAATTAACTTTATTTGTATGTTTTAAGAGGTGTGGCTGGTTAATTTTTATTAGCCAAACAAAATGTGATTCCGTCGTCCGGTTGGGTGCAATAGTAGGCGGACGGACAAAACTAGACGTAACCGTCCTTTTTCCAATCCAAACTGACAAAATCTGGATAAATGGACGTTGCGTTTAAGGTCGGCAGTTGAAATTAGCCTCATCAACTAACCTAGGAGAATAGAAACACTTTTCACAAGGGCAGGGTTTGATTTTTCACGAGCTCACGGACCGATTGTTTTGGCTGATGGTTTGAAAATTTCAATTAACAAAGTCACTAACGTAATATGATGAACCCGACTGAAAACTCATCAAGTTGTACAGAACTAGAAGAGGTGCATACAAATAATTGTTCTTCTTGTAGTTCAGATGTTGCATATGTGGTGTACAAAAGGTGTATTTTTAGATATGGTTTTTTCAGATAGTGTGAGAGATGGGGAAGGATTATGTCGACATTTAGATACATTATAACTGAGCACTTTTCCTGCCCTTTCAGACCATTAGCATTTCTAACCGTTGGATTGTCACTTTTAGCCTTCATTAACCGTCCGATTTGCTCTTAATCGCACCAAATCGCGCTTACAGGCTTCCTGACGAGCGCTAGCTTCTCGGGCCGCTGCTCCGGTGGTATTTTTGGGCATCGGCCGTTTAATTGGGCCTACTGGGCCTGTACTAGGATCCCGCCGAATGCAAAAGTGAAAACCCTAAAACTAACTGCTCGCGACCCTGGTCTCTTTCCCTCGTAGCCTTGGGTGGCGGCGCCTCGGCATGGTTGACCGACATGGGTGCCGACCGAGTATGAATTGGATTGCAATGGGGACTGTGCTGCAAGGTCCATTCGGTTGCACAGACGCGACAGACAGCGTCTCCTCTTTCCGTTCGGTTGCACGGATGTGAGCGGCACGGCGGGATGGGGCGGGGCGGCGAACAGTCCTGAAGTTCAATCGCGGAGGATGATTGATTGAGAGGTTAATCGGCCATTAATGCCAATCGATGATCCGGGAAGGACAGTTTCATCACATATTCATATCAATTGATTGATGAGAGATTAACCGTGCCTCTATAAATTCGTGCGAGCCGTCTCTTTATATTCAAGCGTGCCTATAAAGTCCCAGCCGCTGCTCCATTCCCACCCTGCTCACTTACGCAAACCATTCTCTAGCACATGCAATAGGTGATTCTTAGGTCCCCAGACTCCAGATGTTCCAATTCTTTGTCTCCCTCTTTGCTGCATCTTCTCTTCACAGAATTCTTACTGCATTTTTTTAGAAAACGAGTTTACATACTTCAGCCTGCTTTAGCTTTGTTATAGAAGGTGATGCGGTGGTTCCAATTCTCAGTTGTTGTCTACATATACTGATGTGGTCTCTGTCTAATTCAGTCCAGATCCTCACCGGCCGTGCTGCAGGCGAGAACCCCGAGAGGGACAAGCGACTGCGCCTCCACCTTCCAGATGACGCCTCACTGCAAGAAGACGCGGGGACTTGGATGTTGGTCATGATGACGGCATCCTTCTCGTGTGGTTCGAGTTCGAGCTCAAGGCCCAGGTGGCTGTCCTCGGGGACGATCTCCTCTTCGACAGTCTGACTCATCATAAATGGCAGGACGCACCGCCGTCTTATTAGTTGGACGCGTCCTGCGACGGCGCACAACAGCGTCATCCGACGGCAGGCCACTACATCAGCCGAGGACTGGCCGCCAAGTCGGTGTCCCCTCCACCCAGCTTGGTACATCCCGTATCCAACGGCAGGCCCCTACATCAGCCGAGGATTGGCCGCCGAGACGGTGTCCCCTCCACCCAGCATGGTACATCCCGTTCCTCTTCCTCTACCCATACTCCGCGACTATAGCGTCGGAGGTCAAGCACGTGACTTGATCGATTCCTTCTCTAGGTGCAAGCAAAGTAGCAAACACACATGTACGCAGTTTACGAGCCGCCAGCTAGCTTGAACAAATTGATCTTTCAAACGCACGAGAAGATCACACACAAGTAGGCGACATGGTATACTCGAGGAACATAACGGTGGGGTGGCGCCGGACGACGGACTAACTCTAAAATATTATAGTTAGTCATCTTTTTTTGGAAGAGTTTATAATTCTTCTTTGGAGGTTTTATTTTGTTATTTTACCGATGCATGAGCAAGTAATCATTATTGATATTGACAAGATATTGCAATCTCTCTTACTCAGGTAGGTAGTTCTGTAATGATGTTTGAGTGATACTGAAGAAAATGATCTATGAGCAAGTCAGCCTTGATTACTTTTTCAGCTAGGCAACCACCTCCATTTTCTATCGTTCTTAACACTATTATTTTGATTAATGTGCCGTTTGCAGACATATATGTGTTACATATAATACTCAAATGAAATTGTCTTGCAAGATCTACATATTTTTCTCTAATGGATTGATGTTGAACAGGATTGTGGCTTAGTATTGATCTCATTATTTGAGATATACACTTTTATGACTGAGATTATGTGTCCTTAAACAGGCACATATAAAACTTAATTGAAGTGCCATGTATGTCTTGTATGGGCCTCTAGCAGGATGGCTTGGTGTTTAAGTTGCCATTTATGTCATAATTTTCTATGCTTGGAAAATATTAAGTTCATCAATTTGTAGTAAATTCATGGTATTCTGCCTAGATTAACTCTCATTGTGCATTGCAGGCTCTACTTAATAGTCCAAATGAAAGATAAACAAAAACAGATGTAGAACTAGCATCCATTTTGAATCATATGTTTGATACTGCAGCCCGTGTTCAAGAACTATTGTATTGCAAGCAAGGAAGGACGTGCGGGCTGTATTGTCTCCTTGAAACCACAAAAATAAAGAGGACTCTCAAGGTTATTTTCTGGAGCTGGGATCCCTTGGTGATTCTTGATTGTAGCTGAGCTAACCATAGCTGAAAATCTCTATATTAATGAAAGTTGGAAGTGGTCACATTCAGAAGAAGAAATATGTACAATGGGTCTTTCTTAGTTGATAGCATTTGATATATGCCACGTGGTAATTAAAGCTTGGCTGCTATTTGTTCAATGCTTTGATGCACAATCCAATATTTCACAGCAATGTGAGACAATGAATGTAAATATTCCTCTTCGACACACAATGGTAAACATATGCATGCATGCCAAAAGATTTGTAGCATCTCTAATACTTGTGTACTTTTATTTGTATATTTTAATCCTTTTGTAGTCAAAATAAACAGGCGCGGCAACGCGCGCCATCAATGATCTAGTTAAAAAAGAATCTACAATCAGATTTTTTTAATAATGGCCCGTAGCAACGCACGGGCATTCTACTAGTAGCTACTCCCTTCGTTCCTAAATATAAGTCTTTTTAGACATTTCAAATGGACTACAACATACAGATGTATGTAGACATATTTTAGATTATAGATTCACTCATTTTGCTTCATATGTAGTCACCTGTTGAAATCTCTAGAAATACTTATATTTTGGAACTGAGGGGCTATAGAATATGGGCACATCGTTTTCCCTAACCTAGCCGCCGGGAGCAAGGCGACTAGGCAGGCGACTTTCTACCCCTGATCTCCACCGGCCAGGCTGTTGGTCCCTCCTCCCTTCGGCTGCTGCTCCGGTGGCAGGGGAGAGGGTGGAACCCCATTCCTTGGCACTATAGTTAGGGTTTGGTTTTGTAGGTCGTGGTGCGTCGTTGTGGTGGTGGGAGCGGCGCCCAGACGAATAAATCTACCTCAGCCCCACTCCCACACCGGCGATGTCCTTCATGGCAGCGTCTCGGAGTTGATGGCATTGTGTGTTTGTCGATCCTTCGGATCGGCGACGTTAGGGTTCATGGGTGGTGTCGGCGAGGCGGCGTCAGTGACTCCATCAGGTGTGTATCTCCTTCTGCTCTGTCCCCGTTACCGCGGCGTTGTCTCCGACGCCATGGCGGAGCAGGGAGGATTTATCGTCCGGGAGTACGCGCAGGCCGTTGTCTGCGCATGTGACAACTGGAAGATGGTGCATCCTGTGCTGGCTTTGTGGTTGGTGGCTGACGGTTCTGGTTTCCTCCTTCGATGTCGTAGTCGTGCAGGGGTGTCAGTTCTGTAGTTCGATAACGTGTCCGGGGACACGTTGCCCCGGCCTGATTCTTTCAACGGCAATGGTTTTATTTTCGGCAAACTACTTTGGAGGTCCATAAAGTTGTTGATCAGCGATGGAGCCGCATCGAGCTCAGGTGAAGAGGTGATCTGTCTTCCTTCTCTTGGTGGTCGCTTCGGTGGTGTCTAAGAAGAGGGACAGACGCTGGGTTTTTTCATATGATTATTCTATCATTTCAGTTCTATAATGTTGGTGTTTACGTGCTTTGTAATTGGATATTTCTTTTGTAAATAAGACACGTATTATCATAAAAAAAAAAGACACATCGCATTACCCACGTGAACTGTTTTGCTACGCCGCACCGTGGTGGTGCGTGGGATCACCTTATCCAGTTATCCTAGAATAGTATCATACCATGCTACTTGTATATATATATTGCTATCCCTCGGTTGGCGTGACTGTAATACAGTAGTAGTTTTTTGCTTTCTTCCCCTCCGTTGAAAATGACACAATCTTATCTACCACGAGACAAGGGCCTCGGTGGTGGGCAGGTGCTGCCGTCTTCCTCTTTCTGGCCGACGAATGATGCGTCGGCCTTGGCCGCCGTTCGGGTGTTCCCAAGACGTTGTGAATGATGGGCCGGCACTCATGGTAAATTCGCCCGTGCGCAGCCACGATCGGCGCACCGCGCACGCATGACAAAGTATCTACAGGGCCATGCATGTCGTGTGCACGCGGCGCCTGTGCACGGCCGGCGTCTCTGCGTGCGAGCGCCGCTCGATCGCGATTAAATTGGTGTTCCTTGTGGTGTGGGCGAGCGCAACGGCAATAACCGCTGTCGCGTGACGCTCCGGTGAGCCTCACGAGGGGCCCGCTGCGCCGGTACGTGCATGGAGCCGCGCCGATGGCTCTTTTTCTTCTCGTCATTCACCCTGAACATGGTAAAACTTGCACTTGAGGTCGTGCGATCACCCCGAGACACGGGCGGTTTGTTATCCGCGCGTGCGTGCACGGCTCACATGCACGGTTAGGGCATGTACAATGGTTCTAGCTTAAAGATGCCACGTAAGATAAATGATGAGGTGGAGGAGAGAGAAATCATAAGAGAAGGCTTGTCTTAGCTTATTTAAGCAAAGACAAGAGATGATAGCTTAGCACAATTTGTCTCACCGTGTTTTTAGGAATAACTAATTATTGAAGATAAGGCTAAGAGATGACCCATTGTAGACTTATTTTTTTGTCATCTCTAATTTACATGCAAAACTTAAGATAAGACTATCTTAGCAACCATTGTACATGCCCTTATGGCGCTGCTTCTTCAAATGAGGCATCCGCCATGCCCCTGCAGTCCCAGTGTCCCATCCTATACCTACCATGGCTGCAACGGCTAACACCAGTCTACTGAACACACTGGCACCAATAGACCCAGGAGAGAGTACAGCCGGCAAACGTCCAGTGCACCACGTACGCACGGTCGATGGCAACCAGGCGGAGAAAGCAGTAAAAACGATGGGCGCGCGACAACAATTGGCACCACAGAAAGCAACGCGGCGGGTGATCAAGGCCGGTAAGACCACGTACACTCACCCCCAAGGGAAACCGTGGCATGTGCGGGAGCACGCCTAGCTACTGCTTTTACCGCCGCGCACGGCCTCGGCCAGCCAGCGGCGCGCAGGCGGTCACACCCGCAAGCCCGCACGCATGTGCGGCCGGGCCGGTACTACGAGACATTGAGCCGTTAGTGCCGTCATGGCCGGGCTACGTCGGCATTGGCGTGGCAGTCGGGGTTGCAAGGAGTCGTTCAACTTTCTAGCTAGTGATGCAGTGACTTGCAACGCTGGCCGGCATGATAGCGGTACCTTCGCGGTCCGCCTCTCTGGTGGAGCTTTGCGTCGGGTCAAACTGTCTATTCGCTGTTTTTTATTCCCGGTCTAGTGCGCCGTGTGCATGCCAATGCCGCCCGGCCTCACGTATGGTCTTATCTTACGACTCTACTTGTACCACAGTGTCTAGTATCAGCATGCAGACCATGCTACAAATACAGTCAGAAAAGAACAGATGATAATCCATTCACTCCCTCGAATACAGTAGATTGGATTGCCCCAGAAGCTAACAAAACACGCTGGGAATCTCCTGAGCACATTTGAAACTTGAGCGAAGACGACGAAGAGAAAATGGCGAGCTGCGTGGCGACGGAGCGATCTACCCTGTCCAATAATTGTAGAATGTGCGCCACTGTATTATTTACTGCCACCGCACGGCAAGGCCTCCAGGCCCCTCCCACGCCCTGCCGGCGCCAGTCATTGCAGTCGCCATTTGAATTAGGGGATCGAAAGTGCCAAATTGGAAGATTCTCGCTGCCAGGAGCTGCGTCGCCTCTTCTGTGTGTTTCACATCTCCTTTGTCCTCTTGTCTTTGGGTTCTTCCATTAATGCGATCTACACGATGCATGCACGCGGCTGTGTTTGCTTCTCCATGGCGACGATCTACCACACCAAACAAATCTGCATCGCACACAAAAATGTTATTTGATTCTGTCTGTATTTTCATGAAAACATTTCCTCAGTTAGTGTTCGAAAGGCAGACGAATATAGAGAAAAATGGAGGAGTACGATTTACTTGAGGTGAATCATGCCCTGGCTTCGCATCTGTCGGCAGGCAACATATTGACTGCGCACTTATGAGATCCGAAGGCCTAGCATTTTGTTTCTTTGAAACTGCAGGTTAAACCCTTTGCTGCATTTCTTAAGATGGAATCTGGTGAGCTCTTCTTGTCAGGGAAAAAGGTTCTAATTTGCTCTGCTGATAGAATGATCAGCTGACATCAGAATCCAGGTCTCACATATGACACAACAAGCCCGCACTGCTACTTTGATTGGTCAGACCCTCAGAGTGAATATTTCGTTAACATGGCCAGCACGTTTGGTCTGTCGAAAAGGCAAGACATCGTTAAGTTACAGTGGCAAGCCTTCTTTTCTGGCTATTGTTTGGCAATGCAACTCTCAATTAATTTGGGTGCATACACGCACGTATATATATACAAGGAGTGGTCCACGGCCTCGGCTATACAAGGAAACTAGAGGCGGGACTAGGTAGGAAATGATCCTACATATACATGCGATATATTGCCTATACAAATATATTCAACACCCCCCCGCAGTCGATACGGCATCTGTGACGCATAGACTGGACCGAAACTCCTCGAACTGAGTCGTCGGTAAACCCTTGGTCATAACATCGGCGAATTGCTGAGCAGTGGGAACATGCAAGACTCGTATGTGTCCGAGAGCCACCTGCTCACGCACGAAGTGGATGTCGAGCTCGATGTGCTTCGTGCGACGATGATGAACGGGGTTGGCGGAGAGGTAGACTGCAGAAACGTTGTCGCAGTAGACAACGGTGGCCTTGGCCACACCGAGATGCAACTCCTGGAGAAGCTGTCGCAACCAGGAGCACTCGGCCACAGCATTGGCCACAGCGCGATACTCAGCCTCGGCGCTCGATCTGGACACCGTGGGTTGTCGTTTAGACGACCACGATATGAGAGAGGGCCCGAGGTAGACGCAATAGCCGGAGGTGGAGCGGCGAGTGTCGGGGCAGCCAGCCCAGTCGGCGTCTGAGTAGGCCACCAGGTCGGTGGAGGATGACGCTGTCAGCGTGAGGCCCAGAGCCATGGTGCCGCAGATGTAACGAAGGATCCTCTTCACCAGGGACCAGTGAGAGTCACGCGGAGCGTGCATATGGAGGCACACTTGCTGGACGGCATACTGCAAGTCGGGCCGAGTGAGCGTCAAGTACTGAAGAGCACCAACGATGGACCTGTAGAAGGCGGCATCCGGTGCCGGAGTACCCTCAAGAGCGGAGACCTTGGCCTTCGTGTCGATAGGCGTAGGTGCAGGCTTGCAATTAAGCATGCCGGCGCGCTCGAGCAACTCGTGGGCGTACTGCTGCTGATGAAGAAAGAACCCATCGGCACGCCGTACCACCTCGATCCCGAGGAAGTAGTGTAAAGGACCAAGGTCCTTCATGGCAAACTCGGTGCCGAGGCGAGCTGTGAGCTGGCGAAGAAGCTCAGCCGAGGAAGCGGTCAGGATGATGTCGTCGACGTAGAGCAGCAGATAGGCCGTCCCACTGGTGTGCTGGTACACGAACAGAGAAGCATCCGAGCGAGTAGCTTGGAAACCAAGCTGCTGAAGGAAGGCGGCAATACGCTGGTACCATGCACGAGGGGCCTGCTTGAGCCCATAGAGCGAGCGCGAGAGCAGGCACACGTGATCCGGCTGGGTGGCGTCGACGAAGCCGATAGGCTGCTGGCAGTAGACCTGCTCGGTAAGATGGCCATGAAGAAATGCGTTGGAGACATCCATCTGGTGGACGGGCCAGGCGCGAGAGACCGCCAGCTGCAGGACGGTGCGGATGGTGCCCGGTTTGACAACCGGGGCGAAAGTGTCGGTGAAGTCCACACCCGCACGCTGGCGGAAACCGCGAACGACCCAACGAGCCTTGTATCGCTCGAGGGTCCCGTCAGGTCGAGTCTTGTGCCGAAAGACCCACTTGCCGCTGATCACATTAGCATGCGGCGGCCGAGGCACCAGCTGCCAGGTGCGGTTGCGCTGAAGCGCATCAAACTCCTCCTGCATCGCGGCGAGCCAATGAGGGTCACGAAGAGCCGCTCGAGCCGACGATGGGAGAGGTGAGGGTGTCGAGGTGGAGGCCGCGAGAAGGTACTCGTCGGCGGAGTACCACTGACTCGGGCGGAGCGCTCCAGTCCGGGCGCGAGTCACCATGCGGTGAGGTGGAGAGTCCGGGGCGGCAGCGGGCGAGGCTGATGAAGAGCCCGCTGCGGCCGAACTGTCCGAGGGCGCCGAAGAGACCGGCGCGGACCCGGATGACCCGGGTGCTGAGGAGGCCGACCCGGGCGTAGGGAAGGCCGGCGTGGTCGGCGCGGCCGAGGCCGCCGGAGAGGCCGGCGCGGTCGTTGCGGCTGAGGCCGCTGGAGAAGCCGGCGCGGGAGAGCCGGCGGAGGGTGATGCAGGCGCCGACGCAGCCGTCGCTGCGGAGGCGGACGTCGGGGACGCCGGAGCGTCGACCGAAGCCACGGGGCTGGGCCTCGAGCTCGTAGCCGTCGAGCGGGGCAGCGGGCCAAAGCCGGGAGGCGGCCCAAGGTGGGCTCGAGGGCGCGCATGCACACCAAGAGAGCCCGATGTCGAAGGTCCAGGAGCCGGTGGTGTAGTCGTCGAGGAGTCAGACGGTGGCACCTGCTGAAACGGAAAAACCCTTTCATCAAAGTAAACGTGTCTAGATGTGAAAACACGATGGGAGATCGGGTCGTAGCATCGGTAGCCCTTGGTGTTGGGAGGGTAGCCCAAGAAGATGCATGCGAGAGAGCGTGGAGCTAGCTTATGAGGGGTGGAGGAGGCGATGCTAGGGTAGCAGAGGCACCCAAAGATGCGAAGATCGTCGTAAGATGGTGGGCTCCCGAAAAGCAGGTGGTGCGGTGCAAAGTTGCCGCGAACACGACATGGCCGAATGTTGATAAGAAGTGATGCGGTGGCGAGGGCGTCGGGCCAGAAACGGGGTGGCACATTAGCATGGAAGAGTAGGGTGCGAACGCAATCGTTGAGAGTGCGTAGGACCCGTTCGGCCCGCCCGTTTTGTTGCGAGGTATAGGGGCAAGTGAGACGGAAAATCGTCCCATGTGTGGCGAGGAGATTGCGAACCGCAAGGTTATCGAATTCCTTCCCGTTATCGGTTTGGATGGCATGGATGGGGCGACCAAACTGTGTGATGACATATGAATAAAATGCGGTGAGAGTGGAAAGAACGTCGGATTTCCGCCGTAACGGGAAGGTCCACACATAGTGCGAAAAATCATCCAAAATGACGAGATAGTAAATATAGCCTGTATTACTCGCAACTGGAGAAGTCCACACATCACTATGAAGTAGTTCAAACGGATACGATGCAACCGAGGATGACGTGCCAAAAGGAAGACGAGTATGTTTGCCTAGACGACATGCATGACAAGTGTGACCGTCGGTCTTATTACAAGTGAAGGAAAAACTCCGAAGAATATGACGGAGAGTGGTGTCGTTGGGATGGCCCAACCGAGCGTGCCAGAGGTCCACACCGACGGAGAGGGCGACCGGAGAGGTGTTGGTGGAGGAGAGTGGGTGGACCGGGTAGAGCTCGTCGGGGCTATCACATCGGTGAAGCACCATCCGGGTACGGGCATCCTTGACAGAAAAACCACACATGTCAAATTCAACGGTAACGGGATTGTCACGAGTAAGAGAACGAACGGAAACAAGATTTTTAATGAGATGGGGAGACACAAGTATGTTAGATAAAGATATCGGTGTGGATGTAGATGGAAAATAAGCATGACCTATATGCGTAATGGGAAGTGATGATCCATCACCGAGAGTAATACGGTTGGAAGTGGCAACTGGATAGGAGGTATGAAGAGTACCAGGGTTGGCAGCCATATGAGCGGTGGCGCCGGTGTCCATATACCAGTCGCCGCCACCCGTATAGTTGGCCGGCGAGGGGGCGGAGTGCAGAGCCGCAAGCAGTGCGGGATCCCACGGAGCCGGCGGAAGAGGAGGCGCCGAAGGCTGGGCGGCGTATGGCGCCGCGGCATGGGGCGCCGGAGGGGGCGCGACGTACGGCGCTGGAGGGAGCGCTGCGTACGGCGCCTGGGGAGCGGCGAACATCGCCTGATGAGAGGCCGGGCGCGGGCCCAGAAGGCCAGGAGCGGGCGGGCGGGGTACAGGCATGCTGTACGCATGGACCAGCCCCGTCCATGGGTTTTGGGCCGCGGCCCAGGGCGCGGCGGCCTGCTGCTGACGGGGCGGACCGCCCTGGCCGTTGCCCTTCCGACCGCGACGTCCACCACGGCGGCGATCAGAGGGGGCAGGCTGGGGCGCCGGTGGCTGGGGAAAGCCCGCCGCGGGGTGCGGGTACTGGCCATAGGTGGCCGCCGGTGGAGGGAACCGCGGTGCCGGAGGCGCCTGGGAGGACGGCGGTGGCGGACCGCCGCGGGACGTCCCAGCGTGGAGGGCGGTGTGGGTGGCCCTGGCTTTGGCCATCTTCATGCGACGCTCTTCCAACCGCAAATAAGCCACGACCTTCGGAAAAGTCGGCTCCGGGATCAAGGTGAGGTTTGAAGCGGCGTTGCCGAATTCCTCATTGAGCCCGGCGGTGAGAGTGCTGAGGAGGAGTTCGTCGGAGATGATCTCGCCAAGGTCACGGAGCTCATCTGCAAGTTTCTTGAGACGCATGCAAAAATCATCGATAGACGAATCAAGTTGATGAGACCCAAAAAATTCTTGCTGAAGAAAAACCCGGCGTTGGAGTTGGTTGTCGGTGAAGAGCCCGTTGAGTTTGGTACAAACGGCGAGGGCGTCATCCCCGTCGGTGACCACCGTGTGGAAGAGATCGCGGGAGATGGTGAGGTAGAACCAACGAATGAGTGTAGCATCGATGGTCATCCACTCAGCATCATCATGCATGCGGCTGGAATCAACGGAACCGTCGACGTGATCATGGAGATGATACTCGCGGAACACTAGATTGAAGTATGTCTTCCAGGCATAGTAGGCGGAGGTGGAGTGATCAAGGCACACGGGTACGCGGCGGTGGATGTCGATGTCGCGGATGATGACGGGATCGGGGCCGGCGAATGGGTTGGAGCCGGAGGCGGATGATCTTGGTGAGGCCATGGCGATGAAGGGAGGTGGTGGTGCGGCGGCTGAAAGAAAGCAGCGGCAACGGGGAGGAGGTGCGGCGGCTGTATGGAGGCAGCGGCGGCAGGGAGGAGTGTGGCGGCGGCGCGACTAGAGGCGCGGCGGCGGTGGTGCGGCGGCGGCGGCCTAGGGGCGCGGCGGCGGCAGGAGCGGAAGCTTTAGGAATAGGATCGTGGAAAGGAAACTGATACCATATTGTTTGGCAATGCAACTCTCAATTAATTTGGGTGCATACACGCACGTATATATATACAAGGAGTGGTCCACGGCCTCGGCTATACAAGGAAACTAGAGGCGGGACTAGGTAGGAAATGATCCTACATATACATGCGATATATTGCCTATACAAATATATTCAACACTGGCGTCCCCCGCACCCCCCCGCGTCGCCCCCGCTCGGGCGACTCGGGCGGGATCTCAACCCTAGCCGCCGAGGGTTCCCCGTCCTTCCATCCCTCCCTCCGCCGTCGCCGAAGGACGCCGCCGGCCTATAGCCCGGGGCTGACGACGGTGGCGGGGGCCTTCCCTCTCTCCCGCGCCATGGGGACGGTGCGGAGCCCCGGGCGTGTGGTGGCACGGCCGATCTGGCCTTGGTGGCGTGGCGGTGCCTTTCGGCGGCGGCGCGGCGAACGCCTCGGCCTAGGGCGGTGGCGGGTGCGGCGGCCGGCCCTGCTTCGGGCAGCGGCCTTGGCTGCGTTCGACGGCGGCGGCCGGGTCTGCGACGACGGATCGTCTGACCTCGGATCGGCGGTGACGGCATGGAGGGCCTGGTGGTTGGGTCGGCGCCATGCGTGGTTTGCCCTCCGGACAGATCTGATCTGGTCGGTGCGGCCTGCTTCATGTGCGGCGGCTCAAGATCGACGGCGACCCGTGCACACTATGCTTGGTGGAGGTTCTTCGAGCGGATCCGGGTGAAAACCTAGTTCTCGGCTTCATGCCAAGACCGGCGTTGGCGCACTCTTTTGTGTCATTACCTTCTTGAAGGCATGGCCGTGGAGAAGCTCCAGACCTCGATCCGCTACCTCCGAGGGAAACCCTAGATCAGTAGATCGGATGACGGCGGCGCGTTGGTGTCGTTTCCTCCTTGGGGGCGTCATTCTTGGAGGCGTACAAGGGATCAGGGACCAGTGGGCGGCCTTTTTGGTGGAACAGTGCTTCATCCTACACATTGATGACGGCGGATCTCGGCGGCGTGGCGCAGTGGAGACTCGACGCCTGATGCGCGGTGATGGACTCGCACAGGAGGAGGTACTTGTCTGGCGTCATGGTGGTGTCGATGGCAGAGTGGCCTGACAAGGTAGAAGCCCCAATATCTGCTCTGAAGACGGACCTGTGGAAGATGGCGATGACGACACATGTGAGTGCGTCAGACCAGTTTATGCCCCAGACCCGGTATGTGGCTCGGCTGGGGCTTCTGGCTTTTGATGATAGGCTTAGGTGAGTGGTTTGGGTATTTGGCCCAGCTAGCACCCCATCATCATATGGATAGGAGTAGTGGCATATGTTGCCAAGATGGCGGATTCAGACATATTATTGTAATACTTTGTATGGTCCTCGAGAATAATCAATAAAGTGGCCGCATGCATCTCCCAGATGCAGAGGCCGGGGATCATTCTCCTTTTCTAAAAAAAATAAAAAAATATCGTTAAGTTACAGTGTTAGGGAAACTCTAACCGATCCCCTATATATATAACCAAGGATTCGACGGAGCAAAACCTTAGAGGCGTATTTTTACTCCACCAAGATTTGGATGGACCTAGCCGATCCTCTATACATAACGGAGTAAAATTCAAATTTGCATAATAGTTCACCTTGCTTTCGATTTAAACAACCGAAATGGGCCACATTGTTTTGAACCAAAATTTAACTCATTGTCTTGACAACCAAAATTTAAACTAAACTTAAACTAAACATAAACTAAAACTAAACTAATCTTTATACTCATCCTTGCCATAGTAGACATCGAGTCAATCTTGCCTCGACATGCCACCGCCCATTGGGTCCGGGCCGGTGCCGTCATCACCACAGTCAGGGAAGATGCGCCCGTTCCATTTTTATTGCGCGAGCTTTCCCCTGAGAATGGAAGCCTACTTGAGGGTATTTATTTATTTTTGCCTTCGTTGATGACACAAATTTCTTGGCTTATCCATGAGGAACGGTAATAAAAAAAGTACATGAGAAATTACGTGATCACTCGGAAGAATAGAATAACACATCAAGTTCACCGAGGCATGACTTTCAAAAAAAAAAAAAGTACCTTCCAGGACAATCTTGGTCTTCAAAAGAGAAGAAGAAACAAGACATGACAATGCAACTCGCGGCAAGGGCACGCATGCATAATGCATTGCCCGACGGCCAGATGTGCATGCCCACCTCACCACACATCAGACAAGCGAAAGGCTTGTACCTTCGCATGTGACCGGAGACCTGCTCATGTGCTGATCGCACTCCGCGCGGGGCCCTTCACGCACATAACACGACTAGCCGTGGGTGCTCACGGCGCCTCACGTACGTGCAAGTCACGGAGCCGGAGGCTCGCCGTAGCTGGAAGTACAAGTCACCGGTAAAGTCCGTAGAACGGAGGACGACGGCAGGCCGGGGATCGGCGCACGGCGCGGCGCGAGGAGGTCGACGTACGCCTTGGTCGATCCTAGCCTCGTAGCTGTAACTGGGTAAGACAGGGGCCACCCATGACGCATGCATGCATGCATGCATGCATGCAGCTCAAACAAATTCTGACATCCACCGTAAACCTGGACCACGACATGGGTTTAACGACTCGCTCGCATCTTTCCGCGACAGTAACGCGAAGAGGCACAATCATGTGACAGTCCGGTGTAGAGGGTGCAGTTGCGTACACGTTTGCTCTGGCTCCATGCAACGATACATGTACGTGGTTTATACTCTCTGAACTGACAAGTTGTTTTTTCAAGTATCTGAACTGATAAGTTAGTGGCAAGCAATTCCAAGGTGATTTTTTGCCGCGTGGTTTTTTGCACTTTTTGGAGAAGAAGACGGAGGGGGAGATCTACGCTGAGGGCAGCGGGGTCGTTCCCCTCCCTCTCAATCCTCGGGCAAAGCCAGATCTGGCGGGTTTGGGGCCCCCTGCCGCTTCCAAGGGCACGGCGGCGGAGCCGATCCCGGTGGAGGAGGCGCCTGAGATTGAGTGTTTCAAGTGCGGTCGATTGGGCCACTACCAATCCAAATGCAAATTCAAGCCACTATGCGTGCTGTGCAAGGAGGAAGGCCACGCTTCGGCCAACTGCCCGACGCGGGGTCGGCAGCTCCATTTGCAAATCATGGGGAGTGCGATCTCTGGAGAGGGCTTTTTTTGTTTGGAGTATGACGATGACGACGCTCTGGAGCTGCCCATTGACGAGCGCATCAAGAACGCGGCGATCCTGTCGGCCGAACCAGGGAAGCTGACGCTCCGCATACTCAAGCAGGAGCTCAAACACATGGTGGCCAATGACTGGGACTGGCAGGTAACGCAAGTTGGTGATGATGACTTTCTGTTGGTTTTTCCCTCTGCTGATCTTCTTCACATGGCTAAGTCCAGTGGGAAGCTCTTCTTATCTATCCATGACATAACCGCAAGGGTGCGGGATATGCTTCATGAAGAAATTGCACCTATGCTCATGCCGGAGACGTGGGTGCGTCTTTATGGCATTCCTAAGAAGCACCGCCGCGAGGATCGGATCAAGGAAGGTTTACGAATGCTGGGGCGGCCAATCGTGGTGGATGAACTATCTCTGATTAGGTTGGGACCTGTCAGGATGAAGATTGCATGCCGTGCCCCCGAGAAGCTCAACGGCGTGGTTGAAGTCTGGTTCAACAGCGAAGGATACCAGATCAAGGTTGAGTGGGAGGTGCTGCCTAAGCGTGGTGGAGACCGTGCCCCCCTGGCGGTGACCGGCCCACTTTCGGTCAAGGACCCGCCTTTGGGGCTGTCCGCCCCGACGGCCAAGTCCTCTGGTGCTGCTTCGTGCGGTCCGGTTGGGGCCGGCGCGCGGGTTCTCAAATCTGCTACTGCCCCTCCTCTTCCTGCGGCTACTGATGAACCGGATGACAGCCTGCATGATACCTCTATTGACACCGAGACTTGGGAAAAGCTGGGAGCTTTGACCTCTGATGTGGGTACCTTGGGAGCGGCAACTCAAGACACTGCGGTTAGCGTGCCTCCGCTTGCCAGATCCCTCGACTCCTCCTTCAACGAATACGGCTCCAACCTCAACGATATCCCTCTGGCTTGCCAAGCCGGAGTTGGAGGAACCAAGGTGCCCACCCCACCCAACAACCCTGCGAACGAAGAACAAGATCTTGTGGTGCTGGCGGACAACGATCATACGCCGGGCCCAAAGAGGGGCTCCAACAGCGCGGGACGTCAACCGAAGAAGACGGCGGGGCGAAAGCCGACGTCCAAGGCTCCTCCTTCGGGGCCTGGGATTTCGGTCGAGCTGGGAGGCGATCTGGGGGCTGCTTTGGGTACGAACGGCAACAACAGCAAGGCCAAGAGATCGCGGGCAACCCCGGTGGCTCAGCGGGCGCCGAGTGCGCGTGCCAAGGCCAAGCTTGGAGAATTGTCATCCATGGAGAGCGCTCAGCTTCGCATCGCCGACAAGAACATGGAGGCCACAGGTAATCCACCCCCGTCTTTCCGCATTCTTAATGCCTTCTCTGATATTCATCTTGCTTCGATTCTGGACGACGCTGGCGTGGCCGTGCCTAATCCCCCTGGGGAGGTTATCTCTCTCATACGGGCACGTGAAGAGGCACAGGCCGCCCTGGCTGAGGCTGCTACTAGGTGTGCACAGCCGATTTTGCTCGAGTCTATTCCAGTTGGGGCTGGCGATAGCAGGGTGCCCAATGAGGATGCATCGATAGATGGGGTTGATGCACCTCCTTCTTCCCCAAGGGACCCGCAGGGGCGGGGACGGACGAAGAAGAAAGTGGCTAAGGTGATCACTTCTAGGGGTGTTCGCCTCCGTAATCGTATTATCTAGATGCGGTTCCTTTTCTGGAACATTAGGGGCTGTGGCCACTCTGGCCGCCGTACCCAGCTTCGTGAGCTAGTAGCTAAGGAACGCATCGATGTAATTGCTCTTCAGGAAACGATTAAGTTAGATTTCTCGCATAGGGATTTACTTGCCTTGGACCCTCTTCAACGTTTTGACTGGCATTGGCTTCCCTCTTCGGGGCACTCCGGTGGCATTCTCATGGGATGTAATCGGGATATCTGTGAGGTGTTGTCTTGGGAGGTCGGGCTCTTCTGTGTGTGTGTTACCACCAGACACAAGGGTACGGGCCTTTCTTGGGTGACTATTTGCGTTTACGGCCCGGCGAATCATGACCGTTCACAAGAGTTTCTCCTTGAGTTATCTTTAGTAGTGAGTGCCAAACGCAATCTCAACCTACTTGTTGTGGTTGGGGGTGATTTCAATTTGATCCGCTCGGGTGCGGACAAAAATAATAACAATATTGACTGGACAAGGGTGTCCATGTTCAACCAGGCTATTGCTGCGGCTGTACTGCGGGAAGCGGCTAGGACAGGAGCCAGGTACACCTGGACCAACAAACAGACTAACCCTGTCCGCAGTGTCCTCGATCGGGTGTTTTTCACCCCGGAGTGGGAGGCTCTATTCCCTCTCTGCTCGCTGGTGGCAGAGACTCGCATAGGGTCGGACCATATTCCGCTAATCTTTTCCTCAGGGGAGGACTTGATTAGGCGTAGCCAACGTTTCTACTTTGAAACGGCCTGGTTTGAGTGTGAGGGCTTTGAGCTTATGGTTCGCAACCGCTGGAGCGACATTGTCTCAGCGTTTGGACCTCAACGGTCCCCTGTATGTCTTTGGACCGCGGCGGCGAGTAAGCTTAGGGCTTTTCTTCGTGGCTGGGGTGCGAATCAAGGTAGTGTGTCCAAAAAGGAGCGGGCTAGGTTGGTGGACGAAATAGCCCGCCTAGACTTGGAAGCTGACATGCGGCCCTTCTCAGAGGCCGAATGGGCGCATAGGTATACCTTAGAAGACCAAGTCTTGGCTCTGCTACGGGCAGAAGAAGAATACTGGCGCCGTAGGGGCAGCGTCAAATGGGTTACGAAAGGCGACGCGAACACGGGATACTTCCACGCGTATGCAAATGGTAGAAAGCGAAAATGTACTATCTTACGCCTTCAATCCGAGTCGGGCCTGTTGCTTACTCAGGAACAAATTACGACCCACGTTTATGAGTTCTTCATTGGCCTTCTGGGGACGGCCAGTGAAAAACCTCTTTGCCTCCGCTCGGATTTGTGGAATCCGGAGGAGCGGGTGTCGCAGGAGGAAAACGAGTGCCTAGCGCTCTCTTTCCTTCCGGAAGAGATAGACTCGGCCTTGCTGGATATGAAAAATGACACGGCCCCTGGCCCTGACGGCTGGCCCGTGGAATTTTTCAAGAAATTCTGGCCCTTGCTGAAACACCTCTTCTATGACATTATTAACGGTTTTGCCTTAGGAACCGTTGATATCTCGACCCTGAACTATGGCGCCATTAGCCTTATTCCCAAAGTGAAAGGAGCGGACAACATTCGTCAGTTCCGTCCAATCACTCTCATCAATGTGCCTTTCAAGCTCTGTGCCAAAGCATATGCGTCGCGTCTAGCCCCCATTGCGCAGCGCACGATTAGTCATAGCCAAACGGGCTTCCTCAAACATAGAAATATCTTAGAAGGCCCGATTGCTATGTTGGAAATTGTCCACGAGCTTAAAAAGAATAAAACTAAGGGAGTTTTACTCAAGCTCGATTTTGAGAAGGCATATGACCGGGTGAATTGGGACTTTGTCCAGGAAGTCTTCCTCAAAAAGGGTTTTGAGGCAGGCTTTGTCCACCGCATTATGCACTTAGTGTCTAGTGGTCACACGGCGATCACCATCAACGGTGAGCTGGGCAAGTACTTCCGCAACAAGAGGGGACTCAGACAAGGGGATCCGAGCTCACCTTTAATTTTCAACTTTGTGGCGGATGCACTTGCCGCGATGATTCGACGTGCGTGTGCTGCCGGCCACATATCTGGTCTTGTTCCGCATCTCATTCCAGGCGGTGTATCTCACCTTCAATATGCTGACGATACGCTCCTCCTCTTCGAACCAAATGACACTAGTGTGGCCTCCATCAAACTTATTCTTCTGGCCTTTGAACTCATGTCGGGTCTGAAGATAAATTTCCTCAAGAGTGAGGTCTACACCATAGGGATGGATGACCGCTCGAGCTCCCATGTGGCTAACCTTCTAAACTGTAGACGTGGCGCCTTTCCGATCAAATACTTGGGCCTTCCAATCTCTTACCGCAGACTCACTATCGGGGAGTGGGAACCTCTGTATGGGAAGGTGGCCAATCGTGTTAGCCCTTGGCGAGGGAGATCTCTGTCGTCTGCGGCAAGGCTCATACTGACCAATTCGAGTCTGTCCTCTCTCCCTATGTTCATCATGGGTATGTACCTCCTAGCGGATGGGGTCCACGCCAAACTTGACACCCCCCGAGCTCGTTTCTTTTGGGAAGGAACGGGAGACAAAAAGAAATACCACTTGGTCAAATGGGCGGCAATATGCCGTCCCAAAAAGTTTGGGGGGCTGGGAGTTACCAACTCCAAGCTTATGAACGTTGCGCTTTTATCCAAGTGGTGGTGGCGTCTTGCGCAAAACGAGTCCGGTCTCTGGGCCCGCATCCTTAAAGCCAAATATTATCCGAACGGCACGGTTTTTCAAGCAAAATCATCTGGATCTGTTTTCTGGAAAGGGATCCAGGCAGTTCGGCCAGCTTTCGATCTTGGGGCAAAGTTTTCTATTAAGAACGGTGCCTCTACTCGCTTTTGGCTCGACCATTGGTGGGAGCAAGCCCCTTTGTGGGAGTCGCATCCCGAGCTGTATCATCTGGCCACCGACCCCAACCTTACGGTTGCTGATGCCCTTCGTGTTAGTCCCCCGGCAATCTCTTTCATCCGCGCGCTTGGGTCGGTGGAGGCTGCCAACTGGGAAAACTTGGTGGTAGCTTGGAGAGACATAGAGATCTCCTCCGAACCTGACGTAATCTCGTGGAAACTATCGTACTCAAAGGTGTTCACGGTCAAATCACTTTATTACAAAATGTCCGACGGACCGGTGCTTTCCATGGTTAGGGGACTGTGGAAAGCAGGTTTGCCTTTGAAAATCAAAATCTTCTTGTGGCAGATGCTGAGAAATAGGCTCCCTTCCGCTGATAACGTGGCCAAGCGGAACGGGCCGTCTGAGGGCAATTGCGCGTTGTGTGGGTTGGCTGAAGACGCTAACCATATTTTCTTCCAATGTGTGCTTGCTCGTTTTACCTGGAGTGCGGTGAGGGACACTTTCGACAAAAATTGGCAACCACACACTGCGAAAGACCTCTTAGAGATCCTGTCGGCCCAGAAAGGACCATCTGCTAGAGTCCTGTGGCGTTGCGTAGGGGCGCTTCTTTGGTCTCTTTGGTCCGTGCGTAACAAGTTTACGATCGAACATAAGTTCCCAAAACACCCAGCTGATGTATTATTCAAATGTCACATTTTTCTCCAGGTGTGGATGCCGTTGGGGAAAGCGCATGATGATCAAGTCATATCGGTCGTCATGGAGAAGATCAAAAGGATGACTTGCCAAGCCCGACGAGATGACGGAACTACCTAAGCTTCGGCCGGCTCCTATCACTTGTGTTTCTCCTTGTCTTATCTTTTGGGTTGAACTTTGGCTGTGGCCGGTGCGGCGTTTACCTTTTGGTTCAGATACTTTTGGTCTGTAATATTTTACTGCTGTTCGTGTGACTTGCCCTGGTGGCTTTATTAATTTAAAGCCGGACGCAATCTTGCGTCTACGTTCCAAAAAAAAAACAAACCAGAGCGGGCGATCTCTCAACCTTATGGCATACTCGACCCTGACTCGCAAATTTGCTTTGGCATCTGTCCATGGACAAGGGAACCAATCCGAGTATACTGATGCGGGAGCCGGCCATTCAACGCTATCTGCATACATTTTAACCATTGTTTGAACTAATGTAACAAAATTCATGCAAATACCACGGATTTTCGTATAAACTGAACAAAATTCATGCAAACACACCGGGTTTTCATCACATTTTAAACAATAGCAAATGAGCCAGTGCGTTGACGGGAGGAAACAATACGACACGCGCCCCTAACCCTATAATCACGACTCAAGATCCCAATAGATCTATGTCCTTTATTTGAACATGGCATCCCATCTATGTTCCCTCCCTCTCCGTGTATGTCTCTCTCGGGATAAGATAGACATTAACTTTCTTTTCTCCATGCGATATTTTGCCGAGGAATGCATGTGTGGTTATTGACGGTTTCTTTTGTTTTCAATCTGATTTGATGAGGTGTTCATTGGCAACACGGACCGGCCTCGGTATGGAAAAAAAGACTCATTTCGAAAACTAAATGTGTGATGGTCTCATCAAGACTTGATTTCATATAGCGCTATAATGAAATATATTTTGTGGCTGACCAAACTGCATTGATGGACCCTGCCTAAGCTAGACTGATGAATGATGTGTCTCGACTTGACCTAGCGTCGCGCTGTTTTTCATGACCAGTAAAACTGTGGTACCGTAAAAACATAGTTATGTATGAAGGAAAATTAGACATTTAATGATTTTCATATACCTTACAAAAGTTAACACATATGAAGTTGTGTCAATGTTTTTAGGCTCAACGATGTACATAACGAATAAATCATTTTTTCACCCAACACACGATGGATTAAATAAAATAGTCAAACAACCTCCACAGATCCCCTATAAACAACTCTATGTAAGAGATGGTTCATTTTGTTCGTTACTTATGGATCTATTCGATTTTTTGTGAACATTTTATATAATTTCGTGGACATTTTTTTTCCAATTTCCCGAATATATTTTGAATATACGATTATTTTTTAAAATCATGAACCTTTTTTTTATCTCATGAACATTTTGTTCGTAATCGTGAATTGCTTTGTAATATGCGTACAATTTTAAAACATGAACATTTTATGTTTTCCCAAACATTTTTTAAATTCACAAACATTTTATGATTTGTTAATATTTTTAAAATTCGACTAAAAAAGATTTTTTGAAATTTTGAATAAATTTACAGAAGAAAAACAAAGACAGAAATAAGAAAAGAAAAAGCAAAAATACAAAAAAAATATCAGAAAGCCTCACAACTCGCACAAAGGCTGGACCTTGAACATGTGTGGAGGGACGATCAGACCCATATAGGGTCGAACCCCGGTCTCCCGTGCAGGGCTCCGAGGCCTCCTTGTAGCACAATTCAAGGGTAGCACCGTATAAGAGCATCTCCAACAGCCGCGCTACGCGCCGTGCCCAAAAATCGCATTTGTCGCGCGCGCTTCGGCTGGTTTGCCGCGCCGCGCCGCGCTGCCTCCAGCGGTTGCTGTAAAATGCAGCGCGCGCGCTCCGCTCTAACAGGGCGCAAAAATGCAGCGCGCGCGCCGCTACGGCAGCGCCAACTATGGCATTTGGACACAAAATGAAACATTCAATCAAAATGCAATGAACATGTAAAATTTAACAAGTTGATGATGAATACATAAAAAGTCGCCCACAAGTTCATCCAACCAAGTTCAAAATACAAGTGCAACCAACAAAGTTCAAGACATATATAAAACACATCAACCATCTTGCTCGTCTTCTTCGTCTTCTTCCTCTTCTTCCGCCGACGATTCTTCCTCTTCTTCCGCCAATGAATCTTCCTCTTCATGACGCACCGCATCACTTGTAGCTCCGACGTGAGGCACATCGAAAGGCATGGCCGGAGGTGCTCCCATGCCTCCCATGGCGGCCGGAGGTGCACCCATGCCTCCCATGAGAGAAGCAAAACTCATGCCACCCATGCCTCCCATAACGTTGGAGGGTGCTCCAATGCCACCCATGGCTCCCATAGCATTGGAGGGTGCTCGAAAGCCACCCATGCCTCCCATGGCGGCCGGAGGTGCACCCATGCCTCCGAAGCCACCCAAGCCTCCAATGGAGCCGAGGCCCATGCCTCCCATGCCGCCGAGGCCACCGCCACCCATGCCGCCGAGGCCACCGCCGCCACCCATGCCGCCGAGGCCACCGCCACCCATGCCGCCGAGGCCACCGCCGCCACCCATGTCGCCACCCATTGTGTTGATCATGGATCTTTTTTGAATCAAGACTTCTTGACGGGCAAGGTTGACATATTCCATTTGCGCTTCATTGAACAAAGATGTGTCCAAGAAGAACAAGTTTTTTTCCCATTCCATCTACCTAGTTCGCTCCTCCATGGCAACCTTCCTCTCCTCCAATGCCACTTTCCTCTCCTCGGCGGCCACCCTCCTCTCCTCGGCCGCCAACCTCCTCTCCTCGGCCGCGGCATCTTGGTTCCTTGCCATTTTCCTCACCTCGTTCGCTTCTTTTCTTGCCTTCACAATAGTTTCCATAGCATTTGTGAGCTCATCATCTCCTTTCCTCTTCTTCTTTTCGGTTTTGTCCTTCTTGCACCCATCCGGTCGTTTTGGTTTCGAGTATGAAACCGAGTTGGGTGTGGGGCTTCTCATGCCCTCCTCACTTGAGGCATCATCCTCCTCCTCATCATCATTCAACTCAATTGTGCGCTTGCGTTTGTTGCTCAAATGCAAATCATCCAAATCTTCACGCTTCCTCCATTTCTCATCATCCTTCAACACTTCATAGCAATGAGGCAAGGTAAAGATCTTTCCTTTCTTGATCTTCCCCTTCTTGGTTGTCCTCGTCTCTTCTCTGAACAAGTTTTGTGCAATGTTGTACTACAAGAAAAACAAAACAAGTTAGCACTTCGGACACCAAAAAAAAGTATGATGAACATGTATGAGATGCCACTTACTCTATCATCCTCATTTGTCCCTCTTGGGTTAAGCTTGTCAACTGCCTTTTGTGCGGCCGCCCACTTTTGACAATCCGAGTTGATTGTCGACCATCGGGACCGAAGTGATCTCTCGGAGCGGTCAATTCCACTCATGTTCTGAGCATCAAAGTGTTCTTTCATTCGCCCCCAATAAGCATCTCTACTTTGATCACCTCCAACGGATGGATCCCTCGACACTTGAAACCAAGTATTGCATAGTAATTTGTCATCATTGATGGTGTAATTGCCCGCTCTTCCTTTCGGCGCCTCGACAATGCCCTCACCCTCTTCATCCACCTCAAACTCATGGTCGTCCAAATGGATTTCATTGGTTTGAGACCAATGCGAATTGTTGGACCCAACACCCATAGTTGACATGTATGCATCATCGTTGAGACTACAAATGCAAATATAAGCCATCTATATGATGATGCATTGAACAATCAACAAGAAATTAAAAGTTGGAATTTTTTTCACCTTGGGGGCATTTCGTCGAGCACGTGGTGCGTGTCGGCCGCCGGCTCAACTATTGAGCTCGCCGGCGCTTCGGTAGACGCCGGAGCCGTCCGCCGCCCTGCAAGCTTCTTCTTCTTCGAGGTGCCGGAACCGTCCGCCGCCCTCTTCTTCGCGGATATTTTTCTTTTCTTCGCCTCCGACGCATTGGGGAGCTTTGACGGTGCGGCGGTAGCACGGACGGCGCCGGCGCAACGCCGCTCGTCGGCGTGGTCATCCGCGGCGGCAAGAAGAGGCTGCACGCGAGGCCGACCGATGGCGGAGCTCCGGTGGCGGCGGCAGCGCCAGCGCCAACGCTCGCCGCGCTAGGGTTTTCGGCGGCGGCGGCGGCGGGGTCGCGGCTGTACAGCGGGGTGAGAGGGGATCCGGTGTGCGCATCCATGGCGGAAGGGGCGCGAGCGCCGGCGCGCGCGAGTGGAAGAAGAAGGGAGAAAGGGAAGTTCGCGCGCGCGCTCGAGTGTGCCGCGCGCGGAAGTGGACGCACCAAATCAACAGTGCGGGATGGGGCTTTCACCAGCGCGCCCAACTCGTTTTAGCGCACGCGCGTTTTTTGCGCGCCCGCTGGAGCTGTCCGACGCGTTGCGCGCGCGCTAAAATGGCGTTTTTTCCGGCGCGGCGCTAGTATAGCGCGCCAGTTGGAGATGCTCTAAGAACCGTAACCCACGGCTACTTCGAGGAAAAACCAATAGTTTTCTTCACTTATATGGGTGCATAGTGAGTAATTTATTGCTATTTCAGGGGAAATTTCGGTGACGTACGGGCAGAAGCAATGGCCACTTTATTATTAGTTAATTAAAGATTAAAGATTTAGAGAAAAAAAACTGACCCTAAACCTATCCTACGTCGGCGACCGCCGTCCACTTCTTTTGTATTCTGCATCGACAACCACGTCCTCCATCTATCGTGTACATGAGCGGTGGCGATGTTTAAGACCCGTGAAGTGAAGGTGCGGTCTCCGACGAGAAAGATTAGAACATGGGAGATGGACTGGCCTGCTTGGGATACAATGACATGTCGCCTCCTATGCCCTACTCATCCTCGGAGGAGTCCGCGACCTGTTCATCGCTAGTTCCGGTGAACATGAGGTTGATGATAGACGTCGACGGTCCATCACTGTTCACCTGCCATATGCGCCACTGAAAGGTGGACGGAGATGCGCAGGAGGCGAAATTGACGACGTTCTCGTCCTCGACCGCTAGTGCTGCCAGCGCTTGTGCATCCGCGTCTGGTTGCGCCGACACTACGTTGAGAGCGGCGTGTTGATCACGCCCAAGCTCGAAGAGTGTTAGCTACTCCGCAACAAAGTTCGGGCGCACAAGCGAGGATGCCGCTTGTCGTAGATATGGCCCTCCTTCAGCCGGTGTTGCTCGAGAAGGAGCAGGTTGTACATCTGCTCCTCCCGCGACTGCCGGAACATCGACATAGGAGCCTGCGTGGGCTGCTCCTCATCCACGATGGTGGTGTCATAGTGCATATGCGCCTGCTCCATGGTGGATCCGCCATGCACCAGCGCCAGCTCCGGTGATGTGTTGTCGTCCAAACCCGTATCCATTGTTGGCTCATCGTCAGAGACCTCGGGGAGATGGCAGGCATGTCGACTGTCATCATCCTGGCATGGCGGCTCTGCCAGGAGGCCACAAGGGCGGTGATCTTGTGCTTCATCTCCGTCGACATGCTCTCCCACAGAGCGTTCCCGCTCGCGATCATGGTGGATGTGGTCCAAGGGAGGAGGATGTGTTGTGGTGTGGAGTTTAGCTGGTTGTTAATGAGCGGCTTCCAGTGAGGTCAAGCGCCCAAGTGCGTCAATGAGCGGCACCAGAGTTGGTTCCCTGGCCGGCGAGCCTATTTAATGGTGGCATATCGATGGACGCGCATTGAACGGGTGTGGTAGATATCCACCCCCCTACAGTAAACGTCTCTCCAGCATTGAACATGCACGAACACTGGAGATGCGGAGCGGGCGGCACTCTCGGCCGGCGCGCCACTTCAATGTCGGCGCCGATGAGAGATCGTATCCGCTGTGGGCCAGCGTCAATTGGAGAGGCAACTCTACATCGGCATGAATGCGGGCAGCTGGCGCCAAGCGAAACGCACGCATGAGAGTAGGGGTTTTGGTGGGCAAGGATAGTTAGGAACGGACGTGACAACGATCAAGATGCCTGCAACCCCCTCCCCCCTACTTTGTCTCCGGTTTACGAAAAAAACACGCTCGGACCACGCGGTCCATACATATGCGTCCGGTTTGAGGGCCGGTGATATAGATGCCTTAAGCTTTGGTTTCTGAACGCCGTTGCGAGAGAAGTAGAAAGTAGAAACGACTTGTTGGTTGTACAACAGAATTTTCAATTATCGGTCACATGTTACATTCATGTTAATTGATGTGCTAACTCCGACTAACTTTGAGCTTTAAAGCGGACCCATTTTTTGTCTCGGAACATGTTTGCATCTACTCCCTCCGTCCCATAATATAACAACGTGTTTTGTAGATTAAGGGAAAGGGATTGGGAATTTATTAGAGGGAGTTGGCTGAGGGATTAGCCTTGGGAAGTGGCATGTTAGTCCCAGTCCCACGTTTGGTACGGGGTGAGAGAATAATTTCCATGAACAAAGAAAAGGAAGGATAGGTTACGTGAGATGTGCTCCTATTTGGCGTTGCATCTGCAGATTAGGGAGTAGTTAGCGCTGGCCGGTTTGTTTGGAGAAAAAATTCTCCCGCCGCACATATTTAGCTAGGAAGTTCGTGGTTTATTTTTCCTTTTGTTGTGGGAGGTGGACCACCAAATATGTAACGATGTGTTTTTAGACGTCTAATTCCCATTCCTCCGCTGAATTACCAGGGTCCCCCGTGGGTAGAGATCGATGGGAGTTGGCCCTCCTAATTCCCCTTCCCCTTCCCTTGCTAATTCCCAAACCCCTGAACCAATCAACGGATTTTTAGTCTCGCTAATCTTGAACTCCCATTCCCTACCTCCAACTTCCCCCAACCAAACACGATGTAAGAGTGTTTTTGTCTTTCTTATATTACGGGACAGAGGGAGTAGCTTATAAAATCTCAAAGGGTGGAACCGATACAAGCCGATAAGAAAATCCCCAAACAAGCAAGCCAAAATAAAAAAGCACCAACCGATCGTACGGTGGTAACGCCACCAACCCAATGCCGAGCATGAAAAACAAGACTCAACACATCAAACACGAGGCTATCTAGACTACCGAACCAGTACCGAACCGCGCCGCTTTGGGAAACATCAGATCCCAATGCACCGAATGCACCAAGCTATTGCCAGAGAGAGCAAGCCTCTGCCTCTTGCTCTAGGCCAAGGAGCTTCAATACCTACTAGCGGATAGAGAGGACCGAGGACGATGACTATGAAGACACATGTAAATAATGAAGGAAATATGCTCTAGAGGCAATAATAAAGTTGTATGCTAGAATTGTATTAACTGGAAACTTAACACATGTGTGAATACATAGACAAAACAGAGTGTCCCTAGTATGCCTCTACTAAACTAGTTCGTTAATCAAAGATGGTTATGTTTCCTAACCATAGACATGTGTTGTCATTTGATCAACCGGATCACATCATTATGAGAATGATGTGATGGACAAGACCTATCCGTTAGCTTAGCACTATGATCGTTTAGTTTCCTGCTATTGCTTTCTTCATAACTTATACATGTTCCTCTGACTATGAGATTATGCAACTCCCGAATACCGGAGGAACACCTTGTGTGCTATCAAACGTCACAACGTAACTGGGTGATTATAAAGATACTCTACAGGTGTCTCCGAAGGTGTTTGTGGTGTTGTCATAGATCGAGAATATGATTTGTCACTCCGAGTGTCGGAGAGGTATCTCCGAGCCCTTTCGGTAATACACATTGTAATAAGACTTGCAAGCAAATGACTAATGAGTTAGTCACGAGATGATGTATTACGGAACGAGTAAATAGACTTGTCGGTAACGAGATTAAACTAGGTATGATGATACGACGATCGAATCTCGGGCAAGTAACATACCGATGACAAAGGGAACAACGTATGTTGTTATGTGGTTTGACCGAAAAAGATCTTTGTAGAATATGTAGGAGCCAATATGAGCATCTAGGTTCCACTATTTGTTATTGATCGGAGATGAGTCTCGGTCATGTCTACATAGTTCTCCAACCCGTAGGGTCCGCGCGCTTAACGCTCGATGACGATCGGTATTATGAGTTTATGTGTTTTGATGTACCGAAGGTTGTTCGGAGTCCCAGATGAGATCGCGGACATGACGAGGAGTCTCGAAATGGTCGAGACATAAATATTGATATATTGGACGACTATATTCGGACACTGGACCTGTTTCGGAGAAGTTTCGAATAAAACCGAAGTGCCGGAGGGTTATCGGAACCCCCCGGGGGGCCTAATGGGCCACATGGGCCTTAGTGGACAGAGAGAGGGGTGGCTAGGGTAGGCCGCATGCCCCCTCCCCCTTGGGTCCAAATTGGACAAGGGAAGGGGGGCGGCGCCCCCCTTTCCTTCCCCCTCTCCCTCTCCTTCCTTCCCCCTCTCTCCCCCTTTTGGTGGACTCCTACTAGGAATAGGATTCCCGTTCCTAGTAGGACTCCCCTTGTGGGGTGCTCCCTAGGAGGGCCGGCCGGCCTCCCCTTGATCCTTTATATACGGGGGCAGGGGGCACCATAGAACACACAAGTTGACAATTGTTTTAGCCGTGTGCGGTGCCCCCTCCACTGTTACACACCTCGGTCATATTGTCGCAGTGCTTAGGCGAAGCCCTGCGTCAGTAACTTCATCAACACCGTCACCACACCGTCGTGCTGACGAAACTCTCCCTCGGCCTCAACTGGATCAAGAGTTCTAGGGACGTCACCGAGCTGAACGTGTGCAGATCACGGAGGTGCCGTGCGTTCGGTGCTTGATCGGTTGGATCGCGAAGACGTTCGACTACATCAACCACGTTACTAAATGCTTCCGCTTTCGGTCTACGAGGGTACGTGGACACACTCTCCCGCTCGTTGCTATGCTTCTCCTAGATAGATCTTGCATGATTGTAGATTTTTTTTTTGAAATACTACGTTCCCCAACAGTGGCATCATGAGCCAGGTCTATGCATAGATGATATGCACGAGTAGAACACAATGAGTTGTGGGCGATAATAGTCATACTGCTTACCATCGTGTCATACTTTGATTCGGCGGTATTGTGAGATGAAGCGGCCCAGACCGACATTACGCGTACGCTTACGCGGGACTTGTAATGCCCAGGATGGGACTATACCTCCTACGTGTCGAGGCACGACTTAAAGGTATACGCCCATTCTGGAATGATCTCAAGTTCGGTATCTTTGCACGACTCATGTAAAAATAGGGATGAAATGGCAAAAGGATAGTTGGCTTACACTCGCCACGTCACACAATTCATTACATAAGCAAATCATCATCCAAATAACATCACAACCCGACTACGGGTGAAGATCCAAATGAAAGATACCAAAAACATAACCACAAGGTCCGAATCGCCCCTAGTAGAAACCACTACTGATCATCGGGATAGTGCACATAGTATCGACTACGTTCTTCTTCGTACTCCCAGTACAGCTCCGTGCCGTCACCTGAGTAGTTCACTATGGTACCTGCATCTGGTGTGGTGTAGAAACTGTGAGCCACGGAGGACTCAGCAATCCCGTTCCCGGGTAGCAAAACTATCTAAGCCTTGGGTGTGGAACAAGGCTGAAGAAAGATAAAAGGTTGCAGCTGCACTAGCACTAGCTTACGTGTTAAGCGCGAGAAGAGAAGTGCCACGAGCGTCAAAGTGATCACGAAGTGATCCTATCTAAGCACGTCAATCATAACTCCATCGTGTTCACTTCCCGAACCCCTTTCGGAAAATGACAGTCATGGTTACTCACGCTGGTAGTGTGTTCTGAACATGGTGTCAAGTTTTCTACAACCGGATATTAACAAATTCCCATCTTCCACATAACCGCGGGCACGGCTTTCGAAAGTTCAAACCCTGCAGGGGTGTCCCAACTTAGCCCATGACAAGCTCACGATCCGCGGAGTCGCAACTCCAAGGTGGGAAGGCCCGAGTATTCTCGGAATCCCGTGCTCAAGATACTCCGACTAAGGTAAGACTAATCCAGCAAATCCTCCCGGTGTGCCGACACCCTGATAGTAGCCGCGCGTATCTCGTCTCAGGCCACGACCGAATGGGCGATTCTATAGGTTTTTACCAGCCCTTGAGTTTCCTCGAGGTGGCCCCGCAAACTCCCCAGTTTGGACCAACACTCAAGTGGAGAACTGGCCCGGGTTGTTGATTAAGAAGAGGGTTTATAACTCCCTATGCAAGTTTTTAGTTGTTAGGCAAATAGTACCAAATGTTGGGACTTGCTGGAAAAGCCTTAGCGCTAAGCGGTTTATCGAGGGGGTCCCATAACCCCAACCGTGTGAGGAACGCATAATCAAGGAACATAACACCGGTTTATACGGTTCCTAGGGCGACATGAGTGGAACAAATCACCAAGCAAGAGGCTTAGCCTTCCACCCATTACCAATATATAGATGATTTCATTTAATAGATATATAGTGTGATATCCCAACATAACTTCGACATGAAGCAAGAATCTTCAAATCTTCTCGTGCAACTAGTAATGCTATAAGAGGGGCTGAGCGAAGCCTACGTAGCCAATCAAAGGTTTGCATAGGTTGGGTGGTTAGACAGATTCATGGTTACAATAGGAGGCTGACAGACAAACATGGGCATCGAGGCAATAAGCTAAAGAGCGAGACTTCTAGCAATAGACAAAGATAGTAATGATATCTGGGTCAGGTCATCTTGCCTGTCGAGTCGTCGATGGGATCGTAAGAGGCCTCCTCGTTCTCAACCTCAGTAGTAACCTCGTTCTCGTACTCGGTCTCGTCTTCCGGCTCTACTCAACACAAGAACACAACGAGGCACGAAATCAAACAAGGTGCAATGCACAATCTATAGGATGCACGTATGGTGCACTTAGGATGCACTGCAGATGCACTTATGATGCATTACATGTGAAGGTAGGAAGCACACCAGAACAACACAAGAACACGACAATATGCTCAAGCAAGTAGGATGCAAGACAGATCTATATAGGATGCAAAACATGGCAAGGTAGGAAGCACAGAGAAGCAACATAAGAATAACAAGTTTAAATGAGGCCGGAATCTACATATAGCGAATCCGGTAAGTCCTCATATGCATAGTTTGAAATTAGTTCAGATCTGATCAAACCTTAAGTTAAAGTTGATAATCAGCAAGTTAACATGCATCATGATGATCTATACGAAATTCTAGTCAAGTTTCATATAAAGTTTGTTTACAACGGAGCTACGGTCTAAAAGATATGAGCAACACAAGTTAAGCATGGCAACGGTGCAAGATGCACCCAAACATCAAGCAAACATACTCCAAACATGTAAACAAGATGATATTATGAATCTACATGCAAAAACACACAAGTTTCATGTAGGACACACTCAAAACGGAGCAACGGTTCAACACATACACTCGAAACAAGAAACAATGCAAAGCTGAAACTAACAGCCACATCGCAACTTCGGAGCAAGGAATATATATTCTACAACACTCAAACATGGTGACAAGAAGCATGGACATGAACTAGACATATCCTATAGCAAACAACTCCATTGGAGCAACTCCATAGGAGGCATGGATCAATAGCAACAAGCTACAACATTTTGATCATGACGTTAAAAACCTGACAGTAATATTTTATAGCAACTTGGGAGCAAGAATTAAATAAGCTATAGCAACCCATATGAGCAAGTGAGGGCATGGATGGATAGACAACAACATATAAAACAAGGAATGATCAAAGGCCACCCCAAAACTTACATGGATTTGCCTAGGGCATCAAGCAAACATGGCATCAGGAAATGACAGATTCCAGACTTAGTGAAATTTCACTAAGTGTTAAAACAGTAACATTAGCATGGCATGTTTGCGAGCATGTTTAAGTCATCTTAAAGCATAACATGGCAAATGGTTTGCACCACAACAAAGAACACATGATGGAGAATCTAAAACATACGGGCATGTGACAAGGGGACAAACACAAACAATAGTAACGAGCTCCTCAACTAGGCATCTCGTAACAAGTTACAAAACCTAACAGCCACATGCACTTTTGCAACAAGTTTAACATGGCAATAAGAACTCTAACATGCATGCTACAGCAATCAACATGTAGAGCAACTCACGATGAACATTTTGACATCTCATTTGCTTCATTTGGATAAACATGCACCAAGTTATCACATCTCAAACATGGAATGAAAATAACAAGTACCAGCAGTTTATATCAAGTAGCACTCTTGTCACGAAGATTAAGACATCTAGATGAACTCAAACATGCATGACACAACGGAACAAAACATAGTACTCATCACCACGGTCATTTTGACATATCATAAGCACAATTTGAACATACACACAAAGAGTTATCGCCATAACAATAAGCCATCAGACAAAAAAACAAAAGGACTTAGAGGCAAAAGTCAACCTCAGATCTGGATCGGCTTAGAGGATCGGGCCAGAGGCGGATCGGGGGCGGATCCGACCCGGACCCGTTAGGGTTCGAGCCCGCACGGCGAATCGGGCGACGGGACGGTGGCCTCGCTCCTGCGATGGAGCTGCGGGGCTCAGCGGCGAGGTGGCCGGTGGGGGCCCGATGGGGCACCGGCGGCGAGGGCCGGAGCGGCGGCGGCTGCGGCTGCAGAGGAAGGCGGCGGGGCGGCGAGCTCCTGGCGACGGGGACGCGAGGGGCGGCGAGCTCGCGGTAGGCGGCGGCGGATCCGGCGACGGCGACCGACGGGGCTGCGGCCGGCGGCGACCTGGCGGCGGGGACGAGGCGCTGCGGGGTGGGGCGCATGGAGGCGGACGGGCCGGATCGGCAGCGGCGGCGGGTCCGCGTCGGGCCTCGCGGGCCGGCGCGGTGGGACGGCGGCGGCGGCCACGTGGCAGGCGCGGATTGGTCCGGCGCGGCCGGGCGGACGTGTCCGGTCCGATCGGACGTGTCCGGCGGTGGTAGAGGGTTGGATCTAGGGTTTTGGACGAAAAAATGACATGGGGGGACGTTTTTATAGGCACAAGGAGCTAGGAAAGTCCAAATGGGGAGCGGTTTTCGGCCACGCGATCATAATTCGACGACCGAGATGATGGGAAGGGTTGTGCTGGGTTAGTGAGCTGTTGTGGAGGGGGTCTTGAGCCTCAAAGAAGAGGTTCTTTTAGCCCACTAGGTTAACCGTTGGAGTACCAAACGAACTCCAAACGCGACGAAACTTGACAGACGGCCTACACGTACGAAAACAACATCGCACGACAAGTCTCACGCCATACCGGAAACGTTACACGGCCACACACGAAAGAAGGACTCATGGATGCCACGGGCACGTGTGAGAGCGTCAGAACTCGAAACGGACAACAGGAAGAGACGAGTGGGACCGGATGCAAGTGACAACACAAATGCAGTGCAATGCACATGACAACATGACATGTATGAAAAGCACACACGCACACGACAAAACGAAGAAACCCGAAATGAAGAAGAACCCGGAAAGGAATTGATGAAGCCAAAGTTTATATTTGCCATAATGGGAAAGTGTTACATCTGGGGCATTACAAACTCTCCTCTATTACAAAAAGATCTCGTCCCGAGATCTAGGACTAGAAGAAGGAAGGATACTCGGAACGAAGGTGATCTTCTCGTTCCCACGTAGCTTCTCGGTCGGTATGGTGTGACCACTTAACTTTCAAGAACTTGATTGACTTGTTGCGGGTCTTGCGCTCGGTTTCTTCAAGAATAGCAACGGGGTGCTCACGATAAGATAAGTCTTGTTGAAGATCAATCTCCTCAAACGGAATGGTGTGTTCAGGTGTCTTGAAGCACTTGCGGAGTTGAGACACGTGAAACACATCATGAACATTTGCAAAGTTGGAAGGGAGCTCAAGTTGATAGGCTAGATCGCCTCTTTTGCCAAGGATCTTGAAAGGGCCCACGTATCTAGGAGCAAGCTTTCCTTTGATACCGAATCTTTGGGTGCCTTTCATAGGAGAAACACGGAGATAGACATGATCCCCAATGTTGAAGGCCAAATCATGATGCTTGCCGTCATAGTAGCTCTTCTGACGCGACTGAGCGGCCTTGAGATTCTCACGTATGACTTTGCACATTTCTTCGGCTTCTGAGATCAAGTCACTGCCAAGAAGTTGACGTTCACCAGTCTCGGACCAGTTGAGAGGAGTATGGCACTTTCTGCCATAGAGGATTTCAAACAGAGCTTTGCCGGCACTTGCTTGGAAGCTGTTGTTGTAATAGAACTCGGCAAACGGAAGGCAATCTTCCCACTTCATGCAAAAAGAGATGACACAAGCTCTGAGCATGTCTTCGAGGATCTGGTTCACTCTTTTGACTTGACCACTAGTCTGAGGGTGAAACACAGTGCTGAAACGGATCTTAGTGCCCATGGCAGACTGAAAGGAGTCCCAGAACTTGGATGTGAACAAACTTCCACGGTCTGAGGAGATAACTTGAGGAATGCCATGTAAGGACACAATTCTGGAAGTGTACAACTCTGCCAGTTGAGCTGCATGATGGATTCTTTGACTAGAAGGAAGTGAGCTACTTTGGTAAGCTTGTCAATCACACAAAGATAGAATCATTCCCCTTCTTGGACTTGGGAAAGCCAGTGACGAAATCCATTTCAATGTGGTCGAATTTCCACTCGAGAATAGGAAGAGGTTGGAGAAGACCGGCTGGACGTTGATGCTCTGCCTTCACTCTTCTGCAGACATCACATTCATTCACGAATTGGGCAATCTCCCTTTTCATGCGAGTCCACTAGTAAGATTGCTTGAGGTCTTGGTACATCTTGGAACTTCCAGGATGAATCGAGAGGAGGGAGTCATGTGCTTCGTTCATTATGAGCTTCTTGAGATCACCCTTGGGAACCACAAGTCTGTCCTCAAAGAACAAGGTGTCTTTCTCATCAATGCGATAGCACTTGTATTTGGGAGTACCCTTTGCAATACCATGTTTCACTTTCTGCACCATAGCATCAGTGAGTTGGGCCTCACGGATCTGATCTTCCAAGGTAGGAGCAACTTGAAGATTTGCAAGAAAGCCTTGCGGAACAACTTGGAGGTTGAGCTTCCTGAATGCTTCACAAAGCTCAGGCTGAAACGGCTTGATAAGGAGACTGTTGCAATATGCCTTTCTTCTCAAGGCATCTGCAATGACATTGGCCTTGCCAGGTGTGTATTCGATGCTTGGATCATACTCTTGGATCATCTCAACCCAACGAGTCTGGCGAAGGTTCAGGTTCAGCTGTGTGAAGATGTACTTCAAGCTCTTGTGATCGGTGAAGATGTCCACTTTTCTGCCCAACAGAAGGTGTCTCCACGTGATCAAGGCATGTACCACAACTGCTAGCTCGAGATCATGTGTGGGGTAGTTCTTCTCACTTGGCTTCAGTTGACGAGAAGTGTATGCCACAATCTTCTTGTCCTGCATTAGCACACCACCAAGTCCTTGAAGAGAAGCATCACAGAATACTTCATAGGGCTTGGACTCATCTGAAGGAGTAAGAACCGGAGCAGAGATGAGCTTTTCTTTGAGAGTTTTGAATGCCACATCACAATCAGGAGACCAGTTGTACTTGACATTCTTCTGCAGCAAGTTGGAGAGAGGCTTGGCAATCTTGGAGAAGTTCTCAACGAACCTTCTGCAATAGCTAGCTAGACCAAGGAAGCTTCGGAGTTGCTTGACGTTCTGAGGGGATTCCCAGTTGACAATCGCTTCAACTTTCTCGGGGTTGACCGCAATACCGTCAGCGGAGATGATATGGCCCAGATACAAGACCTTATCGAGCTAGAATTCGCACTTGGAGAACTTGGCATAGAACTTATGTTCACGGAGTCTATCGAGAACCAGACGGAGGTGCTTTTCGTGATCCTCTTCATTCTTGAAGAATACCAAGATGTCATCCAGATAAACAAGCACAAATTCGTTGGTGTAGGGGTTGAATATGTAGTGCATCATTCTCGAGAAGGTGGGTGGAGCATTAGCGATGCCAAAAGACATGACTGCATATTCATAGGAGCCGTAGCTTGTTCTGAATGCAGTCTTGTGAATATCTTCTTCACGGATACAGATCTGGTGATAACCCATTCGGAGATCGAGCTTTGAGAACACTTTTGCTCCTTTGAGCTGCTCGAACAATTCATTGATGTTAGGGAGCCGATACTTGTTCTTTATTGTCTTCTTGTTCAATGGCCGATAATCAACGCAAAGGCGCTCCGTGCCATCCTTCTTTTTGACAAATAAGACACCACAGCCCCAAGGAGAAGTGTTAGGCCTGATCAGACCCATACGCTCTTGCTCATTGAGCTGTTTCTTCAACTCCTTCAACTCTTCAGGGGAAAGCTTGTACGGACGCCGACATGCTGGCTCAGTACCAGGCTCAAGTTCAATGACGAATTCAACTTGACGATGCGGAGGCATGCCTGGAAGCTCTTCAGGGAAAACATCTTCATATTCATTGACCACCGAAATTTGAGAGATGGCATTAATCTCGCCCTTGTCATTGAGAGAGAATAGCCTGATTGTGTTATCTCAGGAGGTGAAGATAATCACGTCTTCGTCGGAATGAGTAATCTTGACTTCCTTATTTGCACAATCAATGTGAGCATCATGCTGGGAAAGCCAATCCATCCCGAGAATAAGATCAATGTCGGAGTTGCCGAGAACAACCGGAGAAGCCAGAAAGCGGTAATCACCCATGCGAATAGATACATCCGGAGCATACACACTAGAAGTCATTAGTTTCCCCGGAGAAGTAACTTGCAACTTCTTGGGTAGATTCTTGGTGATAACATCGTGCTTGGATGCAAATGGATATGACATGAAAGAACATAATGCACCTGAATCAAACAACACTTTTGCAGGAATAGAGTTAACTGGAAGGTTACCAAGTATCACATCTGAAGAATTCTCCGCTTGAGCTGCATTCATCAGATTCACTCTTGCTTGCTTGGGATTGTGCTTGACAATAGCAGTGCTGACAGGTGGAGGAGGCGGAAGGCGCCTTGGGTTGGGGAACTTGTTAGCATAATGACCCTTCTGAGTGCACTTGTTGCAAACCACTTCTAAGAGAGGACGGTGATAAGGAGCACTTGACTTGGAAGCTTGAAAATGATTCTTTGACTGATTGCTTGGGTTGGGAGGGTGGGAGAAACCACAGCCACTAGAATTTTTGTTGTTGTTGTTGGGAGCTCGGATCACTGGAGGAGGTGGAAGCCAAAACTTCTGTTGCTTTGCGACCACTTGAGAAGAAGAGGAGGAGTGAACAACATCTCTAATCCTCTTTTTGGAAGCTTCCATCTTGAGCTGGGCTGCCTCTTGCTTAAGTGCCATGTTATAGAATTGATCAAACTCATCAGGCTCGAATAAGGTGAGAGCTAGTTGGAGTTCATCCTTCAGACCACCACGGAACTGATAGATCTTGCTCTTGGCATCTGGGATGTCTTTCTTGGCATAGCGGGCAAGGTTCTGGAACTTGACATTATATTGGTACACAGTCATTGAGCCTTGCTTCAGGTTGCGGAATTGTTCACGCATACCCTCGATGACACTTGTTGGAATATGGTGAGAGCGAAAGTCCTTGCAGAAGTCATCCCAGGAGATTACACGTCCCTCTCTGGAGTCTTTGTACTGCTGCCACCAATCAGCGGCTTGGTCCTTGAGTTGGAAGGCTGCAAACTTCACATAGTCCTCGGGCCTGACGTTACTACACTCGAAATGCTTCTTGATATCTGTTAACCAGTCTTCAACATCTAGAGGGTCCACATAGTAACTGAATGCCTTCGGTTGGTTTGCCAGGAACTGGTTGAGTGAAGCAAGGTGAGGTTGGTTGAACAAATTGCCTTGGCCTTGGTTCCCATGAGCACCCTGATTTGCTTGATTTGCTTGAATGTTCTGCATCATTTGCATAAGCATCTGGGTGTTCTGGTTCGTCGCTTGCATAATTGCTCTCCAGGCCTCAGACGGAGGAGGAGGGGAAGGAGGACGATCAGGAACCTCTTCACCCTCTGGGTTAGCGTTGGGAACCCTTTTAGGAGCCATCTAGAATGAGATGACAACTATTAGCCATTGATTGAGAAAGATATATAAGCTGAATCAACGGCTAGAAATTGCAACATAGTCTTCACAAGAACATTCGAACAAGATGAACGAATGTAATCCACAGTTTAATAGTAACAACAATCTTCACGAGAAGCCACTTGGGAGAACAAAAGATAAATAAAACAACAAGGAGCAGATAGAACAAATACAAGATAGAAGCTTCGTTTGACATATTCGTGCTGAAAGCTTATGGAACGTGTTACAAAAGGGTTTTGCAATCCCCGGATCAGCATAGCCAAGGACCCTTTAAGATGCAACTCCCGATCGGAACAACGCCCATAAAACTACTTCACTCAATGTAGAACTCCGAACTCCATATCATGCATTCGTTGGAAGAATGCCTACGAACTACAAGATGAACCCACCTATTAATTTCCGAAAGTTTCCAGTTATGCAATCAGGTGTTGGGGATACAGGGGAAGCATCGCGCACTCAACTCTAATCCTACATCCAGCTGTATCCATCCTTCAACACATAACCAGTTATTTCCGAAAACCGTCTACCTCGGACCTTCGAAACGCATCTACTATACAAGCTATGGCAATACTCCCAAACTACCTCCCTAGTACTGGGTGATTTCGGGGTTATCTTGCCACTAACCGCATAGGAGAGTTTTCGATGTCGGCCGTCTTAAGTATTCCAGAACTGCTGCGATATATTTATGACGACAACACCTCGGAGCTCAACTCCCCGGGACACTGCCACAACCCCTAAATGATAGGAGGCATCGAGAACAATGTTCTCGTCACAAAGACATCGAAACAATCCAAACAATACCCGCGTGATCCTAAAAAAAATTTGATGAATTTTTGAGAGTAGAAGAGATAAAAGTAATCGTCAGGAGTCCTCACCAGAGTGAAAAGAGATGAGGAGCAAAAGAAATCCTACTCTTCGATATATATATAGGACTCAAAACATTTTAAGTGTGTGCCTAGACTCAACCGTCAACGATTTGATCAATCAGTGGGGGCTTCTAGGTCGGAGAAGGCTCTGATACCAACTTGTAATGCCCAGGATGGGCCTATACATCCTACGTGTCGAGGCACGACTTAAAGGTATAAGCCCATTCTGGAATGATCTCAAGTTCGGTATCTTTGCATGACTCATGTAAAAATAGGGATGAAATTGCAAAAGGATAGTTGGCTTACACTCGCCACGTCACACAATTCATTACATAAGCAAATCATCATCCAAATAACATCACAACCCGACTACGGGTGAAGATCCAAATGAAAGATACCAAAAACATAACCACAAGGTCCGAATCGCCCCTAGTAGAAACCACTACTGATCATCAGGATAGTGCACAAGTATTGACTACGTTCTTCATCGTACTCCTAGTACAGCTGCGTGCCGTCACCTGAGTAGTTCACCATGGTACCTGCATCTGGTGTGGTGTAGAAACTGTGAGCCACAGAGGACTCAGCAATCCTGTTCCCAAGTAGCAAAACTATCTAAGCCTTGGGTGTGGAACAAGGTTGAAGAAAGATAAAAGGTTGCAGCTGCACTAGCACTAGCGTACGTGTTAAGAGCGAGAAGATAAGTGCCACGAGCGTCAAAGTGATCACGAAGTGATCCTATCTAAGCACGTAAATCATAACCCCACCGTGTTCACTTCCAGAACCCCTTTCGGAAAATGACAGTCACGGTTACTCACGCTGGTAGTGTGTTCTGAACATGATGTCAAGTTTTCTACAACCGGATATTAACAAATTCCCATCTGCCACATAACCACGGGCACGGCTTTCGAAAGTTCAGACCCCGCAGGGGTGTCCCAATTTATCCCATGCCAAGCTCACGATCCGCGGAGTCGCAACTCCAAGGTGGGAAGGCCCGAGTATTCTCGGAATCCCGTGCTCAAGATACTCCGACTAAGGTAAGACTAATCCAGCAAATCCTCCCGGCATGCCGACACCCTGATAGTAGCCGCACGTATCTCGTCTCAGGCCACGACCGGATGGGCGATTCTATAGGTTCTTACCAGCCCTTGAGTTTCCTCGAGGAGGCCCCGCAGACTCCCCAGTTTGGACCAACACTCATGTGGAGCACTGGCCCGGGTTGTTGATTAAGAAGAGGGTTTATAACTCCCTATGCAAGTTTTTAGTTGTTAGGCAAATAGTACCAAATGTTGGGACTTGCTGGAAAAGCCTTAGCGCTAAGCGATTTATCGAGGGGGTCCCATAACCCCAACCGTGTGAGGAACGCATAATCAAGGAACATAACACCGGTTTATACGGTTCGTAGGGCGGCATGAGTGGAACAAATCAGCAAGCAAGAGGCTTAGCCTTCCACCCATTACCAATATATAGATGATTTCATTTAATAGATATATAGTGTGATATCCCAACATAACTTCAACATGAAGCAAGAATCTTCAAATCTTCTCCTGCAACTAGCAATGCTATAAGAGGGGCTGAGCGAAGCCTACGTAGCCAATCAAAGGTTTGCATAGGTTGGGTGGTTAGACAGATTCATGGTTACAATAGGAGGCTGACAGACAAACATGGGCATCGAGGCAATAAGCTAAAGAGCGAGACTTCTAGCAATAGGCGAAGATAGTAATGATATCTGGGTCAGGTCATCTTGCCTGTCGAGTCGTCGATGGGATCGTAAGAGGGCTCCTCGTTCTCAACCTCGGTAGTAACCTCGTTCTCGTACTCGGTCTCGGCTTCCAGCTCTACTCAACACAAGAACACAACGAGGCACGAAATCAAACAAGGTGCAATGCACAATCTATAGGATGCATGTATGATGCACTGAGGATGCACTGCAGATGCACTTATGATGCATTACATGTCAAGGTAGGAAGCACACCAGAACAACACAAGAATACGACAATATGCTCAAGCAAGTAGGATGCAAGACAGATCTATATAGGAGGCATGGATCAATAGCAAACAACTCCATTGGAGCAACTCCATAGGAGGCATGGATCAATAGCAACAAGCTACAACATTTTGATCATGACGTTAAAAACCTGACAGTAATATTTTATAGCAACTTGGGAGCAAGAATTAAATAAGCTACAGCAACCCATATGAGCAAGTGAGGGCATGGATGGATAGACAACAACATATAAAACAAAGAATGATCAAAGGCCACCCCAAAACTAACATGGATTTGCCTAGGGCATCAAGCAAACATGGCATCAGGAAATGACAGATTCCAGACTTAGTGAAATTTCACTAAGTGTTAAAACAGTAACATTAGCATGGCATGTTTGCGAGCATGTTTAAGTCATCTTAAAGCATAACATGGCAAATGGTTTGCACCACAACAAAGGACACATGATGGAGAATCTAAAACATATGGGCATGTGACAAGGGGACACACACAACAATAGTAACGAGCTCCTCAACTAGGCATCTCGTAACAAGTTACAAAACCTAACAGCCACATGCACTTTTGCAACCAAGTTTAACATGGCAATACGAACTCTAACATGCATGCTACAGCAACCAACATGTAGAGCAACTCATGATGAACATTTTGACATCTCATTTGCTTCATTTGGATAAACATGCACCAAGTTATCACATCTCAAACATGGCATGAAAGTAACAAGTAGCAGTAGTTTATATCAAGTAGCACTATTGTCACGAAGATTAAGACATCTAGATGAACTCAAACATGCATGACACAATGGAACAAAACGTAGTACTCATCACCATGGTCATTTTGACATATCATAAGCACAATTTGGACATACACACAAAAAGTTATCGCCATCACAATAAGCCATCAGACAACAAAAAACAAAAGGACTTAGAGGCAAAAGTCAACCTCAGATCTGGATCAGCTTAGCGGATCGGGCCAGAGGCGGATCGGGTGCGGATCCGACCCGGACCCGTTAGGGTTCGAGCCCGCACGACGGATCAGGCGACGGGACGACGGCCTCGCTCCGGCGATGGAGCTGCGGGGCTCGGCGGCGAGGTGGCCGGCGGGGGCCCGGTGGGGCACCGGCGGCGAGGGCCGGAGCGACAGCGGCTGCGGCTGCGGAGGAAGGCGGCGGGGCGGTGAGCTCCTGGCGACGGGGACACGAGGGACGACGAGCTCGTGGTAGGCGATGGCGGATCCGGCGACGGCGACCGACGGGGCGGCGGCCGGCGGCGACCTGGCGGCGGGGACGAGGCGCTGCGGCGCGGGGCGCGTGGAGGCGGACGGGCCGGATCGGCGGCGGCGGCGGGCCCGCGTCGGGCCTTGCGGGCCGGCGCGGTGGGACGACGGCGGTGGCCACGTGGCAGGCGCGGATTGGTCCGGCGCGGCCGGGCGGACGTGTCCGGTCCGTCCGGACGTGTCCGGCGGCGGTGGAGGGTTGGATCTAGGGTTTTGGACGAAAAAAATGACATGGGGGGACGTATTTATAGGCACAAGGAGCTAGGAGAGTCCAAATGGGGAGCGGTTTTCGGCCACGCGATCACAATTCGACGACCAAGATGATGGGAAGGGTTGTGCTGGGTTAGTCAGCTGTTGTGGAGGGGGTCTTGGACCTCAAACAAGAGGTTCTTTTAGCCCACTAGGTTAACCGTTGGAGTACCAAACGAACTCCAAACGCGACGAAACTCGACAGGCGGCTTACACGTACCAAAACAACATCGCACGACAAGTCTCACGCCATACCGGAAACGTTACACGGCCACACACGAAAGAAGGACTCGGGGATGCCACGGGCACATGTGAGAGCGTCGGAACTCGAAACGGACAACAGGAAGGGACGAGTGTGACCGGATGCAAGTGACAACACAAATGCAATGCAATGCACATGACAACATGACATGGATGAAATGCACACACGCACACGACAAAACGAAGAAACCCAAAATGAAGAAGAACCCGGAAAGGAATTGATGAAGCCAAAGTTTATATTTGCCATAATGGGAAAGTGTTACATCTGGGGCATTACAAGACTGGTTTCACCGTTACGAGCACTCGTTGCTTAAAGGTGACCGGCGGGTGTCTGTCTCTCTCAGTTTAGTTGAATCGAGTGTGACTACACCCGGTCCTTGTGAAGGTTAAAACAACACACGTGATGAAAAATCATTGTGGTTTTGATGTGTAGGTAAGAACGGTTCTTGCTTAGCCCGTAGCAGCCACGTAAAACTTGCAACAACAAAGTAGAGGATGTCTAACTTGTTTTTGCAGGGCATGTTGTGATGTGATATGGTCAAGACGTGATGAGTTATACGTTATTGTATGAGATGATCATGTTTTGTAAATTATCGGCAACCGACAGGAGCCTTATGGTTGTCTCTTTATTGTATGAATTGTGAAAGCCATGTAATTTCTTTACTTTATCACTATGAGTTAGCGATACTAGTAGTAGCAATAGTTGGCGAGACGACCACGACGCTACGATGAAGATCATGGTGTCAAGCCGGTGACGATGGAGATCATGATGATGCTTTAGAGATGGAGATCAAAAGCACAAGATGATGATGGCCATATCATGTCACATATTTTGATTGCATGTGATGTTTATCTTATTATGCTTCTTATTTTGCTTAGTACAGCGGTAGCATTATAAGATGATCTCTTACAAAATTTCAAGGTACAAGTGTTCTCCCTGAGTATGCACCGTTGCGACAGTTTGTCGTGCCGAGACACCACATGATGATCGGGTGTGATAAGATCTACGTTCAAATACAGCGGGTGTAAGACAGCTTTGCACAAGCAGAATACTCGGGTTAAACTTGACGAGCCTAACATGTACATACATGGCCTCGGAACACTCAAGACCGAAAGGTCAAGCGTGAATCATACAGTAGATATGATCAACATAAGATGTTCACCATTGAAAGCTACTCCATCACACGTGATGATCGGACATGGTTTAGTTGATTTGGATCACGTGATCATTTAGATGACTAGAAGGATGTGATACGTCCAAAACGTATCTATAATTTCTGCTTGCTCCATGCCACTTTTGGGTGATATTGCTATGATATTCATACACTTCCATACACTTTTGATCATATTTGGACTAACTTACTAATCCAGTGCACCCCAGTGCCAGTTTCTGTTTTCGGCTGTTTTTGTATTTCAGGTTTTCACGTTTCGAGAACTGCCCAGAAAAATCCAGAAAAATTATATAAAAAATCAGCGATCCGGAAACAACACTGCGTCCGAAGGGCAGCCTGGGGGGGGGGGGGTGCCACCAGGGCTCCAGGCGCCCTGGCGGCGCGCCCCCCACCCTGGGCCACGCCGGGGGGGCGCCTGGGCCCCCCGAAGCCCGTCCGGTGCCCCCCTTTGGCATATATTTAGAGGGACCTCTGAAACCCTCAGAACAGGAACTCTTTTCGCGATCCCATCTCTGTTCCGCCGCCGCCGCCGCTTCCAAGATCGGGAGCACCAGGAGAATTCTTCCCAGCACCCTGCCAGAGGGGAGGATCACCACCGGGAGCTTCTCCACCACCATGGACGCCTCCCGGATGACTCGTGAGTAGTCTCCCTTGGACCATGAGTCCATGACCAGTAGCTATGTGATGTTCTCCTCCTGTTCTTGTGCTTCACTAATTAGTCCTCGTGAGCTGCCCTACATGATCGAGGCACCTATGTAATCCTTATGCTGTTGCTATGTTGAGTTTGCTGGGATCCGATGGATTATGAGATTATGTTCAGATTGATCTTGAGTAATATATTTGATTCACCTCTTTTATATTTTAGTTCATAAGTACTTCTTGCATGTTCTCCGTTGTTACTTATTGCTTTGGCCGAGTAGTAGGTAGTGACTCCAAGAGGGAACGTTATGCTCGATTGTGGGTTCATGCCCCTCGATGACTAGCTTGAGTGACAGAAACATGAGTCTAGGGGATGTGCTTTTGCCACAAGGGGGAAAACAACGGTGCTTGTGCCCGCGGGTGCAAGGATTGTTTACTTTACGCAAAGTTCTTTTAATGCAGTTGTCTGTTGCATTGAGTTTACACTATGGGTGGGACTCGCAACTTAATACCAGCGAGATGTTCTGGATAGATATCTCAAGGTGGATGATTAGTAGTAGATATTGATGGATTTCGTTCTACTTACTATGGCGTACCGCCCATGCTTTGAACCTCAACCTTTCTTGCAATGTAGTCAGCATTGGTTTGCGTTCGTGGTCCTGTCAATTGCCCAGCTGTAATTCGTTTACCTCACATAGCTGTTTATCGTCTTTTGGGAGAGAGACATCACTAGTGAACATCATGAGACTCCGGTCCATATTACCATCATTGATCACATCCACTATTTATTTTCCGTTATTATTTACTATTGCAAAAACTATCTATCACTACTATCATTGCTTTTAATCCTTTGTGAACTACAAGGCCGGAGAGATTGACAACCTCTCTATACTCGTTGGGAGCAAAGTTATTTGTATCTGTGTGCAGGTCCACATTGGTTGCTACTAATCTGGCGCCGTAGCAACTGACACCTACTTGTTGAACCTAGGAGTCTCTGGGGAATCGATCCTTGGCATCTTTGCTAGGGGAAAACACTTCTACTTACTGCATCTTACACCTTCCACTTGGGGTAACCAACGAGGGGTTCGAGGCCCATCAAGGAGTATTTTCTGGCGCCGTTGCCGGGGACTCCACTCTTCAGGATAGGGGAGTTGCATGCTATCTTTTACCTTTGCTTTTTAGTCTTGTTAGTTTACCTTTCGTTTTTGCTTTAGTACCTTTTTATCGAAAATCACAAAAATAGTTATCTTGCTTGCTTGCTACTATGGGTTCCACCGAGAACACCAAGTTGTGTGACTTCACTAGTCACAACAACGAGGACTTTATTAGCACACCTATCACTACACCTGCCACTTCAGCACCTTCATATGAAATTAAACCTGCTTTACTGAACTTAGTTATGAAAGAACAATTCTCCGGTGCTGGAGATGATGCTGCTTTACACTTGAACAACTTTGTTGAACTTTGTGATATGCAAAAGTACCAAGAAATAGATGGTAATATTGTTAAGCTTAAGCTTTTTCCTTTCTCTTTGAGGGGAGGAGCTAAAATTTGGTTTCAGTCTTTGCCTAGAAATAGCATAGATTCATGGGACAAGTGCAAAGATGCTTTTATCGGAAAATACTATCCACCTGCTAAAATTATCCAACTTAGAAGTAACATAATGAATTTTAAACAATTGGATAATGAACACGTTGCCCAAGCTTGGGAACGTATGAAATCTCTTATCAAGAACTGCCCTACTCACGGTTTGACTACTTGGATGGTTATCCAAACTTTTTATGCAGGTTTGAACTTTACCTCGCGGAACTTGTTAGATTCGGCCGCGGGAGGAACTTTTATGTCAACTACACTTGGTGCTGCCACAAAGCTTCTCGATGAGATGATGACCAACTATTCCCAATGCACACCGAACGCGCTCCAACAGGTAGGAAGGTAAACTCTGTCGAGGAGATTTCCTCCCTTAATGAAAAATTTGACTTGATCATGTCTCTACTTTCGAAGCAATCTACTGTTGATCCTCGTGATGTTCCTTTAAATTCTTTGATTGCTCAAGAACAAATAGATGTGAATTTTATCTCTAGAAACAATTTTAACAACAATGCTTATAGGAGTAACTTTGGTAACAATTCTAGACCGTTCCCCTCTAACTCTTATGGGAACAACAATGCTTATCCTAGTACCAAGAACTCCAATACTGAACTAGAGACCATGCTTAGAGATTTCATCACTACCCAAAAAGCCTTTAATAAGAATGTAGAAGAGAAACTACATAAACTAGATGATCTTTCTTTTAAGGTAGACCACTTAGCCAATGAGGTAAAATTGCTAAAAATTGAAACTTCTCCACTTAAGGAGAGGGAAGTCATCCCTATTAATGCTACTCAAGTACAAATTAATGAAAATATTAGGATGATGGCTAAGCTAAAAGAAAGATGGGCTAGAGAAAGGGAGGAAGAGGAAAGAATTAAGAGCCTTCCTACCCACCACACTGTTGCTACTATCCAAGTTATTGAGGATGTTCACACTCTTAGCACCCAATGTACTCCTGGTCCCAATGGACCTATTAATGGTGATGCTATGACTATAGAAACTACAAAACAAGTGAACCTTAAGGACACCACTACCACTTTACTTGATGCTCGTGACCTAGATTTTGATAATTGCACTCTTACAAAAGTTATTGATTTCCTTCACAAGATGTCTAGAGATCCCCGCACTAGCACGCTTAACCTTGCCTTCACAGAGCATATCACTAATGCTCTCATCAAAGCTAGGGAGGAGAAACTTAGAGTAGAAGCCTCCATACCTAGAAAGCTAGAAGATGGTTGGGATCCTATGATAAAAATTAATTTGAATGACTTCTCTTGTTATGCATTATGTGATGTTGGTGCTAGTACCTCTGTTATGCCCAAAAAGACTATATGATATGCTTAAATTGAAACCTTATGATTCTTGTTTTTTTGGTATTCGCCTCGTTGACTCTTCCATAAAGAAACCTTTGGGGAGGATCGACGATGTTTTTATTGTTGTCAATGATAATTATGTGCCCGTTGATTTCACTATTATGGATATTGAATGTGATCCTTCATGTCCAATTATTTTGGGACGTCCCTTTTTGCGCACCGTTGGTGCTGTCATTGACATGAAAGAGGGTAATATAAAGTTTCAGTTTCCTCTCAAGAAAGGGATGGAACACTTCCCTCGTAAGAAGATCAAGTTACCTTTTGAGTCCGTTGTACGGGCTAGCTATTCTTTTACTCTTGATAAAACTTGATCTATGCATTATGCCTAGCTTAAAGGCATAAAAGAAAGCGCTTTTGGGAGGCAGCCCACATGAATAAATTTTTTTCTTTTGTTGTGTCTTGATGTTGTTTACTGCTGTAGCATCATCATTGTATCTTTGCTTTTCATATTTGTGCCAAGTATAGCCTCCGATTGCTAGAAAGTTCAAAAGTTGTGAGGTGCTGTCCAGGAAACAGATTCTGTCTTCGGATAGAAAAATCGTATAAAATCACCAGATCATCTTTTTGGTCTGAATTTTTTCGACATTGTTCTCTATATAATTGTCTTTCGTGCGTCAGTTCTGAGTTTTTTTATTTTAGTTGCAGAAGTATCCCGAACAGATCAATTACTGCCTGCTGTTCTGTTTTTCACAGATTCTGTCCTGTTTTGCCTTTCCTTCACTTTGCAAATCAAGAGCTTGCTTTTTCTTTGCAAAAACCTTTTGGCAATCTTGAGAAACAGTAGAACTTCAAGAATATCCTTATTTCCAGCAAGGTATAATTATTTTATTAAGGGTACTAACCTCGCTAATCAGATTATGATGAGTTATGTATGAAGGGAGTTTTCAAGTGTGCGAGGGAAGATGATAAAAAGATTCAGGAGTGTCAAGCGCTCAAGCTTGGGGATGCCCCCGTGCACCCCCAAGAAATATTCAAGGAGACTCAAGCGTCTAAGCTTGGGGATGCCCCCGTGCATCCCGATCTCCATCAACATTATCAGTTCGTCTTTCGTTTCGCTATATTTTTATCACTTCATGTGTTATGTGCTATGCTTGGAGCGTCTTGCTTTTAGTTTTCTTTTTAGTTTTTCATAACGAGTCGGAACTCAGCATTCCTTTATGTGGGAGAGAAACACGCTCCACTTCTACCTAGAACATAACATAGATATTTTCATGTCTATCTATGCTGTGTGTGTTCTTTGTCTTTTAATAGCTACTATCGTGCTCTGCTCTTAGTATTCATGCTTATCTTTTCAAGAGCTTTTATTTAGTTGGTTGCTTGAACTCTCTTTAATTACCATGCTCACCTTATTAAGAGAGTTTGCTTCCGTTGCATGGGTTAATGTGTCTATGATAAAGATGCTACTTTCATGATGGTGCTTAGTAGTTCAGGTTTTCTTTTGGTTAATCTCAAATAGCTGGGGGGTTCCCAATGTGTTATTGGAGTACCAACTTGATTTGTTTGCCTATGATGTGGTATGGTTTAGTAATATCTTCCTTTGAGAATTTATTTTGATTGACTTGGCGTATGCTCACGCATATTCAAGACTATAAAGAAAGTCTGTCAAGCCTTGATGATCTTTTATTTCTGAGTAGCGATATAACTTCCATGCCCAATTCAATATTGCTTTGTCGCTCTGCATGATTATGACTGTCATTGCTCTCTTAGTTGGTCGCTCCAAGTCTTTTGCTAACCTCCACCTGCACTAAGCAAACTAACCATGCAATACATAGCTCATGGGAAAGTAGCCTAAAAACTATTGTGGTAAAGAATATGTTGCTTATGTATCTTATTTCTTATAAGTTGCTTGCTGAGCGGTAACCATGTTTCTTGGGACGCCATCAACTGTCACACTTTTGTTGAATGTCATGTGAGTTGCTATGCATGTTCGTCTTGTCTGAAGTAAGGGTGATTTACCGTGGGTTGAATTAATATGCATATTGTTAGAGAAGAACATTGGGCCGCCAACCAAAGCCATGCATCATGGTGGAAGTTTTAGCTTGGACCTTAATCCTCAATCTCTCATGAGAATATGCTTATGCATTAAAGAGGAGTCCATCATCTATTTTCTATGTTGTCCCGGTATGGAAGTCCTCAAGTTGAGATCTATCAAAAACGAGAAATCAAATGCGATCTATCTCTTTGGACCTTTGTACAGGTGGCATAGAGGTACCCCTTTGTGACACTTGGTTAAAACATATGTAATGCAATGATAACCCATGGGGATCCGAGCTAATTAGGACAAGGAGCGAGCACTATTAACATTCGATGCATGAGGCTTGCAACTTATAGGATGTTTATGCATGACACATATGAAGTACTACTACCGTTGACACAATTGCTTCCATGTTTTCAAAATAAAAAGCTTTAGCACTTAACCTTTCTTTTACCTTTATGTTGAAGCACCAACTACTGAGAGCATGATTGTCATTCTGAGTGTAATGTGCATTGTCCCAAAGTAGCATTGTCTTTTGCATGATTGTGATATCGTTTATTCTGAAATGATTGTATCTAGTCATCACTTAAACCTTGAAGGTGCCCCTGCACTTATGTTTTGCATCACTAAAGGGGGCAAGCTAGATATCACTTTATCATATTTGCACATCATGTTCATTGCAAATCTTTTTGATGTTTCAGTTTCATGTTGTAAAACTTTCAGTCATTTGTGATTTTCTCTTGAGGCAACTTAATAACTTTAGAATCATTGTCTCGGTAAGCTTTTTTCATATGACTATGAGAAAGTCCTATATGGTTAATAGCATGTCACCACAGAAATTATTCTTGTTATCATTTACCTACTCGAGGACGAGCAGGAATTAAGCTTGGGGATGTTGATACGTCCAAAACGTATCTATAATTTCTGCTTGCTCCATGCCACTTTTGGGTGATATTGCTATGATATTCATACACTTCCATACTCTTTTGATCATATTTGGACTAACTTACTAATCCAGTGCACCCCAATGCCAGTTTCTGTTTTCGGCTGTTTTTGTATTTCAGGTTTTCATGTTTCGAGAACTGCCTAGAAAAATCCAGAAAAATTATATAAAAAATCAGCGATCCGGAAACAACACTGCATCCGAAGGGCAGCCTGGGGGGGGGGGCACCAGGGCTCCAGGCGCCCTGGCGGCGCCCCCCTGGGCCACGCCGGGGGGGCGCCTGGGCCCCCCGAAGCCCGTCTGGTGCCCCCCTTTGGCATATATTTAGAGGGACCTCCGAAACCCTCAGAACAGGAACTCTTTTCGCGATCCCATCTCTGTTCCGCTGCCGCCGCCGCTTCCAAGATCGGGAGCACCAGGAGAACTCTTCCCGGCACCCTGCCGGAGGGGAGGATCACCACCAGGAGCTTCTCCACCACCATGGACGCCTCCCGGATGACTCGTGAGTAGTCTCCTTGGACCATGAGTCCATGACCAGTAGCTATGTGATGTTCTCCTCCCGTTCTTGTGCTTCACTAATTAGTCCTCGTGAGCTGCCCTACATGATCGAGGCACCTATGTAATCCTTATGCTATTGCTATGTTGAGTTTGCTGGGATCCGATGGATTATGAGATTATGTTCAGATTGATCTTGAGTAATATATTTGATTCACCTCTTTTATATTTTAGTTCATATGTAATTCTTGCATGTTCTCCGTTGTTACTTATTGCTTTGGCCGAGTAGTAGGTAGTGACTCCAAGAGGGAACGTTATGCTCGATTGTGGGTTCATGCCCCTCGATGACTAGCTTGAGTGACAGAAACATGAGTCTAGGGGATGTGCTGTTGCCACAAGGGGGAAAACAACGGTGCTTGTGCCCGCGGGTGCAAGGATTGTTTACTTTACGCAAAGTTCTTTTAATGCAGTTGTCTGTTGCATTGAGTTTACACTATGGGTGGGACTCGCAACTTAATACCAGCGAGATATTCTGGATAGATATCTCAAGGTGGATGATTAGTAGTAGATATTGATGGATTTCGGTCTACTTACTTTGGCGTACCGCCCATGCTTTGAACCTCAACCTTTCTTGCAATGTAGTCAGCATTGGTTTGCGTTCGTGGTCCTGTCAATTGCCCAGCTGTAATTCGTTTACCTCACATAGCTGTTTATCGTCTTTTGGGAGAGAGACATCACTAGTGAACATCATGAGACTCCGGTCCATATTACCATCATTGATTACATCCACTATTTATTTTCCGTTATTATTTACTATTGCAAAAACTATCTATCACTACTATCATTGCTTTTAATCCTTTGTGAACTACAAGGCCGGAGAGATTGACAACCTCTCTGTACTCGTTGGGAGCAAAGTTATTTGTATCTGTGTGCAGGTCCACGTTGGTTGCTACTAATCTGGCGCCGTAGCAACTGACACCTACTTGTTGAACCTAGGAGTCTCTGGGGAATCGATCCTTGGCATCTTTGCTAGGGGAAAACACTTCTACTTACTGCATCTTACACCTTCCACTTGGGGTAACCAACGAGGGGTTCGAGGCCCATCAGGATGTCTATGTAAGTGGGAGTTATTTAGTAATATGATTAATTGAACTTCAATTTATCATTAACTTAGTCCTGATAGTTTTTGCATATCTATGTTGTTGTAGATCAATGGCCCATGCTATCGTTCCCTTGAATTTTAATGTGTTCCTAGAGAAAGCTAAGTTGAAAGATGATGGTAGCATATACACGGACTGGGTCCATAACTTGAGGATTATCCTCATTGGTGCATAGAAGAATTATGTCCTTGAAGCACCGCTAGGTGACATGCCTGCTGCAGGAGCAACTCCTGACGTTATGAACATTTGGCAATCTTGTTCTGACAACGACTCGATAGTTCGATGTGCCATGCTTTACGGTTTAGAATCGGGGCTTCAAAGACGTTTTGAACGTCATGGAGCATATGAGATGTTCCAAGAGTTGAAGTTAATATTTCAAGCAAATGCCCGAATTGAGAGATATGAAGTCTCCAATAAGTTCTATAGCTGCAAGATGGAGGAGAACAGTTCTATCAGTGAACACTTACTCAGAATGTCTGGGTACTACAATCACATGACTCAACTTGGATGCAAAGTTTATGAAGATAGTGTTATTGATAGAGTTCTTCCATCACTGTCACCAAGTTATAAAGGCTTCATGATGAACTATAATATGCAAGGGATGTAGAAGACAATTCCCGAGCTCTTCGTTATGCTAAAAGCTGCGGAGGTAGAAATCAAAAAGGAGCATCAAGTGTTGATGGTTATGAAGACCACTAGTTCAAGAAAAATGGCAAGGGAAATAAGGGGAACTTCAATAATAATAGCAAGCCAGTTGCTAATCCCGCGAAGAAACCCAAGTCTGGAGCCAAGCTTGGAATTGAGTGCTTCTACTACAAAGGGACTGGACACTGGAAGCGGAACTGCCCCAAGTATTTGGCGGATGAAAAGGATGGCAAAGTGAACAAAGGTATATTCTATATACATGTTATTGATGTGTACCTTACTAATGCTCATAGTAGCACCTGGGTATTTGATACTGGTTCGGTTGCTAATATTTGTAACTCGAAACAGGGGCTATGGATTAAATGAAGATTAGCTAAGAGCGAGGTGAAGATGCGCGTGGGAAATGGTTCCAAAGTCGATGTGATCACCGTCAGCACGCTACCTCTACATCTACCTTCGGGATTAGTTTTAGAACTAAATAATTGTTATTTGGTGCCAGCGTTGAGCATGAACATTATATCTGGATCTTATTTGTTGTGAGACGGTTATTCATTTAAATAAGAGAATAATGGTTGTTCTATTTATATGAGTAATATCTTTTATGGTCATGCACCCTTGATGAATGGTCTATTTTTGTTGGATCTCGATCGTAATGATACACATATTCATAATATTGAAGCCAAAAGATGCAAAGTTTATAATGATAGTGCAATTTATTTGTGGCACTACCGTTTAGGTCATATTGGTGTAAAGCGCATGAAGAAACTCCATGCTGATGGACTTTTGGAATCACTTGATTATGAATCACTTGGTGCTTGCGAACTATACCTCATGGGCAAGATTACTAAAACTCCATTCTCCGGAACAATGGAGCGAGCAACTGACTTATTGCAAATCATACATACTGATGTATGCGGACAATTGAGTGTTGAGGCTCGCGGTGGGTATCGTTATTTTCCGACCTTCACAGATGATTTGAGCAGATATGGTTATATCTACTTGATGAAGCACAAGTCTGAAACATTTGAAAAGTTCGAAGAATTTCAGAGTGAAGTAGAGAATCATCGAAACAACAAAATAAACTTTCTATGATCTGATTGCGGGGGCGAATATTTGATTTATGAGCTTGGTCTTCATTTGAAACAATGTGGAATAGTTTCACAACTCACGCCACCTGGAACACCACATCGTAATGGTGTGTCCGAACGTCGTAACCGTACTTTATTAGATATGGTGCGATCTATGATGTCTCTTACCGACTTACCACTATCGTTTTGGGGTTATGCTTTAGAGATAGCTGCATTCACGTTAAATAGGGCACCATCTAAATTCGTTGAGACTACGCCTTATGAACTGTGGTTTGGCAAGAAACCCAAGTTGTCGTTTCTTAAAGTTTGGGGCTGCGATGCTTATGTGAAAAAGCTTCAACCTGATAAGCTCGAACCCAAGTCGGAGAAATGTGTCTTCCTAGGATACCCAAAGGAAACTATTGGGTACACCTTCTATCACAGACCCGAAGGCAAGATATTCGTTGCTAAGAATGGATCCTTTCTAGAGAAGGAGTTTCTCTCGAAAGAAGTGAGCGGGAGGAAAGTAGAACTTGATGAGGTAATTATACCTTCTCCCAAATTGGAAAGTAGTTCATCACAAAAACTAGTTCCAATGATTCCTACATGATACGTCCAAAACGTATCTATAATTTCTGCTTGCTCCATGCCACTTTTGGGTGATATTGCTATGATATTCATACACTTCCATACACTTTTGATCATATTTGGACTAACTTACTAATCCGGTGCACCCCAGTGCCAGTTTCTGTTTTCGGCTGTTTTTGTATTTCAAGTTTTCACGTTTCGAGAACTGCCCAGAAAAATACAGAAAAAATATATAAAAAATCAGCTATCGGGAACGACACTGCTTCCGAAGGGGAGTCTGGGGGGGGGGGGGGCACAGGGGCCCCAGGCGCCCTGTGGGCGCCCCCCCCGAGGCCGCGCCGGGGGGGCGCCTCGGCACCCCGAGAGCCCCCCGGTGCCCTACTTTGGCAGATATTTAAAGGGCCCCCCGTAACCCTTGAAACAGGACTTCTTTTCGCGATCCCATCTCTGTTCCGCCGCCGCCGCCGCTTCCAAGATAGGGAGCACCAGGAGAACTCTTCCCGGCACCCTGCCGGAGGGGAGGATCACCACCGGGAGCTTCTCCACCACCATGGACGCCTCCCAGATGACACATGAGTAGTCTCCCTTGGACCATGAGTCCATGACCAGTAGCTATGTGATGTTCTCCTCCCGTTCTTGTGCTTCACTAATTAGTCCTCGTGAGCTTCCCTACATGATCGAGGCACCTATGTAATCCTTGTGTTGTTGCTATGTTGAGTTTGCTGGGATCCGATGGATTATGAGATTATGTTCAGATTGATCTTGAGTAATATATTTGATTCACCTCTTTTATATTTTAGTTCATAAGTAATTCTTGCATGTTCTCCGTTGTTATTTATTGCTTTGGCCAAGTAGTAGGTAGTGACTCCAAGAGGGAACGTTATGCTCGATTGTGGGTTCATGCCCCTCGATGACTAGCTTGAGTGACAGAAACATGAGTCTAGGGGATGTGCTATTGCCACAAGGGGGAAAACAACGGTGCTTGTGCCCGCGGGTGCAAGGATTGTTTACTTTACGCAAAGTTCTTTTAATGCAGTTGTCTGTTGCATTGAGTTTACACTATGGGTGGGACTCGCAACTTAATACCAGCGAGATGTTCTGGATAGATATCTCAAGGTGGATGATTAGTAGTAGATGCAGATGGATTTCGGTCTACTTACTTTGGCGTACCGCCCATGCTTCGAACCTCAACCTTTCTTGCAATGTAGTCAGCATTGGTTTGCGTTCGTGGTCCTGTCAATTGCCCAGCTGTAATTTGTTACCTCACATAGCTGTTTTATCGTCTTTTGGGAGAGAGACATCACTAGTGAACATCATGGGACTCCGGTCCATATTACTATCATTGATCACATACACTATTTACTTTCCGCTATTTTACTTACTATTGCAAATTACTATCTATTACTACTATCATATTGCTTTTAACCCTTTGTGAACTACAAGGCCGGAGAGATTGACAACCTCTCTGTACTCGTTGGGAGCAAAGTTATTTGTATCTGTGTGCAGGTCCACGTTGATTGCTAATTGCGCCGTTAGCGGTTGACACCTACCTATTGAACCTAGGAGTCTCTGGGGATTCGATCCTTGGCATCTTTGCTAAGGGAAAACACTTCTACTTACTGCATCTTACACCTTCCACTTGGGGTAATCCAACGAGGGGTTCGAGGCCCATCACTACACCAATCAGTGAGGAAGCTAACGATGATGATCATGAAACTTCAGATCAAGTTACTACCGAACCTCGTAGGTCAACCAGAGTACGTTCCACACCGGAGTGGTACGGTAACCCTGTTCTGAAAGTCATGTTACTAGACCATGATGAACCTACGAACTACGAGTAAGCAATGATGAGCCCAGATTCCGCAAAATGGCTTGAGGTCATGAAATCTGAGATGGGATCCATGTATGCGAACAAAGTGTGGACTTTGGTTGACTTGCCCGATGATTGGCAAGGCATTGAAAATAAACGGATATTGAAGAGGAAGACTGACACCAATGGTAATGTTACTGTCTACAAAGCTCGACTTGTTGCGAAAGGTTTTCGACAAGTTCAAGGAGTTGACTACGATGAGACTTTCTCACCCGTAGCGATGCTTAAGTCTGTCCAAATCATGTTAGCAATTTCCGCATTTTATGATTATGAAATCTGGCAAATGGATGTCAAAACTGCATTCCTTAATGGATATCTCAAAGAAGAGTTGTATATGATGCAACCAGAAGGTTGTGTCAATCCTAAAGGTGCTAAGAAAGTGTGCAAGCTCCAGCGATCCATCTATGGACTGGTGCAAGCATCTCGAAGTTGGAATATACACTTTGATGAGGTGATCAAAGCATATGGTTTTAAACAGACTTTTGGAGTAGCCTGTACTTACAAGAAAGTGAGTGGGAGCTATGTAGCATTTCTGATATTATATGTGGATGACATATTGTTGATTGGAAATGATGTGGAATTTCTGGATGGCATAAAAGGATACTTGAATAAGAATTTTACAATGAAAGACATCAGCGAAGCTTCTTATATATTGGGCATCAAGATCTGTAGAGATAGATCAAGACGCTTAATTGGACTTTCACAAGGCACATACCTTGATAAAGTTTTGAAGAAGTTCAAAATGGATGAGTCAAAGAAAGGGTTCTTGCCTGTGTTACAAGGTGTGAAGTTGAGTAAGACTCAATGCCCGACCACTGCAGAAGATAGAGAGAAAATGAAAGTCATTCCTTATGCTTCAGCCATAGGATCTATCATGTATGCAATGCTGTGTACCAGACCTGATGTGTGCCTTGCTATAAGTTTAGCAGGGAGGTACCAAAGTAATCCAGGAGTGGATCACTGGATAGCGGTCAAGAACATCCTGAAGTACCTGAAAAAGACAAAGGATATGTTTCTCGTTTATGGAGGTGACAAAGAGCTCGTCGGAAACGGTTACATCGATTCAAGCTTTGACACCGATCCGAGTGACCCTAAGTCACAAATCGGATACGTATTTTTGTTGAACGGTGGAGCTATCAGTTGGTGCGGTTCCAAGCAGAGCGTCGTGGCGGGATTTACGTGTGAAGCAGAGTACATAGCTGCTTCGGAAGCAGCAAATGAAGGAGTCTGAATGAAGGAGTTCATATCCGATCTAGGTGTAATACCTAGTGCATCGGGTCCAATGAAAATATTTTGTGACAACACTGGAGCAATAACCTTGGCGAAGGAATCCAGGTTTCACAAGAGAACCAAGTGTTGGAAATATGCCCTAGAGGCAATAATAAAATGGTTACTATTATATTTCCTTGTTCATGATAATCGTCTATTGTTCATGCTATAATTGTATTAACCGAAAACCGTAATACATGTGTGAATACATAGATCATAATATGTCCCTAGTGAGCCTCTAGTTGGCTAGATCGTTGATCAATAGATGGTCACGATTTCATGACCATGGACATTGGATGTTATTGATAACGGGATCACATCATTAGGAGAATGATGTGATGGACAAGACCCAATCCTAAGCATAGCACAAGATCGTGTAGTTCGTCTGCTAAAGCTTTTCCAATGTCAAGTATCTTTTCCTTAGACCATGAGATTGTGCAACTCCCGGATACCATAGGAATGCTTTGGATGTGCCAAACATCACAACGTAACTGGGTGGCTATAAAGGTGCGCTACGGGTATCACCGAAAGTATCTGTTGGGTTGGTACGAATCGAGACTGGGATTTGTCACTCCGTATGACGGAGAGGTATCTCGGGGCCCACTCGGCAAGACATCATCGTAATGAGCTCAATGTGAGTAAGGAGTTGGTCACGAGATGATGTGTTACGGAATGAGTAAAGAGACTTGCCGGTAACGAGATTGAACAAGGTATCGGGATACCGACGGTCGAATCTCGGGCAAGTATCATACCGGTAGACAAAGGGAATTGTATACGGGATTGATTGAATCCTTGACATCGTGGTTCATCCGATAAGATCATCATGGAACATGTGGGAGCCAACATGGGTATCTAGATCCCGCTGTTGGTTATTGGCCGGAGAGATGTCTCGGTCATGTCTGCATGGTTCCCGAACCCGTAGGGTTTACACACTTAAGGTTCGATGACGCTAGGGTTATAGGAATTGTATGTATGTGGTTGCCGAATGTTGTTCGGAGTCCCAGATGAGATCCCGGACTTCACGAGGAGTTCCGGAATGGTCCGGAGGTAAAGATTTATATATGGGAAATCATCATACGGTCACCGAAAGTGTTCGAGGGTATGCCGGTATTGTACAGGGGCCACCGAAGGGGTTCCGGGGGGGTCCACCGGGAGGGTCCACCTGCCCCGGAGGGCCCTATGGGCTGTATATGGAGAGGGACCAGCCCCTAAGTGGGCTGGGCACCTCCCCCCTTAGGGCCCATGCGCCTAGGGTTGGGGGAAACCCTAAGGGGGGCGCCCCCTTGGCTTGGGGGAAAGCCCCCCTCCCTGGCCGCCGCCCTCTAGATTGGATCTAAAGGGGTCGGCCCCCCTCTCCCTTGCCCCTATATATAGTGGGGAGGTGGAGGGAAGCCGCACCCATTGCCCGGCGCAACCCTCCCCCTCGCAACTCCTTCTCTCCTTCCGCGGTGCTTGGCGAAGCCCTGCCGGAGTACCACGCTCCTCCATCACCACCACGCCGTCGTGCTGCTGCTGGACGGAGTCTTCCCCAAGCTCTCCCTCTCTCCTTGCTGGATCAAGGAGTGGGAGATGTCACCGGGCTGCACGTGTGTTGAACGCGGAGGCGCCGTTGTTCGGCGCTTAGTTCGGATTCGGCCGCGATCTGAATCGCTTCGTGTACGACTCCACCAACCACGTTCTTTCAACGCTTCCGCATCACGATCTTCAAAGGTATGAATATGCACTCCACTCTCTCGTTGCTAGTCACTCCATAGATTGATCTTGGTGATGCATAGAATTTTTTTGAATTTCTGCAATGATCCCCAACAGTGGCATCATGAGCTAGGTCTATGCGTAGTTTCTATGCACGAGTAGAACACAAGTTGTTGTGGGCCTCGATTTTGTCAATTTACTTGCCATTACTAGTCTTATCTTGATTTGGCAGCATCGTGGGTTGAAGCGGCTCGGACCGACCTTACACGTACGCTTACGTGAGACAGGTTCCACCGACTGACATGCACTAGTTGTATAAGGTGGCTAGCGGGTGTCTATCTCTCCCACTTTAGTCGGATCGGATTCGATGAAAAGGGTCCTTATGAAGGGTATATAGTAATTGGCATATCACGTTGTAGTTTGGGCGTTGGTAAGCAACGTTCTTGCTAGAAACCTATAGCAGCCACGTAAAAAACTTGCAACAACAATTAGAGGACGTCTAACTTATTCTTGCAGCATATGCCGTGTGATGTGATATGGCCAAAAGGATGTGATGAATGATATATGTGGTGTATGAGATTGATTATGTTCTTTTAATAGGACTCACGACTTGCATGTCGATGAGTATGAAAACCGGCAGGAGCCATAGGAGTTGTCTTCTTTTATTTTATGACCTGCGTGTCAATAAAAACGCTATGTAATAACTTTACTTTATTGCTAACCGTTAGCCATAGTAGTAGAAGTAACAGTTGGCGAGACAACTTCATGAAGACACGATGATGGAGATCATGATGATGGAGATCATGGTGTCATGCCGGTAACGATGATGATCATGGAGCCCCGAAGATGGAGATCAAAAGGAGCAAAATGATATTGGCCATATCATGTCACTATTTTATTGCATGTGATGTTTATCATGTTTTACATCTTATTTGCTTAGAACGGTGGTAGCTTGATACGTCCAAAACATATCTATAATTTCTGCTTGCTCCATGCCACTTTTGGGTGATATTGCTATGATATTCATACACTTCCATACACTTTTGATCATATTTGGACTAACTTACTAATCCAGTGCACCCCAGTGCCAGTTTCTGTTTTCGGCTGTTTTTGTATTTAAGGTTTTCACGTTTCGAGAACTGCCCAGAAAAATCCAGAAAAAAAAATAAAAAATCAGCTCTCCGGGAACGACACTGCCTCCGAAGGGCAGCCTGGGGGGGGGGGG
>LR738712.1:630301673-630363880 GCA_902687465.1 Secale cereale
GGGGGGGCACAGGGGCTCCAGGCGCCCTGTGGGCGCGCCCCCCTGGGCCGCGCCGGGGGGGCGCCTCGGCCCCCCGAGAGCCCCCCGGTGCCCTACTTTGGCATATATTTAAAGGACTCTCCGAAACCCTCGAAACATGACTTCTTTTCGCGATCCCATCTCTGTTCCGCCGCCGCCGCCGCTTCCAAGATCGGGAGCACCAGGAGAACTCTTCCCGGCACCCTGCCGGAGGGGAGGATTACCACCGGGAGCTTCTCCACCACCATGGACGCCTCCCGGATGACTCGTGAGTAGTCTCCCTTGGACCATGAGTCCATTACCAGTAGCTATGTGATGTTCTCCTCCCGTTCTTGTGCTTCACTAATTAGTCCTCGTGAGCTGCCCTACATGATCGAGGCACCTATGTAATCCTTATGCTGTTGCTATGTTGAGTTTGTTGGGATCCGATGGATTATGAGATTATGTTCAGATTGATCTTGAGTAATATATTTGATTCACCTCTTTTATATTTTAGTTCATAAGTAATTCTTGCATGTTCTCCGTTGTTATTTATTGCTTTGGCCAAGTAGTAGGTAGTGACTCCAAGAGGGAACGTTATGCTCGATTGTGGGTTCATGCCCCTCGATGACTAGCTTGAGTGACAGAAACATGAGTCTAGGGGATGTGCTGTTGCCACAAGGGGGAAAACAACGGTGCTTGTGCCCGCGGGTGCAAGGATTGTTTACTTTACGCAAAGTTCTTATAATGCAGTTGTCTGTTGCATTGAGTTTACACTATGGGTGGGACTCGCAACTTAATACCAGCGAGATGTTCTGGATAGATATCTCAAGGTGGATGATTAGTAGTAGATATTGATGGATTTCGGTCTACTTACTTTGGCATACCGCCCATGCTTTGAACCTCAACCTTTCTTGCAATGTAGTCAGCATTGGTTTGCGTTCGTGGTCCTGTCAATTGCCCAGCTGTAATTTGTTACCTCGCATAGCTGTTTTATCGTCTTTTGGGAGAGAGACATCACTAGTGAACATCATGTGACTCCGGTCCATATTACTATCATTGATCACATACACTATTTACTTTCCGCTATTTTATTTCCTATTGCAAACCACTATCTATCACTACTATCATATTGCTTTTAACCCTTTGTGAACTACAAGGCCGGAGAGATTGACAACCTCTCTGTACTCGTTGGGAGCAAAGTTATTTGTATCTCTGTGCAGGTCCACGTTGATTGCTAATTGCGCCGTTAGCAGTTGACACCTACCTGTTGAACCTAGGAGTCTCTGGGGATTCGATCCTTGGCATCTTTGCTAGGGGAAAACACTTCTACTTACTGCATCTTACACCTTCCACTTGGGGTAACCAACGAGGGGTTCGAGGCCCATCAAGGAGTATTTTCTGGCGCCGTTGCCGGGGACTCCACTCTTCAGGATAGGGGAGTTGCATGCTATCTTTTACCTTTGCTTTTTAGTCTTGTTAGTTTACCTTTCATTTTTGCTTTAGTTCCTTTTTATCGAAAATCACAAAAATAGTTATCTTGTTCTTTAGTTGTCATTATGTCGGGTCCTTTTGTCTTTGACGAGGCAGAAGTTCTCACCTTTAAACAAAGAGGTGGGGAAAGTTTGAAAGATGCTTGGTATAGAATTAATGATTCACAAAAAAGAGCCACCAAGAAGCAACCTACTACTATCTTACTTAGAAATTTTTATGTTGGAATCACTTCTTGGAATAGGTTTATTCTAGATACTGCTATCAATGGAAATTTCCTAGAGGCCCCAGTTTGGGAGTCTCTTAGTATTATTGAAAATCTTGTTGGGAGTCCCCCTGTTGTTAGCATTCGAGAGGACATCACCCTAGCTCACATTATGAAAAAACTTGAAAAAACAGAGCTAGAGATGCCAAGCACTAATAAGATGAATGAGTTGGATAGAAAGATCCAAGGGAATTTGAATAGACTTGATAGCCCCATGCATAAAATTTTCAAAATTTTGGACACCGTCAAATTCCATGGTTCTGACTCTTCTAGGATGGACAAGATTGAGGAAATATTTGATACCTTAGGAACTACTTTCTCCTCGATCAAAACCGAAAAGGTAGAAACTCCGGCAAAGGGGGAGCCTAAGTTCGTTCACGTTCCAAAGGCTCCCCGTTCGAAAATCAATCCACCTATTGCCAAAGGGGTTGAAACTGTAAAGACTTTGGAAGAGACACCTATCGTTGATGAATTTATAAATGAATCTTCCTTTGAGTTTTATCCTTTTGGTCTTCTACCTAGAAGTTTCTCTATGAGGCCTTTATTTGAGAATCCTCTTAAGACTAGTTGTATTATTGAAGAGCTTTTTGATGATCTTGATGATGGTTCAATTGATACAACTTGATCTATGCATTATGCCTAGCTTAAAGGCATAAAAGAAAGCGCTTTTGGGAGGCAGACCACATGAATAAATTTTTGCTTTTGTTGTGTCTTGATGTTGTTTACTGCTGTAGCATCATCATTGTATCTTTGCTTTTCATATTTGTGCCAAGTATAGCCTCTGATTGCTAGAAAGTTCAAAAGTTGTGAGGTGCTGTCCAGGAAACAGATTCCGTCCTTGGATAGAAAAATTCGTATAAAATCACCAGATCATCTTTTTGGTCTGAATTTTTTCGACAGCGTTCTTTATATAATTGTCTTTCGTGCGTCAGTTCTGAGTTTTTTGATTTGAGTTGAAGAAGTAACCCGAACAGGTAAATTACTGCCTGCTGTTGTGTTTTTCACAGATTCTGTCCTGTTTTGCCTTACCTTCACTTTGCAAATTGAGAACTTGTTTTTTCTTTGCAAAAACCTTTTGGCAATCTTGAGAAACAGTAGAACTTCAAGAATATCCTTATTTCCAGCAAGGTATAATTATTTTATTAAGGGTACTAACCTCGCTAATCAGATTATGATGAGTTATGTATGAAGGGAGTTTTCAAGTGTGCGAGGGAAGATGATAAAAAGATTCAGGAGTGTCAAGCGCTCAAGCTTGGGGATGCCCCCGTGCACCCCCAAGAAATATTCAAGGAGACTCAAGCGTCTAAGCTTGGGGATGCCCCCCGTGCATCCCCTTCTCCATCAACATTATCAGTTCGTCTTTCGTTCCGCTATATTTTTATCACTTCATGTGTTATGTGCTATGCTTGGAGCGTCTTGCTTTTAGTTTTCCTTTTAGTTTTTCATAACGAGTCGGAACCCAGCATTCCTTTATGTGGGAGAGAAACACGCTCCACTTCTACCTAGAACATTACATAGAATTTTCATGTCTACCTATGCTGTGTGTGTTCTTTATCTTTTAATAGCTACTATCGTGCTCTGCTCTTAGTATTCATGCTTATCTTTTCAAAGAGCTTTTATTTAGTTGGTTGCTTGAACTCTCTTTAATTACCATGCTCCCTTTATTAAGAGAGTTTGCTTCCGTTGCATGGGTTAATGTGTCTATGATAAAGATGCTACTTTCATGATGATGCTTAGTAGTTCAGGTTTTCTTATGGTTAATCTCGAATAGCTGGGGGGTTCCCAATGTGTCATTGGAGTACCAACTTGGTTTGTTTGCCTATGATGTGGTATGGTTTAGTAATATCTTCCTTCGAGAATTTATTTTGATTGACTTGGCGTATGCTCACGCATATTCAAGACTGTAAAGAAAGTCTGTCAAGCCTTGATGATCTTTTGTTTCTAAGTAGCGATATAACTACCATGCCTGATTCAATATTGCTTTGTCGCTCTGCATGATTATGACCGTCATTGCTCTCTTAGTTGGTCGCTCCCAGTCTTTTGCTAACCTACACGTGCACTAAGCAAATTAACCATGCAATACATAGCTCATGGGAAAGTAGCCTAAAACTATTGTGGTAAAGAATATGTTGCTTATGTATTTTATTTCTTATGAGTTGCTTGCTGAGCGGTAACCATGTTTCTGGGGACGCCATCAACTGTCACACTTTTGTTGAATATCATGTGAGTTGCTATGCATGTTCGTCTTGTCTGAAGTAAGGGTGATTTACCGTGGGTAGAATTAATATGCATATTGTTAGAGAAGAACATTGGGCCGCCAACCAAAGCCATGCATCATGGTGGAAGTTTTAGCTTGGACCTTAATCCTCAATCTCTCATGAGAATATGCTTATGCATTAAAGAGGAGTCCATCATCTATTTTCTATGTTGTCCCGGTATGGATGTCCTCAAGTTGAGATCTATCAAAAATGAGAAATCAAATGCGATCTATCTCCTTGGACCTTTGTACAGGTGGCATAGAGGTACCCCTTTGTGACACTTGCTTAAAACATATGCAATGCAATGATAACCCATGGGGATCCGAGCTAATTAGGACAAGGAGCGAGCACTATTAGTATTCGATGCATGAGGCTTGCAACTTATAAGATGTTTTATACATGACACATATGAAGTACTACTACCGTTGACACAATTGCTTCCATGTTTCAAAATAAAAAGCTCTAGCACTTCAAGCACCAATTACTGAGAGCATGATTGTCATTCTGAGTGTAATGTGCATTGTCCCAAAGTAGCATTGTCTTTTGCATGATTGTGATATCGTTTATTCTGAAATGATTGTATCTAGTCATCACTTAAACCTTGAAGGTGCCCCTGCACTTATGTTTTGCATCACTAAAGGGGGCAAGCTAGATATCACTTTATCATATTTGCACATCATGTTCATTGCAAATCTTTTTGATGTTTCAGTTTCATGTTGTAAAACTTTCAGTCATTTGTGATCTTCTCTTGAGACAACTTAACTACTTTAGAATCATTGTCTTAGTAAGCTTTTGTCATATGACTATGAGAAAGTCCTATATGGTTAATAGCATGTCACCACAGAAATTATTCTTGTTATCATTTACCTACTCGAGGACGAGCAGGAATTAAGCTTGGGGATGTTGATACGTCCAAAACGTATCTATAATTTCTGCTTGCTCCATGCCACTTTTGGGTGATATTGCTATGATATTCATACACTTCCATACACTTTTGATCATATTTGGACTAACTTACTAATCCAGTGCACCCCAGTGCCAGTTTCTGTTTTCGGCTGTTTTTGTATTTCAGGTTTTCACGTTTCGAGAACTGCCCAGAAAAATCCAGAAAAAATATATAAAATATCAGCGATCCGGGAACGACACTGCCTCCGAAGGGCAGCCTGGGGGGGCACAGGTGCTACAGGCGCCCTGTGGGCGCGCCCCCCTGGGCCGCGCCGGGGGGGCGCCTCGGCCCCCCGAGAGCCCCCCGGTGCCCTACTTTGGCATATATTCAAAGGACTCTCCGAAACCCTCAAAACAGGACTTCTTTTCGCGATCCCATCTCTATTCCGCCGCCGCCGCTGCTTCCAAGATCGGGAGCACCAGGAGAACTCTTCCCGGCACCCTGCCGGAGGGGAGGATCACCACCGGGAGCTTCTCCACCACCATGGACGCCTCCCAGATGACTCGTGAGTAGTCTCCCTTGGACCATGAGTCCATGACCAGTAGCTATGTGATGTTCTCCTCCCGTTCTTGTGCTTCACTAGTTAGTCCTCGTGAGCTGCCCTACATGATCGAGGCACCTATGTAATCCTTATGCTGTTGCTATGTTGAGTTTGCTGGGATCCGATGGATTATGAGATTATGTTCAGATTGATCTTGAGTAATATATTTGATTCACCTCTTTTATATTTTAGTTCATAAGTAATTCTTGCATGTTCTCCGTTGTTATTTATTGCTTTGGCCAAGTAGTAGGTAGTGACTCCAAGAGGGAACGTTATGCTCGATTGTGGGTTCATGCCCCTCGATGACTAGCTTGAGTGACAGAAACATGAGTCTAGGGGATGTGCTGTTGCCACAAGGGGGAAAACGACGGTGCTTGTGCCCGCGGGTGCAAGGATTGTTTACTTTACGCAAAGTTCTTTTAATGCAGTTGTCTGTTGCATTGAGTTTACACTATGGGTGGGACTCACAACTTAATACCAGCGAGATGTTCTGGATAGATATCTCAAGGTGGATGATTAGTAGTAGATATTGATGGATTTCGGTCTACTTACTTTGGCGTACCGCCCATGCTTTGAACCTCAACCTTTCTTGCAATGTAGTCAGCATTGGTTTGCGTTCGTGGTCCTGTCAATTGCCCAGTTATAATTTGTTACCTTGCATAGCTGTTTTATCGTCTTTTGGGAGAGAGACATCACTAGTGAACATCATGTGACTCCGGTCCATATTACTATCATTGATCACATACACTATTTACTTTCCGCTATTTTATTTACTATTGCAAAACACTATCTATCACTACTATCATATTGCTTTTAACCCTTTGTGAACTACAAGGCCGGAGAGATTGACAACCTCTCTGTACTCGTTGGGAGCAAAGTTATTTGTATCTGTGTGCAGGTCCACGTTGATTGCTAATTGCGCCGTTAGCAGTTGACACCTACCTGTTGAACCTAGGAGTCTCTGGGGATTCGATCCTTGGCATCTTTGCTAGGGGAAAACACTTCTACTTACTGCATCTTACACCTTCCACTTGGGGTAACCAACGAGGGGTTCGAGGCCCATCATAGCTTAACTAAGATGATCTCTCACTAAAATTTCAAGAATTTTGTTCCCCCTATCTGTGCACCGTTGTTAAGGTTCGTTGTTCCGAAGCACCACGTGATGATTGGGTGTGATAGTCTCTAACGTTCGCATACAACGAGTGTAAGCCAGATTTAAACACGCAATACACTTAGGTTGACTTGACGAGCCTAGCATGTACAGACATGGCCTCGGAACATGGAAGACCGAGGTCGAACATGATTCGTATAGAAGATACGATCAACATGGAGATGTTCACCGTTGATGACTAGTCCGTCTCACGTGATGATCGGACACGGCCTAGTCGATTCGGATCATGTATCACTTAGATGACTAGAGAGATGTCTATCTGAGTGGGAGTTCATTAAATTTGATTAGATGACTTAATTATCATGAAGATAGTCTAAAATCTTTACAATTTGTCTTTTAGATCAAATGGCCAACGCTAATGTTGCCCTCAACTTCAACGCGTTCCTAGAGAAAACCAAGCTGAAAGACGTTGGTAGCAACTATACGGACTGGGTCCATAACTTGAGGGTCATCCTCATAGCTGCCAAGAAAGCATATGTCCTTGAAGCACCGCTAGGTGACGCACCCATTTTCCCAGCAACTCAAGATGTTATGAACGCCTGGCAGTCGCGCAGTGATGATTACTCCCTGGTTTAGTGTGGCATGCTTTAGAGCTTAGAATCGGGGCTCCAAAAGCGTTTTGAGCACAGAGCATATGAGATGTTCCAAGAGCTGACAATGGTTTTCCAAGCTTGTCGTGGTTTTGTCACATCAGATGTCCTAGCATAAGGACTTAGTCGTGGAGCCATCGCTACGGGTTAGCTTAAAGGGGTTAAAAGCGGACAAAGGACGCAAGGGATTTTATACTAGTTCGACCCCTTCGATGAAGGTAAAAGCCTACGTCTAGTTGTTGTGGTATTGCTAGGGTTTCGATGACAAGGGAGCGAATCCGCTTTTGCCTGTGTCCCGAGCTGTGCTTTTTGTTGTCCCCGAACCACCGCCGGGTCGTCCCTTTATATACACAGGATGACGCCCGGCCGGCTTTATAGAATCCCGAGGCCGGCTCATAAACGTGCCCGGCTCGGTCTCTATCTTTCGTATCTTACAATGCAAGTTACACGCCGTATGGCGGTTTACATTCACGAGCCCTAACACCTTTTGGGCCCTGGGCCTTTTAGTCTTCTATATTAAAGCACCATACTCTATATCTTGCTCGGCTTTAGTAGAAGTAATTCTTCATAGGCATAAACCGGCCCCTCCTGGGCAGTTTATACCCAATAGTTATATCCTTGACATTAGGCCCCAGATTGATTTGAACTTGTTCATGTCAATCTTCAACACTTCGGGAAAAACTTATCTTCCGTGCCTTCAAATGACCTTGTAAACCACCATGACGTCATCTTTTATGATCATGTTAAACCGCCGTGATGTCACCTGTTCATTAAAAACCTGCATATGCTTTAACCTTTATTTATTAATCCTCCGAAGACCGAGGCGACAGCTCCGCCCTATATCCATTTTTCGGGCTCCTTGATTCCCACACCTGCTGTTTATCCCTTCAGCTTATAAATAGGGCGAGGGGTCCCTTTCTCTTTCTTCCCCTTGCCTTTTCGTTCTTCTTCTTCCTCACGCCTCCTCAGTGCCTAAGCACCGCCGCCGCCGTCGACTTTCAATGTGCTTCAACCTAGGCCGCTCCATCAACCTGTTCGAACCAGAGTTTCGCCGGCGCACCTCCGCATTTGGTAGCTCCGATAAGTCATTTCTTCACTTCTCCTATAGATCTCACTAGGGTTTCTTCCGCGAGTTCATCAAAGCTACTGCGCTGTTCTTCCCTGTTCTTCATTATGGCTTCGATGGCAAGTGTAGATCTGACACTTTTGTCCATGACTGTAGTGATAACCCTTCTTTCTGCTCATTAATGCGCTTTTCTTTTTTAAAGTAATCCCCCATCTAGGTTTGGTGAACTACTGCAGTACCTGTTCAGCTTAAGCCTGAATATTCCTGAATTTATTGACATGCTGTAGATCCATAATTCTATTGTTGATCTGTGAAACTTGTTTTTCCATAACTTTAGATCTGCATCCTTCATACCTTCATCGGCGGTTTACCTTTTAAGAAAATTATAATCAGGCAGGTAGCATCAAGCCCCGCTTAAACCGCCGTTGCAACCGTCTTTGTAATATTTTCAATGTCTAGTTCCGGTTTACTATTGCGTATACCTCAATACCTGTCAATCATGAAGCATAAACCGGCCCTTACATGTAATTTCAGCTTTTTTCCTTTGAAAGGGCAAAGCTAGCCAAGCAATTTTATTCCTACAACTGGGTTCCATCACGGGTTACCGAAGAGGAACTGCACGATTTGGTTGAGATTGGCGCTTTAGCCAAAAAAGACGTCATCCATTGGAGAATCCCTGGTCCGGAAAACCCACCTGAACCCAAAGATGGAGAAGTAGTTATATTTGTTGATCACTTGGCCCGAGGGTTTAGCCCTCCCGGATCAAAATTCTTCTGTGATGTGCTGGCTAGCTTCCAACTCCACCCTCAAGATATTGGACCAAACTCTGTATCCAATATTTGCAATTTCCAAGTATTCTGTGAAGCTTATTTGCAAGAGGAGCCCTCAGTTGAGCTGTTTAGAGATTTTTTCCACTTGAACCGCCGAACAAAAATTTACGGACGGACCCAACACCGAGCTTGGTGGGATGTCCATTCAAAAAAGGAAAGATGTTAGTTTCCCTCACGCCAAGCATCATAGTCATCCGAAAGATTGGAACTATACTTGGTTTTATTGTCAAGATACATCTCCAGCTGATGAGAATCCTCTGTCGGGTTATCGTCCACATCGGCTTTCCAACCATCATCCATTTTCCCAACGGCTCAGTGCCCAAGAGAGATCCAAGTATGCCCCACAACTTTCCAAGCTTCGGGCTTTTACCGCAAACGGTTTAACAGGCATCGACTTTGTTCGTTCCTGGATTTCTTGGAGCATTTTACCTCTAAGACGGCGTCCCAGTTTGATGTGCGAGTACACAGGGGACCCCAACGACCCTCAACGTCATACTGAGGTTTTGCTAACAGAAAATGAGATCAATGAATCTGTCAAAAAGATATTGGATGAATCGGTGGATGTCTGCAACAAAACTGAGCTGCCTCCCTTCTGCGAATCCAATAAACCACCAGGGGTAAATATCCTTATAACTTTTGCTTTATTTCAATCTGTTAAGCATCCTTTCTAAAGCTCCTCAATTTCTGACAGGGTAATGATCCGTTCTGGAAGAGGAAATGATAACCCACAAGTGTAGGGGATCAGTTGTAGCCTCTTTCGATAAGTAAGAGTGTCGAACCCAACGAGGAGCTAAAGGCAGAACAAATATTCCCTCAAGTTCTATCGACCACCGATACAACTCTACGCACGCTTGACGTTTACTTACCTAGAACAAGTATGAAACTAGAAGTACTTTGTACTTTTTGTGGGATATATTTGCAAGAATATAAAGAGCACGCAAATATAACTAGGGGCTATTAAGATAAAGAAACAATAAAGTTAATGATAGCAAGTGTGGAAAAGTGGTGGTAGGAGTTGCGAAATTGCCCCTAAGCAATTGACTACATTACTAGACCAATAGCAAGTTTTATGTGGGAGAGGCCACTGCTAGCATGTCATCCCTTACTTGGAATTCTATGCACTTATTATTGGAACTATTAGCAAGCATCCGCAACTACTAACGTTCATTAAGGTAAAACCCAACCATAGCATTAAGATATATTGGTCCCCCTTCAATCCCGTATGCATCAATTTCTATGCTAGGTTGAAGCTTCTGTCACTCTTGCCCTCCAAAACGTAGTCCTATCAACATACAACTAACCCTATGGTGTGATCCACGCGCGCGCTCATATGATGGGCACCAAAGGACAGCAACATAACCACAAGCAATTTAAATCAATCATAGCAATTCACCGATCACCGATAGGACAATGGTAATCCACTCAGACATCATAGGATGGCAACACATCATTGGATAATAATATGAAGCATAAAGCACCTTGTTCAAGTAGAGGGTACAACGGGTTGCGGGAGAGTGGACCGCTGTACATAAAGCACCTTGTTCAACTAGAGGGTACAACGGGTTGCGGGAGAGTGGACCGCTGTAGATAGATGGGGGAAGGTGATGGAGATGTTGGTGAAGATGACGGAGGTGTTGGTGTAGATCGCCGTCACACGATGATGGCCCCGGTGGCACTCCGGTGCCACCAGAAGCGAGGGGGAGAGAGCCCCCCTCCTTCTTATTCTTCCTTGACCTTCTCCTTAGGTGGGAGAAGGGTTTTCCCTCTGGTCCATGGCCTCCATGGCGGTGGAGGGGCGAGAGCCCCTCCGAGATTAGATATGTCTCTCTGTCTCTCTCTGTTTCTGCGTTCTCAGATTCTGGCCTTCCACCGTTTCTTAAAATCCCGGAGATCCGTAACTCCGATTGGGCTGATTTTTTGACACGATTTTTATCCGGATATTAGATTTCTTGCGGGGAAACAAGGGCATCAACCGCCTTACGGTGTGGCCACGAGTGCCAAGGGCGTGCCTGCCCCTGGTGGGCGCACCCCCTGCCTCATGGCCCACTCGGGCATCGTCTCATGTTGGTTCTGCTTCCCAAAATTCACATATATTCCAAAAAAAATCTCCGTCCGTTTTTATTCCGTTTGGACTCCATTTGATATGGATATTCTGCGAAACAAAAAACATGCAACAAACATGAATTGGCACTAGGCACTGGATCAATATGTTAGTACCAAAAAATAGTATAAAAAGTTGCCAAAAGTATATGAAAGTTGTAGAATATTGGCATCGAACAATCAAAAATTATAGATACGACGGAGACGTATCAACATCCCCAAGCTTAATTCCTGCTTGTCCTCAAGTAGGTAAATGATAAAAAAGATAATTTTTGATGTGGAATGCTACCTAGCATAATCTTGATCATGTAATCTAATCATGGCATGAATATTAAGACACGAGTGATTCAAAGCAATAGTCTATCATTTGAAAATAGGACAATAATACTTCAAGCATACTAATAAAGCAATCATGTCTCTTCAAAATAATATGGCCAAAGAAAGTTATCCCTACAAAATCATATGGTCTGGCTATGCTCTATCTTCACCACACAAAGTATTTAAATCATGCACAACCCCGGTTTTAGCCAAGCAATTGTTTCATACTTTAGTATTCTCAAACTTTTTCAAATTTCATGCAATACATGAGCGTGAGCCATGGACATAGCACTATGGGTGGAATGGAAGGTGGTGATAGACAAAAGGTGGGAGAAAGTCTCACATCAACTAGGCAAATCAATGGACTATGGAGATGTCCATCAATCGATATCAATGTGAGTGAGTAGGGATTGCCATGTAACGGATGCACTAGAGCTATAAGTGTATGAAAGCTCAAAAATAAAACTAGTGGGTGTGCATCAACTTGCTTGCTCATGAAGACCTAGGGCATTTGAGGAAGCCCGTCGTTGGAATATACAAGCCAAGTTCTATAATGAAAATTCCCACTAGTATATGGAAGTGACAAAACAAGAGACTCTCTATTATGAAGATCATGGTGCTACTTTGAAGCACAAGTGTGGAAAAGGATAGTAGCATTGTCCCTTCTCTCTTTTCTCTCATTTTTTTGTTTTTTTTTGGGGGCGGGGGCTTCCTTTTTTTAGCCCCTCTCTATATTTTTTAGGCCATCTCCTTCTTTTTTTATTTGGCCTTTCCTCGCATGGTACAATGCTCTAATAATGAAGATCATCACACTTTTATTTACTTACAACTCGAAGCTAGAACAAAATATGACTCTATGTGAATGCCTCTGGCAGTCTACTGGGATGTGCAATGATCTAGCGTAGCAATGACATCAAAAAACAGACAAGCCATGGAAACATCATGCTAGCTATCTTACGATCATGCAAGGCAATAGGACAATGATGGTGTGTGTCATAATAAACGGAATGGTGGAGTTACATGGCAATATATCTCGGAATGGCTATGGAAATGCCATAATAGGTAGGTATGGTAGCTGTTTTGAGGAAGGTATATGGTTGGTGTATGGTACCGGCGAAAGTTGCGCGGTACAAGAGAGGCTAGCAAAGGTGGAAGGGTGAGAGTGCGTATAATCCATGGACTCAACATTAGTCATAAAGAACTCACATACTTATTAGAAAAAAATTATTAGCCATCAAAACAAAGTACTACACGCATGCTCCTAGGGGGGAGGTTGGTAGGAGTTAACCATCGCGCGCCCCCGACCTCCACACAAAGGATGACACTCAATAAATAAATCATGCTCCAACTTCGTCACATAACGGTTCACCATACGTGCATGCTTCGGGAATCACAAACCTCAACACAAGTATTTCTACAATCCACAACTACCCACGAGCATGACTCTAATATCACCATCTTTATACCACAAAACTATTGCAAGGAATCAAACATATCATATTCAGCGATCTACAAGTTTATGTAGGATTTTATGACTAACCATGTGAATGACCAATTCATGTCAACTCTCTAAATAGATATAAGTGAAGCAAGAGAGTTTTAATTCTTTCTCCAAAAGTTACGCCCATGCTCTAACAATTATAAGTGAAGCAAAAGAGCAATCTACAAATGGCGGTTTTCTATGTGAAGAGAAACAGGCAATCCAAACTTCAAAAGATATAAGTGAAGCACATGAAGTATTCTATAAAGCCATACTCAAAAGATATAAGTGAAGTGCAAAGAGCATTCTGTAAATCAACCAAGGACTATCTCATACCAGCATGGTGCATAAAATAAAAGGTGAAAACTAAATGCAAAAGACGCTCCAAGATCTGCACATATCACATGAATGAAACGAATCCGAAAACATACCGATACTTGTTGAAGAAAGAGGGGATGCCTTCCGGGGCATCCCCAAGCTTAGACGCTTGATTCTCCTGGAATATTTACTTGGGGTGCCTTGGGCATCCCAAAGCTTGAGCTCTTGCCTCTCCTTCTTCTCCTCACACCGAGACCTCCTTGATCTTCGAACACTTCATCCACACAAAACTTCAATAGAAAACTCGGTAAGATCCGTTAGTATAACAAAGCAAATCACTACTCTAAGTACTGTTGCAAACCAATTCATATTTTGTTTTTGCATTGTAGCTACTGCAATATAACTTTTCCATGGCTTAATCCACTAATAGAAATTGATTGTTTCATCAAAACAAGCAAACTATGCATCAAAACCAGAATCTGTCTAAAACAGAACAGTCCGTAATAATCTGAACATTCACCATACTTATGTTACTTGAAAAATTCTGCCAAAATTAGGAACAATAAACAATTTGTATAGAAAGACAATGAAAAAGTTTCAGAACCATTTTACGTTCCAGCAAAAAATGTAAAATCGCGCACTACAGCCAAAGTTTCTGTCCTGCACCGCACAAACCAACAAGCATTGTAAACATCCTAAAGGCAAACCTTGGCACATTATTTTTATAATACAATGGAATTGTACAAGGGGATACTTATTTTTGTTGAAAAGTTTTTGTAATTAAGATTCACAAAGTTTCCATGGGCATGAACAAAGTTCAAGGACGTCCCCCACTTTCACAATGCTCGTCTATATCACTTTCACTTTTCTTTTTGAAAAGTTTTGGGTTCCCCTCTTTATTTATTTTTGTTTTTAAAATTTATAAAAGCACACAACATAAATAAATTACTCTCTAAAACTTCCAGGTTGTCTCCCAGGCAACGCTTTCTTTAAAGCCATTATGCTAGGCATATAGTGCTCAAGTGATGGATCCACTCGGATCCCAAGGTATATCAAAGCCAATTTTAATTAACAATGATTTGGCATTTAGTAGTGAGTACAAAGTGATATGTGTCATGCAAGAATGAAGTCTAACTCTCTTCCTATGCATAGGCATGTCATACAAGAACAATTCATGCACATCAAGTAAAGGCCAATGCATAGTATAAGCAGTTTCTTGCAATTTTATCATGTTGGAAACATAGAGAGGCGGAGATGTAGTTCCTCTCTCATAATAATTGCAAGTAGGAGCAGCAAGCACATGCATATTATATTCATCAAAATCATCATGTGTAACGGAAAAAGGCAACCCATCAATATAATCCTTAATCAGTGTAAACTTCTCTGATATAGTGTTGTTTGGAGAACTCAAAAAGATAATAGGACTATCATGCGTGGGTGCAATAGCAACAATCTCATGTTTAACATAAGGAACTATAGCAAGTTCATGTCCATAAGCATAATTCATATTGGCATCTTGGACACAAGCATAGCAAGCATCATCAAAAAGGGATATTTCAAAAGAATCCAAGGGATCATAGCAATCATCATAGCATTTGTCCTTCGGTAAGCACGAAGGGAAATTAAACAATGTATGAGTTGAAGAGTTACTCTCATTAGAAGGTGGGCACGGGTAGCTAATCCGCTCTTCCACCTTTTGTTCTTCGCTCTCCTCGTCATCTTTTTCATCCAATGAGTTCACAATGTCATTAATTTCTTCTTCCGTAGACTCCTGCAAAATATTAGTCTCTTCTTGGACAGCAGAGACCTTCTCAATAAACACATCAATATTGGAGTTATATTCATAATTCAAATAGCAATATTTCAATATAGCAAGATTTTCAGGCCTAGAAACATCATCATCAAAAGCATCATTGTCGGTGTACTAAGATAGGGGTACCTTAGTACCCCAACTTGTGCACGGGCAGTAGCAGCTTCCCGCGGCAGGGCTCACCACGTGCTCGCCGGAGACCTTTCTGATCCATATAAAAACATTCAAAAACAAAGTATGCAAGACAGAAGATCAAGGCCCCGGCAAGCGGAGCTTGCCGGGAAGGCCGTCCCAGGCTCAAGATTATCACATTAACACAAGACCCTGGCAAGAGGAGCTTGCCAGGAAGACCAAAAGACTGCATCTCAGAAGACACGCCTTGGCGCAGCATGCGCCCCGGCAGGGCCCGGGGAGCGACAAGCTTCAGGGCCCGGCAAGATCAAGACCCCGGAAAGGTGCTTGCCGGGGGAAGCCTGCACTGTGTGCCCACGCTCCAGCCCATCGGCCCACGCGTCACCCTGGGGCCCTTCCAGGGACGCGTGGCGGATGGCTATGCAGCCTGGGGGACACGGTGGCACTCCACGGTGACGAGGCTATCGCCGTGGCAAACGGAGACGCATGGACGGGCGCTTTTGAGGTCTACGGTGACGGGCATTTAATGCCCTTGTCCCCCAATGTCAAGTTAGGTGAAGACCACTGTTCATCCACTGTTCATGCACTGTTCTCGCACTATTACAACTACCACCAAAGTTACATTTTTGCCCTCCTCTACGTTGACACCTGTCGGTGACCCCTTGAGCTATAAAAGGAGGCCCATGCACAACGTAGAGGGGGTTCGAATCCTTAACAACTCTCACGCTCGGTGCAGCTAGTACTGTAGCTCTTCAAGCTCCCGAGCTCAATACAACCAAGGCAGGAGTAGGGTTTTACGCGTCTGCGCGGCCCGAACCTGGGTAAACTGCCCGCGTGCTCTCCTCGATCCGCTCTTCGTGCTCCCTCCGCTCCCTCACCGCAACGTACAAGGGGCTTCGGTCCCATAGGTGCTCGTGGTGGACAGTTTCCCCCGACATCTTTGGTGCGCCAGGTAGGGGGCGTCGAGGTTGTGCGAACCTGATCCGGCGCTCACGCGGGCGCATTCTTCATCAACATCTCCAACTTCGTCAACATCTTCAACAGCAACAACATGGCCCCGAAGAAGAAGGCTTCGGAGGTCGCAGGCCCGTCTGCGTCGATTCCCCCACCACCAGAACCAACGGTGGGTGGAGGAGACGCCGGCGGAAGGGTGGTCGCCGGCGAGGAAACTCACGGCACCGCCAAATCCAAGGACAAGGCGGACGACCGGACCAATTCCAAGGCCTCGATGTCCGTAGACGCGCCACGTCCATCTCAGCAGACGACAGGCCAGCAGCGCCGTGGTACAGGAGGTACCATCCGCTTGCTGGGCCAAGGACAAACCGAGGGCTCGCGGGATGCTCAAGGCCATCGTCCTGGCACGAGCAAGGCGCGGTCGCCGGGACGAGAGACTGCTCCTTCTAACCCTGTTAGAAGTCCGAGCATATCTCGCTCCTCGCACCGCTCGCCACCGCTCCCCTCCTCTCCAGCAGAAGCTCTCGCAAGAGCGCAACTGCTCCTCGATTTCCCTCCAGCGGCAGACAAGGCCGAAGACTGGAGGGCAACAATCCAAAGCCTCATCGCCTTCGCCAACAACGACACGCCGCAGCAGCCGGCGACATCGCGGCCGCGGCAAGTCGACCAAGCGAAGGCCGACGGCGACAAGACCGCCGGGGGTGCAACCACCGTGCACTCCCCGCCGCGGAAGCAGAAGACGCCTCCCCGCCGGATTAACGTCGACGATGACTCCACGGTGTCGTCGGATCCGCGGGCTCGTCGGGACCAGCGCCAAGTCCTCGACGATCGGCGACAAAAAGATGCTCGGACGATGATCGAGCGCCGGCGAGAAGCCCGGCGACAATCGGATCAGTGTGCTGGGACCGCTGTCGACACGCACGCGCCCGGTGAACCAGGCGACTTGCCGTACGCGGCAGGATGCCCTGCGTTTACCCGTGAGCTGCGGCGCGTCCAGTGGCCCAGCATGAAAAACTTCAAGCCCGACGTACCCGAGAAGTACGACGGCAAGACGCACCCCTCGGAGTTCCTCAGCATCTACACCATCGCGGTGCAGGCTGCCGGGGGACGCGACGAGAAGATACTGGCTAATTACTTCCCGCTAGTGCTTAAGCCGAACGTTCGTTCTTGGCTTATGCACTTGCCGGAAGGCTCCATTTCTTCGTGGGCAGATCTGTGCCATCAATTTGTTGGCGCCTTCACGGGCGGCCACAAACCCCACGGCCAGGAGAGTGATCTCCACATCTTGGCCCAGAAGGAAGGAGAATCCCTGCGCAAGTACATTCAACGGTTCAGCCGCGTGCAGCACAACATTCCCGACGTCCACCCCGCCGCGGTTATCAGCGCGTTCCACCAGAACGTGCGTAACCGTCGCATGCGGGAAGAGATGGCCATGACCAAGATATGGGATGTCAGCGAGCTCTACGCTCTGGCTGACAAGTGCGCGCGCGCCGAAGAGGGGAGGAGACTCCCCAGAGAGGATGCTGGCGCAGGGGGAAGCGACAGCGAGGATGCCGCCCCGGCAAAGAAGAGCCGGCGGCGGAACAATAGAAAGAAGAAGAGCAAGGAAGTGCTAGTCGTCGAGCAGTCCAGCAAGGAGGCTCCCGCCAAGACAGCACAGGCTGGCGGCTCCGGCAAGGAGCCTGCCCCTGTGGCGGCAGCCGACAATCAGGACGACTCCGACAAGCAATATTGCAGGATCCACCGCACCAAGGGTCATGACCTTTCGAACTGCAAGCGCGTCGAATACCTCGTAGAATAGCAGAAAGCTGAATACGAGCGGCGCGACAAGGAGAAGGCCCAAGGTGGCGGGGGAGAGCCAAGCAAGAAGCGGCCATTCAACGGCCGGGGAGGACGCCGCGGCAAGGCCAAGCAGCGGCAAGGTGATCGACCTCCCCGGGGCCGCGACAAGGATGAGGAAGAAGAGGACGATGACGACATGGAGGAAGGTGATAACAGCGAGCAGGAGTTCCAGAAGGCCACGGAAGTTCTGTGTGTCGACGGAGGCGCCTCTCTGCTTACTTCCCACCGCCAACTCAAGCAGTGGGTGCGGGAAGTAAATGCAGCAGAGCCGCCCGTTGAGTCACGTAGGCTACTGAAGTGGTCCAGCACGCCCATCATTTTTGATCTTGAGGACCACCCTGACCGCACCACTGCGGTCGGGTGCTTGCCGATGTTGGTCTCACCAACCATCCGCAACCTCAAGGTCACCAAAATGTTGGTTGACGGCGGGGCCGGCCTGAACTTGATCTCCTCGGCTGTGATCAAGAAACTCCAGATCCCAGACGGCGAGCTCGAAGAAACTGGTTCGTTCCAAGGAATAAACCTGGAAAGGAGCAAGCCCAAGGGGAAGATAACTCTGCCAGTGACCTTTGGCGGGGAGCTTAACTTCAGGACGGAGAGGATAACCTTTGATGTTGCCGATATCCCATTGCCATACAATGGGATACTTGGACGTCCTGCCCTCGCCAAGTTCATGGCAGCTTCCCACTTCGCCTATAACGTACTCAAGATGCCGGGGCCGATAAGCGTCATCTCTGTCCATGGCGACAAGAAGGACGCACTTATCTGCGCCGACAAGATATACCGGGACGCAGCAGCCGCAGCGGAGAGCAACACACTTGCCGCTGAAGCTCCCGGGGGGAAGAAGACCAAGTCCAAGTCCGGCAAGTGCTCTGGGGCCCACTCCGGCAAACGCACCTCCTCGGAGTGCTGCGCTGCCGTTGAGGACGCACCATCGAGCTCCACCGGCAAGTGCAAGAAAGGGCTGGCCGCTCCACCGGCAACCAAGAAGGTGTCCGCCAAGGAGGACGGCACTGGTGGTACCTTCACCATCAGTGCTACACTTGATAACAAATAGGAAAGCGCGCTCGTTGCCTTCCTGCGGGCGAATGTCGATGTGTTTGCGTGGCAACCATCTGACATCCCCGGCGTTCCCAGGAAGGTAATTGAGCACAAGCTTGCTGTTTGTCCTCATGCGCGGCCCGTCAAGCAGAAGGTCAGGAAGCAAGCCGTGGAGCGCCAAGAATTCATTACCGAAGAGATCAAGAAGCTAGAAGCAGCGGGCCTGGTTAGAGGCGTGATCCATCTGACGTGGTTAGCAAATCCAGTTGTCGTGCGTAAGGCTAACGGGAAGTGGAGGTTGTGTATAGACTTCACTGATGTGAATAAAGCATGTCCCAAAGATCCATTTCCCTTGCCGCGCATTGACCAGATTGTCGACTCCACTGCTGGATGTGAGCTGCTCTCCTTCCTTGATGCATACTCAGGCTACCACCAAATATTCATGGCCAAGGAAGATGAGGAGAAGACTGCATTTATCACTCCATGTGGCACATATTGCTTCATACGCATGCCTTTTGGATTGAAGAATGCAGGCTCAACATTTGCAAGGGTGGTGCACACTGCTTTTGAGCCACAGATCCACAGAAATGTAGAAGCTTACATGGATGACATAGTGGTCAAGAGCAAGAGCAAAGATACCCTGATCCAAGACTTGGAAGAAACTTTTACAAATCTGCGCAAGATCCAGCTTAAGTTGAACCCCGAGAAGTGCGTCTTCGGAGTCCCCTCCGGCAAGCTTCTCAGGTTCTTTGTGTCCCAGAGGGGGATTGAAGCCAATCCCGACAAGATAAAAGCCATCGAGCAGATCGAAGCCCCGAAGCGCGTCAAGGACGTAAGGAGACTTGCTGGTTGTGTGGCTGCCCTCAGCAGGTTCATTTCAAAGTCTGCAGAGCGCGCCTTGCCTTTCTTCAAAATCTTGAAGAAGGCAGGTCCTATGAAATGGACTCCGGAAGCGGAGGCAGCGCTGCAGGACTTGAAAGGATACCTGTCCTCCACTCCAATACTTGTCGCACCTAAACCACAAGAGAAGTTGCTGCTGTACTTAGCGGCAACCAATCAAGTGGTTAGTGCCGTGTTGGTAGCGGAAAGGGAGGCAGAGGAAGAGCCCACACCTCCGGCGAGCGAGTCCAGCGACAAGCAGGGGGCTCCACCGGCAAGCTCTGGCCCCGACAAGGACAACTCTACGCAGGAGCAAGGAGAAGTGTGAAGGAAGATGGTGCAGCGCCCAGTGTATTTCGTAAGTTCCCTTTTGCAGGGGGCTAGATCGAGATACTCTGGGGTGCAGAAGTTGCTTTTCGGTCTCCTCATGGCCTCGAGAAAGCTGCGCCATTACTTCCAAGCACATGAGATAACAGTGGTCACTCGCTTTCCGTTGAAGAGGATATTGCAGAATCCAGAAGCAACAGGCAGGATCGTCGAGTGGGCACTGGAGCTGTCAAGCTTTGGTCTCAAGTTTGAGAGTACTTCAACTATACAGAGCCGAGCTTTGGCAGAATTCATAGCTGAATGGACCCCAACGCCCGATGAAGAAGTTCCAGAGACAAGCGTCCCCGTGCAAGAAGCAAGCAGTGAATGGGTAATGTACTTTGATGGTGCCTTCTTGCTGCAAGGCGCCGGTGCCGGCGTAGTACTCATAGCGCCCACCGGAGAGCACCTCAAGTATGTTGTCCAGATGCACTTTCCCAAGGAACAAGCGACAAACAATACTGCTGAGTATGAAGGTCTGCTTGCCGGCCTCAGGATTGCAGCTGAACTTGGGATCAAGAAGTTGATTGTGCGAGGAGATTCTCAGTTGGTGGTCCGACAAGTGAACAAAAGTTATCAGAGCCCTTTGATGGAAGCTTATGTAGATGAAGTGAGGAAGCTTGAAGAGCACTTTGAAGGTCTGCAAATGGAGCACGTCCTGAGAGCTCAGAATGATATTGCAGATGGCCTTTCAAAGTGTGCTGCAATGAAGTTACCTGTGGAACCAGGGACCTTCCTGCTCAAGCTGACTCAGCCATCCGTTACACCATCAATTGGGCAGAACAAGAAGAGAAAGTTGGTCTCCGGCGACTACTTGCCGGCGGATCTTCCCGAAACCGCCGCCAAGGTCCCCAGGATCGACAACCAGAACGCTGGGGAACAGTTTGCTCCTGCAGATCCAAGGGTCTGTACAGTTGAAGCAAGCGTTCCCGACAAGCCTTGCCCCAGCAGGCTTGCCGAGGGACCATCAGCTCCGGCAGAACCAGAGGTTCTTGCCGTAGAAGCTGGGGTTCCCGCAGCGGCCCTCATGCCTTTAGTCCTTGCCGTTGAGCCTCGGGCTCCGGCATGGGCACAGCAGATCGTCCGTTTTCTGCAAACTGGAGAACTTCCCGACGACCCAGCAGAGATAGAGAAAATAACCAAGTAGTCACGTATGTACCAGTTCGTTGACAATGAACTGTACAGAAGAAGGCTCAATGGTGTCAGGTTGAAGTGCATTTCCACAGAAGATGGACAGAAGCTGTTGGCAGAAATACATGGAGGCATATGTGGCCAACACATTGGCGCAAGGGCACTTGCCGGAAAGGCATTCCGGCAAGGGTTCTTTTGGCAAGAAGCCCTCCAAGATGCGACTGCACAAGTAACCAAGTGTGAAGCGTGCCAGTTCCATGCCAAACAGATTCACCAGCCAGCTCAAGCTCTCCAGACGATCCCTTTGTCCTGGCCCTTCTCGGTCTGGGGGCTCGATATCCTCGGCCCCTTCCCCCGTGCTGTCGGGGGCTTTGAGTACTTGTACGTAGCGATCGACAAGTTCACAAAGTGGCCAGAAGTGGAACCGGTGAAAAAGGTGACAGCACAGTCAGCAGTCAGGTTCTTCAGAGCGATTGTTTGCCGTTTAGGAATCCCTAACAGGATCATCACCGACAACGGCACACAATTCACTAGTCGCACCTTCATGCAGTACGTCCAAGACCTTGGCGCCAAGGTCTGCTTCGCTTCTGTTGCTCACCCGAGGAGCAATGGTCAAGCGGAGAGGGCCAATGCTGAAGTGCTGCGCGGGCTCAAGACAAGAACCTTCGACAGGCTGCGCAAGTGCGGAAGAAACTGGATAGAGGAGTTGCCGGCGGCTCTTTGGTCAATCAGAACGACACCAAGTCGAGCCACCGGACAGACACCCTTTGCTCTTGTTTATGGAGCAGAGGCAGTTCTCCCCACGGAACTCGTATACGGATCTCCTCGAGTGCTCGCTTATGATGAGCTCGAGCAAGAGCAACTGCGACAAGATGATGCATTGCTCCTTGAGGAGGAACGTCTCCAGGCTGCTGTACGAGCTGCTCGATACCAGCAAGCTTTGCGTCGCTACCATAGCCGCAAGGTTAAGGCCAGGAGTCTCGAGGAAGGCGACCTTGTTCTTCGGCGTGTTCAGTCCGCCAAGAATTCCAACAAGTTGACGCCGAAGTGGGAAGGCCCTTATCGGGTGAGACAAGTCACAAGGCCCGGCGCTGTCCGCCTTGAGACCGAAGAGGGCTTACCGGTGAGCAATTCCTGGAACATAGAGCACCTTCGCAAGTTTCACCCATAAGGCGCGGTTGCCGTGATCCGCTCTGGCAACCACATTTTGTACGAGTATTGCCGCTGTCGCATGTAAACCTTTGTACAAAGCTGGGCGCAGATCCCGTGCATCAGTAAAGCTTTTGTGTTTCGCACTATTTGCAATTTTCATGCTTTTCTTCGTTATTTGCATGCATTGTTTGGCATCTTGTGCAACACACATATCCGGTAAGCATTACCACGCCGAGACACCCTATACTTGTTTCCTCGTCTCCTTTTCTTTCCCTCTTAAGCAGAAGAAACATTCCTCGCGCACAAGTTTGCCGGGGGGAAGGAGGTGGAGGACGAACCAAGTGCTGTTCAAGAAAGAGAAGCTTGCCGGAGAACGAACAGGCTATGAAAGCTAAGTTACCAGAATTTGAGCAGTTCAAATTTTTTAAAATTTTAGTTATCTTCCTTGAACAACCACACTTTGTATGGAAAACCTGTGCACGGAGGAACCTACCCGTGGCTAGCCGCACCCTTACCTTGTTTTCGAGTACGCTCAACGGCTTAAGAGAGCTGCGACAAGTGTCGCGCCCTTACTTCGTTTTCGAGTTCGCTCAGCAAGCTAAGTGCGTTGCGACTAGCTGCGGCAAGGTTGCTTGCCGATAAGGCCTTTGCCGACAGGCTGCTCAGAGTCCAGCACTCAGCGCTCGCGGCAAAGGTCCCTTGCCGGCAAGTTCCCTAAAAGCGTAGGGTGAAAAGCATACAAAGTAAAGGACCAAAAACATGGGAGATAACAATGCGTCAATTGCTCGGAAATAAGATAACATATTACAGAGATAACTTGTCGCGATGACTGATAGATTCATGTTCATGGCACATTTTGCAGCAGCAAAGGAAATAAAAAGAAAGAGGCCTAATCTACGCGGTCGCCTTCACGCCTGGAGATCTTGTTCACCTTGGCGATGATGTGGGCGACCTGCGCCTTCAGCGCCTCCTGATCTGCGTCGGCCGGCAAGCTGCGGAGGACGTTGACGAGATTGATGCCAGGGTTGCGGTAGACTATCTTCGTCAAGACCCGCTCCAAGGTACCCGCGCAGAGCTGACGCGACTCCTCGGCCAGCTGCGCGGGAAGCTTCTCCTGCAGCCGTGCAAGCGCCGACGCGATTCCCCTAAAGAAAAGACTTAGTTTGGCATTGTGGGGGAGATTCGGGTCCGGAGAGTACACGAGGTGCTCCACCCTCAGCGCCATCAACTCCTTGTCGATGTTGGCAGCAGAAGCGACCAGATCGTCAGTCCATAGTTCAACGGCCCGGCGGAAGTTGTTAGCTGAGGTGGCGGCGCTCTCCACTAGGCCTCGTTCCTTGCGGAGCTCGGCCTTCAGTTTCGTTTCACGATCCCGGGCGGCGTCAAGCGAGCCAGTCAACGTGGAGACCTTCAACTCCAGATCAGCAATTGAATCCTTGGCGGCTTTGAGCTCGTCGCCCTGCTTGGAGAGGCGTTCCTGAATATCAGAGTTGGTGTGGGCGTCCTTTTCCCGCTCCACATTGAGTGCGGTGATCCTGTCCGTGCTCGCCTTCAGGTACTGCTCCAGCTACGCCACCTTGGCCTCAAGATCCTTCTTGACGGTTTCAGCGGTGGCGGCAGCAGCTTTCGCCTCCTTCAGGGCCCCGCCAAGGGCCTGCACTCGGGCGGTAAGGTCGTCCTCGTGAGCGTCGAGGTCGACCTTCCGCTGGTTGAGCGCGCCTTCTCGCCGGGACAGCTCTTCACCGGCCAGTCGTTGCTGCTCCTCGGCCTCCGCCTTCTCCAGGAGGAACTCTTGCTGCTGTCCGGCAAGCCTCTCGCGCTCCTCCGCCAAGTCGCGGAGGGCCGCCTGGTTGGCGGCGCGGAGCTCCGCGGTGCGCTTCTCCAAGTCGGCTCCTGCCTTGGTGGTGAGGGCTTCCCGGGACTCCAGCTTCGCCTGCCTGGCCCGGTAAAGGGCCAGGAGCCGGTGAAGTAGCTTCTCCTCTTCGGGCTCATCGCTCCCGCCAGGCGCTTCAACAATCTTCAAACCCGCGGAGGCGAGGACCTCTCCATCAAAGGTCTCTCCCTCCATGGGGACTCGCGACGAAGATGCCCACGGAACTTGTATGAAGATTCTGTTGGGCGCTTCAAGATAGACGCCCGACCGCTCCGTGGACGCGGAGGGGTCGGCGGCCGGCGCAGCGCTTGACGCTCCTGCTGCCTCCGGGTCAGCAGTGCGGTCGCCGGTCCCTTCCTCGCCCGCGACATCTGCGGTCGGCGCGGTCTCCTCAGCGGCAGGCTCGTCGGCTCCCGCCATGCCCTCAGTGACAGTGGCGTTGCCGTCGCCGCCGTGCGCCTCCTCCTCGACGGCGGCCTCCGTCTCCATCCGCTCCGGGGGAGGAGGATCTAACAGAAGAAGAAGAAAAGAAAAAGTTCAAGCAAATATCCAAAAAGACAACTCCAAGAAGATGAAGCTACAAGACTCACCTTCGCGGACCTCCTCGACGACAGGCTCCCTCGCCGGGGAGTCCTCCCTTGGCGGGGTGGCCACCCTCGTCGGGCTGCTCGCCCTTGATGGGGTGCCCGTCCTTGGCGGGGTGCCCGTCCTTGGCGGAGCGTCCTCCCTCACCGGGGAGCTCGCCCTTGGCGGGGAGGGTGGAACCTGTGGCTCCTCGGGAGTAGTCTCCGGGCACTCCTGCGGCTGCGGCTCCACTTCTGCACAAGACAAATGAAGCAGCAAGATGTTAGTACAAGCTAAAACCCCAAGCGCACCCAAAAAAAATTCCAAAAAAACCCAGACTTACGCTGGGGGCTGCGCTGGGGGCTCCTCCCCGGAGCAGCAGGTTGGTCCGACGAGCCTGTTGCTGGCGCGTCTCCGGTCGCCGCGGCGGGCGAGTCGTCCTCGACCTCAACCACATGGATCTTGGCCTTCTTCGCCATCCGCTGGGTCAGGGTCCTGCAAGCAGAACAAGAACAAGATCAGAATCATCAAAGAAAGAATCAAGACAAAATCGAAGAGGTTACAAGCAGCAAATACTTACTCCTCTTCCTCGTCGTCGTTGGAGCCGAGGGCGGAGAAGTCAAACTCCACATGAGTTGCTCCCGCGCGAGGAGCAGGAGGAGAAGGCTCCCTCGGGCGCTTGGCGGTCTCCGGGGCTGGGGGCTGCGAAGACCCAGCCTCCATTGGCGCCGAGGCCCGAGGAGCAGGCGGAGCGGCCGCTTCGCTCTGGGAGGATCCTCCTCCGCTTGGCGCTGGTGCACGGGGCGCCTCCATCGCGGTTTGGCTCGCTCTGGTGGCGCGCGTCGCCCGGCGAGCTGGCTCCTGTCGGGGCGCCTGCATCCTTGTCGCTGTAGCCGCCTTGCGGAGGCGCTTCAACGGTGTTCGCTTGGGACTTGCCCGAGGCGGGGAGTTCTCCGAGGACGAGGAGGCGTCGTCGTCAAGCCCCAGAGACCCACCGGTGTCCTCATCGGCCTCGGCGTCCTCCTCCTCCTCCCCGGCGGGCCCGCTGGGTCCAACATCTTGTCCTGCGGCCCCGCTCCCTCCGGTGGCTCCGCTCCCTCCGGCACCTCCGCTCCCTCCGGCACCTCTGTTCCCTCCGGCAACCTCGCCCCCCGCGGCGGCCTCGCTCACAACCCCGGGAATCCCGGCGTGCCTCAGGGAAGGAACCCCAGCAAGCTCGTCGGGTGGAAGCTTAAGCAACTTGCGGATCTCTGCCTCCTAGGCTTTGCTCGACGCATCCGCAGCCTCTGCCTCATCGACGGTGAATCCGAAGTCTCCTGCCGCTGCGGCTGCGGCGGCCTCTTCCATCCGGGAAGCAATATAGGCAATATCCCGCTCCGTAGTGGCCCGGGTGAGACCCTTGATCTCCTCGGTGTTCTTCGGCACCTCAACCAAGTTGTCAAAGAAGCTCAAGATGGCGTCTCCCGGAGGTTGGATCCAGGTGGGGACGATGCCGTGGGAGTCGCACTCCGGCATCATTGCTCGCAAGGAATCACGGGCGGTGATGTTGCACAGCGGCACCACTCCCTTGGCGGGTCTGAACCACTCTGGATGCGCCGGGTCATGCTTGAACAGCTCTCGCAGCATTCCTTTCAGCTCCAAAGCGGTGAAATTGAAGTTCAGTCCGCAACGCAACCTCATGATATCCGCTGCATTGCCAAATTCCCAGGCGGGCCTTTTCCTCTCTTGTAAAGGGGCAATGCGGCGGCGGAGGAAATCTGCGCCAACCTCTCCGATGGTCAGATTGGCTACCCGGAGACGGATGATTCTAACAAGGGCAATACTAAGCTTGTTGTCTTCCGGGGCCAGTTCGCTCCAGTCTCTGCCGCGCACTATGGCAGTTGTGCGCGGCGCGGTGAAGGGCTCCGGCTGATCCTCTACTACCCAGCACCAGTCTGCACGCCATTCTTCCCACTTGCCGCGGAGTTCTCCTTTCAGATATGAGTCCTTTTTGTTTAACCGGAAGATCCAGGAGATTCCGCCGGAGAGGGGAGCGCCAGCCTCTACTCTAGGCATGAAGAAATGGCAGAAGAGTGCTACGTTTGGATGGATCCCTATGAAGTTTTCGCACAGATGTGCGAAAACGGCCATCGTAAGGATGGCGTTGGGGGTGAAGTCTAGGAGGTGGAGGTTGTACGTGTTCATAATATCACAGAAAAACTCCGAAAACGGAGGACACAACCCATAGTGAAAGAAGGCAGCGAAGAAGAAATACCCGCCGGGAACCAGATCTTTGGCGATGGCGGGGAAGACTCTGGTACGGGGATGAGCCTTGGTCTCCCCGGACCAGAAGAGGTAGTACTTGTTCCATAATTCCCGCGCGCTGAGCCTCGGCGCGAAGACCACGTTCCTCTTCCGCAGGGCGACAAGCTTCGCCGCCTGCTCGGACTTCTCCCTCTTGGCCTTCTCCGCTTTCGCCTTCTCGCTCTTCGGAGCCATGGCGGATGTGGCGAGGGGAGAGGCGAGGAGCTCGACGGCGCCGCGGATGCGGAAAGCGGCGGAGGAGGGGTGGAAGCAGAGAGCGCGGAAGTTTTCTGGAGGTTGAAGACGCAATGAAGACGAAGGAGGGAAACTGCCCCTGCTTCCTCTGCTTTTAAGGGGGAGGTGGGGGACGTTCCGCTTTTCCCATTAAAGAACGAGGCCACGATCTCTCCCACGACGCCGCAATCGACGCGTGCCGTTAGGGAGGGGCGCGGCGGATGCGGAAGGGGATTCGGCGTGCCGTGGGCCGCGTGTGCCCGTACACTGTTTTGGGCCTGGCCCAACAGCGCTTGGCACCGTGTGTGGCCCAGGCCCGGGGGCTCCTGTCGGTGTACTAAGATAGGGGTACCTTAGTACCCCAACTTGTGCACGGGCAGTAGAAGCTTCCTGCGGCAGGGCTCACCACGTGCTTGCCGGAGACCTTTCTGATCCATATAAAACCATTCAAAAACAAAGTATGCAAGACAGAAGATCAAGGCCCCGGCAAGCGGAGCTTGCCGGGAAGGCCGTCCCAGGCTCAAGATTATCACATTAACACAAGACCCTGGCAAGAGGAGCTTGCCAGGAAGACCAGAAGACTGCATCTCAGAAGACACGCCTTGGCGCAGCATGCGCCCCGGCAGGGCCCGGGGAGCGACAAGCTTCAGGGCCCGGCAAGATCAAGACCCCGGCAAGGTGCTTGCCGGGGGAAGCCTGCACTGTGTGCCCACGCTCCATCCCATCGGCCCACGCGTCGCCCTGGGGCCCTTCCAGGGACGCGTGGCGGATGGCTATGCAGCCTGGGGGACACGGTGGCACTCCACGGTGACGAGGCTATCGCCGTGGCAAACGGAGACGCATGGACGGGCGCTTTTGAGGTCGACGGTGACGGGCATTTAATGCCCTTGTCCCCCACTGTCAACTTAGGTGAAGACCACTGTTCATCCACTGTTCATGCACTATTCTCGCACTATTACAACTACCACCAAAGTTACATTTTTGCCCTCCTCTACGTTGACACCTGTCGGTGACCCCTTGAGCTATAAAAGGAGGCCCATGCACAACGTAGAGGGGGTTCGAATCCTTAACAACTCTCACGCTCGGTGTAGCTAGTACTGTAGCTCTTCAAGCTCCCGAGCTCAATACAACCAAGGCAGGAGTAGGGTTTTACGCGTTCGCGCGGCCCGAACCTGGGTAAACTGCCTGCGTGCTCTCCTCGATCCGCTCTTCGTGCTCCCTCCGCTCCCTCACCGCAACGTACAAGGGGCTTCGGTCCCATAGGTGCTCGTGGTGGACAGTTTCTCCCGACAATCATTCTTTCTAAACAGAGATTCAATTTCATAAGCACCCTTAAAAGCAACGAATTCTTCTATTTGTTCCACATCATAATAATCATATATACCATTAGCATAAGAAGCTAAGGTGTCATTATCATTAAATTTGCATGAAATGGGAAGGTGTGGAGCCTTCATCCTAGAGCAACAAGTATAATCATATATCAAGCATAGTTGCCGAGCATACCAATGCTACAAATGAATTTGATCCCATAATAGTTTCCCATTTTGTGTCAAGCGATAATCCCTAAAGTATTCATGTTGATCCAACGTTACTCCCATTACATAGTTGAATGGGGTTTTCTCAGGATTATCAAAGTAGTACATAATATCTTTCACATAATGAGCATCGAGGGTTTTAGGAGGTTCCCCATCTCCATGAGTAGCAAGTACACCTAAGTTTTTTGGTATTTCGTGTTCCATATCCATAACTAGAGATAGATAACAACTTAGAACAACAAATAAAATCTACTTAGTGATAAAGCAAACAAGCATACACGAGAATATTCACCCCACGCTATTGCTCCCCGGCAACGGAGCCAGAAAAAGGTCTTGATAACCCACAAGTGTAGGGGATCAGTTGTAGCCTCTTTTGATAAGTAAGTGTCGAACCCAACGAGGAGCTAAAGGCAGAACAAATATTCCCTCAAGTTCTATCGACCATCGATACAACTCTACGCACGCTTGACGTTTACTTTACCTAGAACAAGTATGAAACTAGAAGTACTTTGTAGTTTTTGTGGGATAGGTTTGCAAGAATATAAAGAGCACGCAAATATAACTAGGGGCTGTTAAGATAAAGAAACAATAAAGTTAATGATAGCGAGTGTGGAAAAGTGGTGGTACGAGTTGCGAAATTGCCCCTAAGCAATTGACTACATTACTAGACCGATAGCAAGTTTTATGTGGGAGAGGCCACTGCTAGCATGTCATCCCTTACTTGGAATTCTATGCACTTATGATTGGAACTATTAGAAAGAATCCGCAACTACTAACGTTCATTAAGGTAAAACCCAACCATAGCATTAAGATATATTGGTCCCCCTTCAATCCCATATGCATCAATTTCTACGCTAGGTTGAAGCTTCTGTCACTCTTGCCCTCCAATACGTAGTCCTATCAACATACAACTAACCCTATGGTGTGATCCACGCATGCACTCATATGATGGGCACCAAAGGACATCAACATAACCACAAGCAATTTAAATCAATCATAGCAATTCACCAATCACCGATAGGACAACGATAATCTACTCAGACATCATAGGATGGCAACACATCATTGGATAATAATATGCAGCCTAAAGCGCCATGTTCAAGTAGAGGGTACAGCGGATTGCGGGAGAGTGGACCGCTGTAGATAGATGGGGGAAGGTAATGGAGATGTTGGTGAAGATGACGGAGGTGTTGGTGTAGATCATCGTCACATGATGATGGCCCCGGTGGCACTCCGGTGCCACCGGACGCGAGGGGGAGAGAGCCCCCCTCCTTCTTCTTCCTCCTTGACCTTCTCCCTAGGTGGGTGAAGGGTTTCCCCTCTAGTCCATGGCCTCCATGGTGGCGCAGGGGCGAGAGCCCCTTCGAGATTGGATCTGTCTATCTGCCTTTCTCTGTTTCTGGGTTCTCAGATTCTGGCCTTCCACCGTTTCTTAAATTCCAGGAGATCCGTAACTCCGATTGGGCTGATTTTTTGACATGATTTTCATCCGGATATTAGCTTTCTTGCGGCGAAAGAAGGGCATCAACCGCCTTACGGTGTGGCCACGAGGGCCCAGGGCGCGCCTTCCCCTGGTGGGCGCGCCCCTTACCTCGTGGCCCACCCGGGTATCGTCTCATGTTGGTTCTGCTTCCCAAAATTCACATATATTCCAAAAAAAAATCTCCGCCCGTTTTTATTCCATTTGGACTCCGTTTGATATGGATATTCTGCAAAACAAAAAACATGCAATAAACAGGAAATCGCACTGGGTACTGGATCAATATGTTTGTCCCAAAAAATAGTATAAAATGTTGCCAAAAGTATATGAAAGTTGTAGAATATTGGCATGGAACAAACAAGAATTATATCTACATGTGAAGCGAAGTACATAGCTGCTTCCGAAGCAGCACATGAAGGAGTCTAGATGAAGGAGTTCATCACCGACCTGGGAGTTATTCCAAGCGCGTTGGGCCCGATGACTCTCTTCTGTGACAACACTGGAGCTATTGCCATTACCAAGGAGCCCAGGTTTCACAAGAAGACCAATCACATCAAGCGCCGTTTCAACTCCATTTGTGGTTATATTCAAGATGGAGACATAGATATTTGTAAAGTGCATACGGATCTGAATGTCGCAGATTCGTTGACTAAACCTCTTCCACAAGCAAAACATGAACAACACCAGAACTCTATGGGTGTTCGATTCTTCACAATGTAACTAGATTATTGACTCTAGTGCAAGTGCGAGACTGTTGGAAATATGCCCTAGAGGCAATAATAAAATGGTTATTATTATATTTCCTTGTTCATGTTAATCATTTATTGTTCATGCTATAATTGTATTAACCGAAAACCGTAATACATGTTTGAATACATAGATCATAATATGTCCCTAGTGAGCCTCTCGTTGGCTATCTCGTTGATCAATAGATAGTCACGCTTTGATGACCATGGACATTGGATGTCGTTGATAACGGGATCACATCATTAGGAGAATGATGTGATGGGCAAGACCCAATCCTAAGCATAGCACAAGCTTGTGTAGTTCGTCTGCTAAAGCTTTTCTAATGTCAAGCCATGAGATTGTGCAACTCCCGGATACCGTAGGAATGCTTTGGGTGTGCCAAACGTCACAACGTAACTGGGTTGCTAAAAAGGTGCACTACGGGTATCACCGAAAGTATCTGTTGGGTTGGTATGAATCGAGACTAGGATTTGTCACTCTGTATGAGGGAGAGGTATCTTTGGGCCCACTCGGTAAGACATCATCGTAATGAGCTCAATGTGACTAAGGAGTTGGTCACGGGATGATGTGTTATGGAACGAGTAAAGAGACATGCTGGTAACGAGATTGAACAAGGTATCGAGATACCAACGATCGAATCTCGGGCAAGTATCATACCGATAGACAAAGGGAATTGTATACGGGATTGATTGAATCCTTGACATCATGGTTCATCCGATAAGATCATCCTGGAACATGTGGGAGCCAACATGGGTATCGAGATCCCGCTGGTGGTTATTGGCCGGAGAGATGTCTCGGTCATGTCTACATGGTTCCCGAACCCGTAGGGTCTACACTCTTAAGGTTCGATGACGCTAGGGTTATAGGGAATGTATATACGTGGTTACCGAATGTTGTTCGGTGTCCCGGATGAGATCCCGGACGTCACGAGGAGTTCCGGAATGCTCCGGAGGTAAAGATTTATATATGGGAAGTCATCATACGGTCACCGGAAGTGTTCGGGGTATGCCGGTATTGTACGGGAGCCACCGAAGGGGTTCCGGGGGTCCACCGGGACAGTCCTCCTGCCCCGGAGGGCCCTATGGGCTGTATATGGAGAGGGACCAGCCCCTAAGATGGTTGAGCGCCTTCCCCCCTTAGGGCCCATGCGCCTAGGGTCGGGGGAAACACTAAGGGGGCACCCCCTTGGCTTGCGGGGCAAGCCCCCCTGCCTGGCCGCCGCCCCCCTTAGATTGGATCTAAGGGGGCCGGCCCCCCTCTCCCTTGACCCTATATATAGTGGGGATGTGGGAGGGCAGCCGCACCCATTGCCTGGAGCAGCCCTCCCCCTCCCAACTCCTCCTCTCCTTCTGTGGTGCTTGGCGAAGCCCTGCCGGAGTACCACGCTCCTCCATCACCACCATGCCATCGTGCTGCTGCTGGACGGAGTCTTCCCCAACCTCTCCCTCTCTCCTTGCTGGATCAAGGTGTGGGAGATGTCACCGGGCTGCACGTGTGTTGAATGCGGAGGCGCCGTTGTTCGGCGCTTATATCGGATTCAGCCGCGATCTGACTCGCTTCGTGTATGACTCCACCAACCGCATTCTTGCAACGCTTCCGCATCGCGATCTTCAAAGGTATGAAGATGCACTCCCCTCTCTCGTTGCTAGTCACTCCATAGATTGATCTTGGTCATGTGTAGAATTTTTTTCAATTTTTGCAACGATCCCCAACACCAAGAACATCAAGAGACGCTTCAACTCCATCCGCGATCAAGTCAAGGAGGGAGACATAGAAATTTGCAAGATACATACGGATCTGAATGTCGCAGACCCGTTGACTAAGCCTCTTTCACAAGCAAAACATGATCAGCACCAAGACTCCATTGGTGTCATAATCATTACTATGTAATCTAGATTATTGACTCTAGTGCAAGTGTGAGACTGAAGGAAATATGCCCTAGAGGCAATAATAAAGTTGTTATTTATATTTCCTTGTATATCATGATAAATGTCTTTTATTCATGCTAGAATTGTATTAACCAGAAACTTAACACATGTGTTAATACATAGACAAAACAGAGTGTCCCTAGTATGCCTCTGCTAGACTAGCTCATTAATCAAAGATGGTTATGTTTCCTAACTGTCGTGGAATTAACATGGCAGATGTCCGGTTTAACGGACTTAATGATGGAACCATCGCACAGGTTAGCTTGAAGGGGTTAAAAGCACACAAAGGACACAGAGGTTTATACTAGTTCGGCCCCTTCGATGAAGGTAAAGCCTACGTCTAGTTTGGTTTGGTATTGCTTGGGCGTCGATGAACAGGGAGCGGATCGCTTGCCTTTGTCTCGAAGGGTTGTTTCTTGTCCCCTGAACCGTCGCCGGGTCGTCCCTTTATATAGAGGTCACGCCCGGTCCGGTTTACAGAGTCCCGAGGCCGGCTCATACTTGTGTCCGCCTCGGTCTCTGCTCTTTCTTCCTTATCTCTCAAGTTACATGATCAGGCGGTTTACAAACCATAACGTTACACATGGGCCCTAAGCCTTCATGGGCCGTAACTCCTACTGGGTATTACAATTATACAACTAAATTATCATAATCCGGTTTATACTAGCCGGTTTATACCTGCTGGTAATATCCCTGACATTAGGCCCCAGAATGATTTGAACTTGTTCACATCAATCTTCTCAGTCTTGCATGATCTTCTTTTCTCGTGTCTTCTTATTTTTGTAAACCGCCATGACGTCATCCTTGAAAAATCACTTAATTTGACCGTGACATTACTTCCGCATTTAACGTGCGCAGCTGTCTTATCACCTTCGTTTAAAGGCTATCCCGAGAATCGAGGCGACAGGGAATCTTTATCCAATCTTCTGCCTCCTCAAATCTCGCGCCTGCCGTTTCGTTCTCTGCCCCTTTATAAATACTGCTACCTCTCTTCCTCATTCTCCTTCCGCTCGTCCTCTTCTTCCGTCGCCCGAGCTCAAACCTCCGCCATCGTCCGTCAAGCTCTCCTTCGCTGGCCGCTGCATCAACCTGAGTGCGACCAGAAAAACTCCGCCGCCGCTTCTTGCTGTTTCAGGTATTCCATCTTCCTTGCTGTAGATCTATAGCATTAGGGTTCTTCTCGCGCCTCCACCATTAAACCTCGGAGAAAGCTTCATCTGTTCGTCCTAGGCACCAAGTTCGAAGTAGTTTCAGCCTTTAGATCTTGCCCTTAAAACTTGCCTCTGTTCCGCTGCCGTATGCTTAGATTTCGGCGTTTTAGATTCAATCTTTTAGATTTGTCCGCTCTGTATAGGATCCTTGCAGTTCTTCCTGTAATAGTCTTGCATTTGTTTTTCTTTTTCCTGGGTGATCAGATCTGTTTTACTTTAGCTATCTGTAAAAACTTGTTTCTTCACCCTTGTAGATCTGTAAAATATTCTCCGGTTTAGTCAGTCAAATATTGCTTCTGTAATGCATTGACAATGAATACGACGGTTTAGCTCCTCCCTTTATTATTTCTGAACCGGCAGTAATGCGTTCCCTGCTTACTTCCGGGTTAGCTATGCAATTAGTCCCTTGTCTAAACCGTCGGCATGACCTTGCATATGCGATCCAGTTTATATAGCTGTCTTTGAATAATCCGGTTTTTATACTTTATCTTTTCAGCACTTCCATTCTGTTACTATGGCTGCCAAACAATTTGTTTCTTGCGACTGGGTTCCTTCCGTCATTACGGAAGAAGATTTAATCAATGCTGCTACAATCGGCACTCTAGGCCCTCAGTCCGTTTTAAAATGGCGGGCCCCGGGAAATGAATGTCCTCCTGCTCCCAGAGAGGGGGAGGTTATTGTCTTCTTTGACCACATTGCTCGAGGTTTCACTCCTCCCGATTCAAAGTTCTTCCGGGACGTGCTTGCCGCTTTCCGACTTCACCCTCAGGACATAGGCCCCAACTCTATTTCAAACATCTGCGATTTTCAAGTTTTCTCAGAGGTGTATTTGGAAGAAGAGCCATCAGTCGACCTGTTCCGGGACTTCTTCCACTTGAACCGGCGAACTGAGTTTACTAGCGGACCTCATCAAGAACTGGGCGGGGTCAGCATTCAGAAGAGAAGAGACGCAGTCTTTCCTCATGCCGCTCTCTACACGCACCCCAAGGATTGGAATAAGTCTTAGTTTTATTGCATTAACACGTCACCTGAAGGGGAAAACCCACTGCCGGGTTATCACGAGCATCGTCTTCCGGAGGATCACCCTTTGCCGCAACGTCTTAGCTCCTCAGAACGGCCCCGGTTTGCTTCCCAGCTTGCGAAGCTCAAAGCCTTTATGGCCAACGGATTAACCGGGGTTGACTTTATGCGCTGCTAGCTTTCTTGGAGTATCCTTCCTCTGAGTCCGCGCCCAAGTCTGATGTGTAAATATTCTGGTAAACCGGATGATCCTCAACGTTCTTCCAAGGACAAACTTTCTGAATCGGAAGTCATTGAGGCTGCTAAGAAGATGCTCAATGTCTCCTTAGAAGAATGTAGCAAAACCGGATTGGCTCCGTATTATAAGAAGAACAAGCTGCCTGCAGTAAGTCTTACTCTCTTCTATATATTTTTAATTCGTTCCTATAAACCGTTTCCCAATTAACTTCTCTCTTTTGAACAGGCCGATGATCCTTTCTGGAAAAGGAAACCTCAGGAAAAAGCAGGCAAACCGTCACGTCGGAAAACTTACGCTATCAAGAAGAAAAAGGCGGCTGCCGGCTCCGGTTCACATGCTGAAGATGATGATCCGGACTCTGAGGTATGAGTTAATCCGGCTATAATTTGTTCACTTTTATCCGGATTTGTGTTTAACGGTGTCTTTTCACAGGATTTGGCTGAAGGAGATAAACCGGCAGAAATTGAGGTAACTATTCTTTCTTCAGATTCAGAACCACCTCCACCAAAAATTCGTCGGACAGTCTGGAAATACCAGTTTTCTCACCCTTATGCTCAACTGGACCCCAATTTTCTTTTGAAGAAATAGCAACATGAAGCCCTTCGCCGGACTACACGCCATAGCGGCCTTGCAGTTGAATCGTCCGGAATATCCCTTACTCCGGCTTGGAGGCGCCGCTCTGAGGTTATACTCTCTCCAACTCTTCTTCATCCCAAGGCCGGGCTTATATGCAAACCACTTAAACCGTCTGACCCTGATTATCAGGAGACTCCTTTATCTTCCTCTGGCGAATCCAGTGCCACACAAGTCCCCGTTTTGAAGACTGTCCCTGGGTAAGTCCTGTATCTTATCTGATTTATGACTGCTTTTGCTTCTGTGGCACTGATTTTTCTTTCTAATTCCTTTCAGAAGCCTAAGCCTAGCAAAAGGGCAAAGGCCAACAAACCAACTGCTGAGACTGCCACTGATGATCCGGCAGTTGATCCGGATACAACCGTCCCTCCGGAAGGCGAGCCCACAATTCCGCTTGAAGATCCTGCTCCTATGGATCATACTACTGCACCTGAGAATCCCAACACTGAGAACGTCCATGTACCGGCAAGTCCTGCCCGGGCCGATCCTCCTCGGACTAGTCCGGCTCCTGCTAGCCCGGTTCACACTGCTACCCCACCACCAACAACTGCTTCTCCGGAAGTTCAAGTAACCGGTACAGCTTACACCGCTCCTGCTGAGCCCACTGTCTTAGCCAAACATACGGCTAAAGCGGAGAAGCTTCATCAAGAAAAGGGCAAATGGAGCACTGATTTGTCTAGTTTTGCCGAGCTGAGTGCCCAGGAGCTCTATTCCGGGTATTTGAACCGGCTTCACACCGGCCGGGACTATGAAGCGGGCTTAATCAGCATGATGAAAGAAAAATACGAGGTAACTCCCTTGTCTTTGTTTTACTTTTGTTGTGTTTCTGTCCATACCATGGTAGCCTTCAAGTTTCGGTTTAGCTGCATTTAGAAGGTGAACCGGTACTTCCTTGTTTGAGCAGATGATCTTACATTAGCCCCCAAGTGCCAGGGGCATAATTCGGTTTATGTGCCTGGGACTTGTCTGAATTCTTTGATGTTTCAACTATGCATTAGCCCCCAAGTGTCAAGTAGACAACTTGTTTGTGTGCTTGAGACTTGTTTTGAATTGTAACTCCTTGATACTTCAATTGTCCATTAGCCCCCAAGTGTCAAGTGGATAACTTGGTTATGTGCTTGAGACTTGTCTGAATTTTGCTTTTATTCCACTTGATTTTCCTTGCAGGCTGATTTGAACCGGAGGGCTGAAGAAATCACTGAACTCCGGAACAGACTTGCCGAAACTGAATCTGCTGCTGCTAAGGCCAAGAAAGACTTGGCAGTGAGCTTAACCACTGCTGAACATCTGAAGAATTTTTTCGAAGAGGAGCGGACCGCCTTTGAATTTCAGAAGACGGATCTGGAAAAAAGGGCAAAGGATGCTGAGGAAGCCCTTAATCCGGTGACTGAAGAGTTAACCGGTTTAAAGCGGCAAATAGAACTGATGACTTCTGCTGTCTTCGGTAAGTACTTAATATGTATTCCTACTTTCATCCTTGCAATCTTTAATCCGTTCTGGTTTAACTGCGATAATCATATGCAGGGCGCCGTGTCACCCATCTTGGGGATGATTTACGGAAGAAACTCAAGGCGTCTTATACTCTGGTCGAGCAGCTGTATTCCGGCGCTCAAAGGATTATAAGCGCAATGTCCTACAATAAACCGGCCCCCACTACCATCCAAGGCACTTTAGAGAAGCTTTCTGTCTTGCCAGCGCGCTTGGAAGAAACGAAGAAGTCTGCTGCTCGGGCCGGTTCTCTGATGGCGCTCACCAGAGCTAAAGCATGGGTTCCAGATTTTGATCTGGAAGAAGCCTTGAATGGGTATCCCAGCACTAAAGAACACGGATCAACTTTCACTACCAAAGACCTTCATGCTTTGACAAGGAGATGCGTCCTCTCGCTAGCAAGCTTGCTGCCGAATCAGATTTGTCCAGGTATCATCCGGGATATGATTTACAAAACGAGCGGGTGGATCGGCCGGTTTATGATACCGTGAATCTAATCCCACCAGTGCGCCCTCATACTTTCGCCCCAGATATTGATCCGTCTGAACTTATCACGGAAGAGATGTACTTCCGCGCTTTAACGAAAATCGATTGGTGTGTCCCTGACTTCCAACCGCTTCAAGAAGAGGAAGAGACTCCGGAACAAGTTGATCCCCAGCCTTCGCAGCACGAGGAGGCGTAGGCCATAGTGTAGTTTTGTAGTTGCAGTCTCATTTTGCTGGACAGTCTTTAATCCGTTCAGGCTTGCTATGCCTTGTAATAGGATAGCATAAAACATTATTCGTCTTGATCCGGATGTTCCAACTTCTTGTTTTGACGTTGCCAATTTAAATCTGGTCTGATATGGTTTATCCTGCATATTATCTGTTCCTGCATAGATAATACTGAAAATATGTCCTAGCGATTTACCGCTAGACCAATTAAATTGCTCACACGATATATCAAACAAGTGTTTTGTTTGTACCAGAAATAACTTCATACCTGCCATCAAGTATGCTTGATACTCTTAATCCGGCGAAATTTGGAGTTTTCTGAGGGAACCTTTTTGATAGACCCAATAATAATTCCGGGTTTAATAGAAGCTACCGGTTTAGATCATGCTGGAACTCTGTCCAGACTTTTGAAGATATGTGGTAAACTCTGGAGTTGTCCCACTCCGGATTAAAGAACCATAAAACATAAATACCAGAAATGCAAGTTTGCAAATAAAACCATGTGGTCGAGGCTTTTTGTGAGCTGCCAGGCTCAAAGCAAGGTTCAGCCAATCAATGGATGCGGGTACCATCCAGAGGGCCTTATGGTTCGGATACGACCATAGGAACCGGATATGACCAACACGGGTTAAGCTAGGATTCGGGTACAATCCTGCCCCCTGCCGGCCATATAAAATTTAGCCAAGCAATGGATTTGGGTACAATCCATTGAGCTTTATGGTTCGGGTACAACCATAGGAACCGGATACAACCACAGGAGTTTAAGCTAGGATTCGGGTACAATCCTGCCCCCTGCTGATCATATAGAACTTAGCCAAGCAATGGATTCGGGTACAATCCATTGAGCTGTATGGTTCGGGTACAACCATAAGAACCGGATATAACCACAGGGGTTTAAGCTAGGATTCGGGTACAATCCTGCCCCCTGCTGGCCATATAAAACTTTGCCAAGCAATGGATTCGGGTACAATCCATTGAGCCTTATGCCATATCCTCTTTGGTTCGGATACGACCTATGTTTGAACAGAAAGCCCTTCAGTGAGTAACTGCTCTAGAGTACATATGCCCTGCACAACCAGTTAGACTGATCAAAGTATTTGAAATATGAGATATGATAAGAGATGTATGGTTATCACCATAAGACACTTGTACTGGAAAAAAGGCTGAGCCCCCGGTTTACCGAGGGTGCCGGTTTATTCATTAATCATAATATATACATAGGATACAGCGGAGCTCCTGGCTCAGGTATAATAGGGCCGTAAGAGGGCAATGTTCCACGGCCTCTTTGTCTCTTCCTCCGATGTCCGTGAATCCTTGTGTTCTCGAACGTCCACCAAGTAATATGAACCGTTGTGCAGATTCTTGCTGACCACAAAGGGTCCTTCCCAAGGCGGGGATAACTTGTGCATATCAGTTTGATCTTGGATGAGCCGGAGCACCAAATCTCCCTCCTGGAACGTCCTGGTCTTGATCCGGCGGCTGTGATATCTGCGCAAGTCTTGTTGATAAATCGCAGACCATGCTGCTGCTATATCACGCTCTTCATCCAGCCGGTCCAAACTGTCCTGTCTCGCCTGCTCGTTGGCCGCTTCAACATAGGCCGTCACCCTTGGCGAATCATGGCGGATATCACTTGGAAGGACCGCTTCAGCCCCATACACCATAAAGAAAGGCGTGTAACCTGTGGACCGGTTTGGCGTAGTATTGATACTCCGAAGGACAGAAGGTAACTCCTCAACCCAGCACCCTGGTGTTCTTTGCAAGGGAGTCATCATCCGGGGCTTGATACCTCGCAAAATATCCTGATTCGCTCTTTCAGCTTGACCATTGGATTGAGGGTGCGCTACGGAAGATACATCTAGGCGAATATGTTGTTGTTGACAAAACTCTTCCATCGCTCCTTTAGATAAGTTGGTGCCATTGTCTGTGATGATGCTGTGTGGAAAGCCAAACCGGAAAATTACCTTTTTGATGAATTTAACCGCGGTTGCTGCATCACACTTGCTCACAGGCTCTGCCTCAATCCATTTTGTAAACTTATCCACAGCCACCAGTAGATGAGTTTTCTGATCTTGGGATCGCTTAAAGGGTCCAACCATATCAAGCCCCCAAGTCGCGAACGGCCAGGTTATTGGTATCATCCGGAGCTCCTGTGCCGGAACAAGAGCACGTCGTGAAAACTTCTGACAAGCATCACACTTCCGGACTAGATCTGCCGCATCAGCATGGGCTGTCAACCAATAGAACCCATGTCGAAAAGCTTTAGCCACCAAGGATTTTGAACCGGCGTGATGACCACAATCCCCTTCATGGATCTCACGAAGAATATCACAACCTTCCTCAGCTGATACACACCGCTGAAACGCTCCAGAAACGCTGCGATGGTGAAGTTCCCCGTTTGCAATTGTCATGGACTTAGAGCGCCAGATTATCTGTCTTGCTTCGATCTCGTCGTCCGGCAGCTCTCCCCGGCTTAGATACGCCAAATACGGCAGCGTCCAATCCGGAATAACATGAAGTGCTGCAACCAGCTGTGCCTCCGGATCAGGAACAGCCAGGTCTTCCTCCGATGGTACTTGAACTAATGGACTGTGCAGCTCATCCAAAAAAGTATTCGGTGGTACCGGTTTACGCTGAGAACCCAGCCGGCTTAGAGCATCGGCCGCTTCATTCCTTCGCCGGTCTATGTGATCCACCTGATACCCTTTGAAATATCCTGCAACTGCTTCGACTTCTCGTCTGTAAGCTGCCATGAGAGGATCTCTTGAATCCCACTTGTCGGATACTTGCTGTGCCACCAGATCTGAATCGCCAAAACACTTGACCCGGCTCAAGTTCATCTCCTTGGCCATCCGCAAGCCATGAAGCAATGCTTCATACTCTGCTGCATTATTAGTACAAGGAAACAACAGACGGAGGACGTAACAAAACTTATCACCTCGCGGGGAAGTTAAAACAACTCCAGCCCCCGAGCCTTCTAATTGCCTTGAACCGTCAAAGTGAATCGTCCAGTATGTAAGATCCGGCTTCTCCTCTGGTATTTGCAGTTCTGTCCAGTCATTGATGAAGTCTACCAATGCTTGAGATTTGATAGCGGTACGCGGCACATATTTCAACTCGTGTGGGCTAAGCTCAATGGCCCATTTCGCCACTCTGCCCGTAGCTTCTCTGTTCTGGATTATATCTCCCAATGGTGCTGAACTAACAACAGTTATTGGGTGGCCTTGGAAATAATGTTTCAATTTCTGGTTTGCCATGAACACATCGTATACCAACTTCTGCCAATGTGGGTACCTTTGCTTGGACTCAATGAGAACTTCACTGACGTAATATACTGGACGCTGAACCGGGTATTCCTTCCCTGCTTCCTTGCGCTCAACCACGATTGCCACGCTGATTGCCCGTGCATTAGCGGCAACGTATAACAACAACGACTCATTATCAACAGGGGTAGCCAGGACCGGCGGTTTTGCCAGCTGCCGCTTCAAATCCTCAAACGCAGCGTTCGCCTCATCACTCCATATAAATCGATCCGTCTTTTTCAACATCTGATAAAGTGGAATCACCTTCTCCCCCAAGCGGCCGATGAAACGGCTCAAGGCTGTGATCCGGCCAGCGATACGCTGAACATCATTGATGCAAGCCGGTTTAGTCAATGATGTGATTGCCTTTATCTTCTCCGGATTAGCTTCTATTCCTCTGTTTGACACCAAGAACCCAAGGAGCTTGCCCGCCGGAACACCAAAGGCGCACTTCTCCGGATTAAGCATCATTTTATAGGCCCGAAGATTGTCAAAGGTCTCCTTGAGGTCCTCTATCATCGTCTCCTCCTTCCTTGACTTCACCACGATATCATCCACATAAGCATGAACATTCCTGCCTATCTGCCCCTTAAGACAGTTCTGTACACAACGCTGGTAGGTGGCTTGGGCACTCTTGAGCCCAAAGGGCATAGACACATAGCAAAAAGCACCAAAAGGTGTTATGAAGCACGTCTTCTCCTAATCTTTAACTGCCATCTTGATCTGGTGATACCCTGAATATGCATCCAAAAAACTTAGCCGCTCACATCCTGCTGTAGCATCAATGATCTGATCAATGCGAGGGAGAGCAAAAGGATCAGTTGGACAAGCTTTGTTTAGGTCAGTGTAATCCACACACATTCTCCACTTTCCATTCTTCTTTAACACCAGCACCGGATTAGCCAACCACTCCGGGTGAAAAACTTCAACTATGAACCCTGCGGCCAAAAGCCTGGCCACTTCTTCTCCTATAGCCTTGCCCCTTTCTTCATTGAAGCGGCGTAGATACTGTTTGACCGGTTTAAACTTTGGATCAATGTTAAGACTGTGCTCAGCGAGTTCCCTCGGTATACCTGGCATGTCAGAAGGTTTCCATGCAAAGATATCCCGGTTCTCACGGATGGACTCGATGAGCGCGCTTTCCTATTTAGGATCAAGGTTAGCGCTGATAGTGAACTGCTTGGATGAATCACCTGGCACAAAATCAACTTGCTTGGTCTCCTCCGCTGATTTAAACTTCAACGCCGGATCATGCTCCGTAGTTGGCTTCTTCAATGGGGTCATATCTGCCGGATCAACATTGTCCTTGTAAAACTTCAACTCCTCTGTAGCACACACTGCCTCCGCGTAGGCAGCGTCTCCCTCTTCACACTCCAATGCAATCTTGCGACTTTCATGAACCGTGATTGTTCCTTTGTGACCCGACATCTTGAGCTGTAGATGAACATAACACGGCCTGGCCATAAACTTGGCATAAACCGTCCTCCCGAACAGAGCATGATAAGGGCTCCGGATCTTGACGACTTCAAAGGTTATCATCTCTGACCTGGAATCCTGTTCATCTCCAAAGGTAACTTCTAGGTCAATTTTCCCAACTGGGTAAGCTGATTTACCTGGCACTACTCCATGGAACACCGTCTTTGACTGTCTTAGCTTTTTATCCGTCAAGCCCATACGACGGAAAGTCTCATAATACAAGATATTGATGCTGTTGCCGCCGTCCATGAGAACTTTAGTGAACTTGTAGCCACCCACCTGTGGTGCTACCACCAAGGCCAAGTGACCTGGATTATCAACTCGTAACGGGTGATCCTCCCCGCTCTACACAATAGGTTGCTCTGACCAGCGCAGGAATTGCGGTGTCGCCGGTTCAACCGCGTGGACCGCCCGCTTCAAAACTTTTTGATCCCGTTTACACAAACTTGTAGTAAACACATGATACTGCCCACTACTCAGCTCCTTCGGATTACTCTGATATCCGGATTGCTGCTGCTGACGCTGTTGACTGCCTTGGTAATTGTGATTACCCTGGCCCTGCTGTTGGTTGTTTTGGTTATTGTAACCACCTTGACCATGCTGCTGATTGCCTTGGTTATTATAACCGCCTTGACCATATTGATTATTGCCTCGGTTATTATAACCTCTGTTGTTGCCACGATATCCTGATCCGGAGTCGTTCCCCTGGTGACCTGGACCGTAAAACCCCGGGCCTGAACCGCCGTTTGGAGGCCCGTTGCTAGAGCTGTACCGGCTCATTATGGCTTCCATCAAAGGCTTGCATTCTCCTATAGTGTGTTTTGCTGGTCGTTCCCTTGTGCTATGTTTTGGACAAGGCTCATTTAACTCCTGCTCCCAGCTAACGGACCATCCGTCGATTTGTGGAGGCGGCTTACCCTTATTGCGTTGGAAGCCCTCTTGAAGTTGGGTATTGGCCACGAAATCAGAGCCACCTTCCGCTTTACGCTTGCCTAAGAAGCTTGTACTAACCGGGCTAGCCTGCGCCGGTTTACCAGGCTTATTGACTTTTCCAGCTTTGTCTCCCTCCGCTTCTGGATACTTAGTGTTGTCGGAGTCCCCGTACTTCACCAGAGCACTCATGAGAGTTCCCATGTCATTACAATCCCGTTTGAGCCGTCCCAGTTTTTAACTTCAGAGACTCAAACCGAAAATTGTTTTCCAGTGTCACTATTGCCGTACTGGGATTGATACCATTCGAAGAATGCAAGATTTTGATACCCGCCGCACCCATGCGCTTGTAGACTCCTGTTCTCCTTGTATACAGGCTGCTAGATCTACCACTGACATTGGCTGCTTGCACGTATCCTTGATGTTTTTGATAAACTAGCGACGTAACTCTCCCCACGATCCGATAGAATTAGGGGGTAAACCCTTTAGCCAGATCCGGGCTGTACCTTCAAGCATCATGGTGAAGTATTTTGCACAAGCCGCTTCATCCACGTCCAACATCTCCATGACCATCTCGTAACTCTCAACCCAAGCTTCTGGAGCCAAATCTGCTGTGTAATTAGGCACTTTACGTGGACCTTTAAAATCCTTGGGCAGCTTCACGCTCCGTAAAGCGGGGATAAGACATTGCACCCCAAAGGAACTCGTTGTGACTCCTGTCTCTGCTGTGGTTGTGTGAACCGGCGTCGTTTGACGGACCTCCTCACGGGCCACCGATCTAACCCGGTTTGCATCCTGAGCTTGTGCATCCACGCCTGCCGGATTATTTTGTCTATGACGGTGTCGCCTGCGTTCACTACTAGACACTTCTGGTTCCTCCCAATGCCTAGTGTAACTCCGGCTGTGGCGTGGTGTCGAATGGAGCCTCTCCCTGCTATAAGAATATGCTTGCTGTTGTGTTAACGCCGTGTTAAGCAGATCCTTGACCCTGCGTGCTTCCAACGCCACGGGGGATGTCCCTTCCATGGGTAAAGCGGCCAGGCGTGAAGCGGCAGCAACAATGTTATCCAAAGGATTGGAGTAATGACCCGGAGGGGTAGGAACATGAGGCATGGACATGACCCGCCTATCTTGCTCCGTAGTGGGCTACTGAACCGGCTCATCCCTAGCCGGGGCTGCCCTCCGGTTTGCCGCCGGATCATTGCTGGTTCCCGCTCCTGGTGTCCTGAAGAGATCCGTCGCCTCGTAAACCGGCGGTAGACGAGACTGGTATTTCCGACTCCTTACTCCCTGTACAGAGGCCTGTTCCATCCTCAACTGAAAAGTCTGAGCCTCCAGCTCTGCTTGTCTCATTGCTATCATAGCTTTTTCTGCCTTTAGATTTTCTTTTGCTTGATCAATCTGGCCCTTTAGCTGAAGGAGCTCTGCATCATGTTGTGCCTTGTCTGCTGGAGCTACCTCTGCCATGGCTCGAGCTGTGAACTCCTCGATCAAGGTGGATAGAGCGTCGGAGGGAGAGAGGGCCTGGCCGCTCCCTCCTACACCAGCTTCTGGTGTCATCGCCCCATTCACCATGGACTGTGGCGTAGGTTGTGAACCGGCCATAAAGACAGCCACTCGGTTTTGCGGATCAAAGGGGTCCGGAATGCTGTCTCCGTCGGACACACCCTCAGACCGGCCGTCCCGCAACTGATACAACGACTTAGTTTCTCCGGATGAAGATTCATCGTCGGAATAGATAACTGTCTCGCCACCGGAATCCGATCTGTCCTTGGCTTGAACCCCGTGAACTGCTCCAACGAAAACGCGCTTCATGGCGGGCTGAATCCGGGCCGATCTCGCACGCTGAGCCGGCTCGACGATGTTGGGGAAGACGTCCGGCTCAGGTCCCGGTTCGCCGATCTTGCCGATGAAGACGTGGATGTCGCCGAAGGGAACCCGGTACCCGTATTCAATTGAATCGGCCTCCGGTCCCCAGCCTGCGTCGTCGATGTAGATCCGGCCGCGGCGACTCTTGTTCATCCGGCCGACCGTGTAACCCTTGAGTCCTTCCAAGCTGCCCTTCAAGAACTCGAAACCAACGTGCGGAGGCCCCACGGTGGGCGCCAACTGTCGTGGAATTAACACGGCAGATGTCCGGTTTAACGGACTTAATGATGGAACCATCACATAGGTTAGCTTGAAGGGGTTAAAAGCACACAAAGGACACAGAGGGTTTATACTAGTTCGGCCCCTTCGATGAAGGTAAAAGCCTACGTCTAGTTTGGTTTGGTATTGCTTGGGCGTCGATGAACAGGGAGCGGATCGCTTGACTGTGTCTCGTCGGGTTGTTTCTTGTCCCCTGAACCATTTCCGGGTCGTCCCTTTATATAGAGGTCAAGCCCAGTCCGGTTTACAGAGTCCCGAGGCCAGCTCATACTTGTGTCCGCCTCGGTCTCTGCTCTTTCTTCCTTATCTCTCAAGTTACATGATCAGGCGGTTTACAAACCATAACGTTACACATGGGCCCTAAGCCTTCATGGGCCGTAACTCCTACTGGGTATTACAATTATACAACTAAATTATCATAATCTGGTTTATACTAGCCGGTTTATACGTGCTAGTAATATCCCTGACACTAACCATAGACAAGTGTTGTCATTTGATCAATGGGAACACATCATTAGGAGAATGATGTGATGGACAAGACCCATCCATTATCTTAGCACTATGATCGTTTAGTTTTGCTGCTATTTCTTTCTTCACGACTTAGACATGTTCCTCTGACTATGAGATTATGCAACTCCCGAATACCGGAGGAACACCTTCTGTGCTATCAAACGTCACAACATAACTAGGTGATTATAAAGATGATCTACAGGTGTCTCCGAAGGTGTTTGTGGTGTTGGCATAGATCGAGAATAGGATTTGTCACTCCGAGTGTCGGAGAGGTATCTCCGGGCCCTCTCGGCAATACAGATCGTAATAAGCCTTGCAAGCAAATGACTAATGAGTTAGTCACAACATGATGTATTGCGGAACGAGTAAAGAGACTTGTCGGTAACGATACTGAACTAGGTATGATGATACCGACGATCGAATCTCGGGCAAGTGACATACCGATGACAAAGGAACAATGTATGTTGTTATGCGGTTTGACAGATAAAGATCTTCGTAGAATATGTATGAGCCAATATGAGTATCGAGGTTCCGCTATTGGTTATTGACCAGAGAAGAGTCTCGGTCATGTCTACATAGTTCTCGAAACCGTAGGGTCCGCACGCTTAACATTCGATGACGATTGGTATTATGAGTTTACGTGTTTTGATGTACTAAAGGTTGTTCGGAGTCCCGGATGAGATCACAGACATGACGAGGAGTATTGAAATGGTCGAGACATAAAGATTGATATATTGGACGACTATATTCGAAAATCGGAAGTGTTCCGGAGAAGTTTCGAATAAAACCGGAGTGCCGGAGGGTTACCGGAACCCCCCGGGGGAACTAATGGGCCATATGGGCCTTAGTGAAGAGAGAGAGAGGGGCGGCTAGGGCAGGCCGCACGCCTCCTCCCCCTTTGGTCCGAAATGGACTAGGGAAGGGGGGCAGCGCCCCCCTTTCCTTCTCCATCTCCCTCTCCTTCCTTCCCCCTCTCTCTCCCTCTTGGTGGACTCCTACTAGGAATAGGATTCCTATTCCTAGTAGGACTCCCCTTGTGGGGCGCGCCCTAGGAGGGCCGGCCGGCCTCCCCTTGCTCCTTTATATATGGGGGCAGGGGGCACCCTAGAACACACAACTTGACAATTGTTTTAGCCGTGTGCGGTGCCCCCTCCACTGTTACATAGCTCGGACATATTGTCGCAGTGCTTAGGCGAAGCCCTGCGTCGGTAACTTCATCAACACCGTCACCACGCCATCGTGCTGACGAAACTCTCCCTCTGCCACAACTGGATCAAGAGTTCGAGGGACGTCACCGAGCTGAACGTGTGCAAATCGCGGAGGTGCCGTGCGTTCGGTGCTTAATCGGTTGGATCGCGAAGATGTTCGACTACATCAACCGCATTACTAAACTCTTACGCTTTTGGTTGTGAGGGTACGTGGACACACTCTCCCACTCGTTGCTATGCTTCTCCTAGATAGATCTTGCATGATCGCATGATTTTTTTGATATACCACGTTCCCCAAGAGATAATAGGAGACCAATGGATGTACTCCATGCTAGAGCCAAAGAAGCTACACACAAGAATCAAAGCAATCCGAAAGACGATGATGCGCTGCAACCGAATGTACATGGGACTCCCGACAATTCCCCCAAGAGGGCAACGACTCAAAGTGCTTCCACCGCGGAGCAAGAAATGACGGGCTAGAATTGGAACGACCATGACATGGAGAGAAAACGCACAATGGTGCCCCTAAGAGGTAAGCAACACCCTCATATCACCGGTGCCAAAGCACGAAGCTTTCCTTGTCAATGCCACCAGAGGCACCATCAAACCCGACCCAATTCGAGAGAAGGGTTGCATTGCTAGCACAAGGCCGGAAGATCTAGACTAGGGCGCCGCCATCGTAGAGGCCATGAGGACACCTAGAGCCTCTTGAGCATGCGTTGGCTTTCCCATGGAGAGAAAAGGGTGATGCAGAAAAGTAGCATAAGTATTTCCCTTGGTTTTGAGAACCAAGGTATCAATCCAGTAGAAGACAACACACAAGTCACCTAGTACCTGCACAAACAATCAAGAACCTTGCAACCAACGCGATAAAGGGGTTGTCAATCCCTTCACGATCACCCACAAAAGTGAGATCTAATAGAGATAGTAAAGTAAATATTTTTGGTATTTTCGATGTATAGATTGGAAAGTAAAGATTGCAAAATAGTAAACAAGATGCGATGTTGATGTCTACTACACGCTTCTATTCCTGTAGACAGTGTTGGGCCTCCAAGAGCAGAGGTTTGTAGGACAGCAGCAAATTTCCCTTAAGTGAGTAACCCAAGGTTTATCGAACTCAGGGAAGTGGAGTTTGAACGTACCCCTTTCAAGCAACCCTGCAATCAAGATACAAGAAGTCTCTTGTGTCCCCAACACACCTAATACACTTGTCAAATGTATAGGTGCACTAGTTCGGCGAAGAGATGTTAAATGGCAAGTGATATGGATGGCAAAAGATGTATTTGTAAATCTGAAATAAAAAGTGCAGCAAGCAAACAAGTGGTAAACGTGAGCACAAATGGTATTGCAATGGTGGAAAGAAGGCCTAGGCTTCATACTTTCACTAGTGGCAACTCGCAACAACATTAACATAGTCTATCACATGATATTTCCCATAAAACATGCAATGGAGACGCACTCGGAGGTCATTCCTTTGTGGTCAAGAGAGGACGAGAATTATGTAGGGCTAGAAAAGCACACCTCAAAGTTCGTAATTCTCAATCTATGGATTTCCCAATGTCACCCCGGCCATCCAAAGAGAGTACCACAATCACCACAACATATCTCAAGGATAGTCAAAGACAAGCACCAAGAGACTCTCAATCTTCAATCAACACACAAAAGAGGAAATCACCCATGAAAATATTCTTCTAATCCATGTCCAATAGACCGCTGTCACCTTGGTCTCAGGGATTATACTAGATAAAGACAAGTGAGTACATCAATCCAATACATAGAGGAAGGGGAACTATCATGGGATCACCCTAGATTGACATAGCCTATGATCACAACGAAGATCACATCATGGGAGAGAGAGATAACCACATAGCTACACGTACAAGCCCTCAGCCCCGGAGAAGAATACTCACACATGGCCATGGTGAGCAAGAGATTGATGGTGGTGTTGATGGAGAGGTGCAGCCCGGAGAGGAGGAGGCGGCGGCCCTCGGGGTGGTAGCGGCCCTAGGGGGCAGCGGCTCCTTAGCCCCCCTTCTTCCTTGTGGATGGTGCTGCAATGGTGCTTTTCCTCCCCTCCAAGATGGCGGCCTCGGAGGAGGAAAATTCGTGGCCCTTGGTGACCTAGGTTTCCTCTCTTTATATAGACTCTCAGATTCCCGTCATCAGATTTTGGGCTTCAGTAAAACGGGCCTTTCTCGGCCGTCCGGTCTCCGATTTGGACGAATTTTATATCCAGAAGCATCTTCTCGAAATTCCCCACAACTTTGGCAACTAGACCTTTTCCGTTTGACGTCGTCTTCGGGCAGGTACGTGACCATCTTCAAAAAACATTCTCAGACATATTTCAGGAAAGTCAGAGTCCTACTCCAATACGACTCCTTTTGCGTTTTTGTCAATTTCCAAGTAATTCCTACACAATAAAGTGTAAAACAAGAACATTGTGCACTTTTGCAACCATTAGTAGGTTAGTCCAAATATGATCAAAAGTGTATGGAAGTGCATAAATATCATAGCAATATCACACAAAAGAGGCATGGAGCAAGCAGAAATTATAGATACGTTTTGGACGTATCAACATCCCCAAGCTTAATTCCTGCTCGTCCTCGAGTAGGTAAATGATAATAAGCATAATTTCTGTGGTGACATGCTACCAACCATATAATAACTTTTTAAGTAAAGCAATCAAGGCATGTAATTCAATTCAAGTCATAACAAGCAAGAGTCTATATTAGCATTGTAACAAGTAACATAAGAACATAAATGTGCAAGAACTCTCGCTGTCCGTGACTCGAATGTCTCCAAATGGTGTTTGCGTGCAAGAAAGGGGATAGGGATATACAAGAGAGTAAAACATAGTTTTTGTATTGTCGAGAACTTAATCTACTAAAGTTTCACACTTGGTCTTCTTTGGAATCTTATCTTGACTCAACCCCAGACCGTCAGCCAGGTACAAGTCAAAATGATCCACTCCCTTTCGATATTTTGAGCACTCATGCAATGGATGAGCGTAAGCAAGAAAGTCGACACTTAGGATGGCAAAGAGATAAAAATGATGAAGGAGGAAGACAAAAAAAGGTGTGAAGGGCTCACATCAATGAGGACAATCATCGGCGAGAGAAAGCCAAATGATAGATATGATGTGAGGAGTAGGGATTGCCATGCAATGGATGCACATATGAGCTAAGGTAAGCTCTCCAATGGAACTAGTGGGGGTGCATCCAACTTGCTTGCTCAAGAAGACCTAGAGCTCTTTTGAGGAGGCTCATCATTGGAATATACAAGCCAAGTTCTATAGTGTAAAGGTCCCCACATAGCTATATGCATGAATGATAATCTCTATGGAGTACAAGGTATAAGATGGAGTACGAGTGTGGATCTCTCAAAAAGAATAGTAGTGTGCCCCCTTCTCTCTTTTTATTTTTCTCTTTTTTTTTTGTGGCCTCAATGGCTCTTTCTATTTAACTCTCATTTGTCTTCTTTGGGATCTTTTGATTTTTGTCCTCTTTGGGATCTTTTCCTCACTTTAGGGGCAACACTCTATATATTACAAGAAGTATAGAAGATCTTTCACACTTTACAAAAGTACTCAACATAAAGAAAATGAAACTATCATGATGTATGCAAATGTATGCCTCTGCCGGTGTAGCAGGAAATGCAATGATACTAGCACGTCATGTAGCAATGATTAGGGCAAGGCCCAACTAGCATGCGGCTCATCGATCAAGCAAAAAGCATGTATGACATGAAGATCAAGTCATGAGAAGATGGATGTTGCATGGCAATGTATCTCGGAAAGACTATGGAAATGCCTTGATAGGTAGGTATGGTGGCTGTTTTGAGGAAGGATATAATGAGGCTTATGATGACAGAGCGTATCGTGCCAAGGATTTGGATGCACCGGCGAAGTATGCGCCAACTCTTGAGGTGAGAAAGGCAATGCACGGTACCGAAGAGGCTAGAAAAATATGGATAGGTGGAAGTGTCAACCTTCGAATACTCACATTAGTCCGAAGAACTCATGCACTTATTATCGATAACTCTCAATCTAATTAGGAGGTTCACAAAGACACAAGTACCCCGAGGAGGAGTGTATGGGGGTTTGGTTATCCTTGCGCATCCTCGGCTCATGGTACGTGAGTGTACTCTAATATTCGATCCCTCCAAAGATTAGTGATCCATTTAGTAGCTAAAGTTCCCAACTATTTTGTAGGTTTTCGATAATAAACACGGATTGCCCAAAATACGACATCTATCACTAATAGGCTAAAGCTCTTGACACCAAAAGTTCAGACATTACTCATGGCAATACCTCAAAACTATTGCAAGTTACTACTAAAATTAAATAGCAACCTCAATTACCTACTTTAAGTTAAGACACACAACTCAGTGCAACATGCAAAACTCTCTTAACAAGATAAACATGAAAACTCAAGAGAGTTCAGCAACCAACTAAACAAAAGCTCTTTAAAAAGAAAAGCATGAAAACTAAGAGCTAAACATGACAGCAGCTATGGAAAGACAAAGAACACACACAGCAAAGATAAGCATGAAAATCCTATGTTGTGTTCTAGGTTGAAGTGGAGCGTGTTTCTCTCCCACACAAAAAAGCTGGGTTTTAACTTGTTATGAACAACAAGCAAAGCTAAAGAAAACTAAAAAGAAAACTAAGAGCAAGACGCTCCAAGCATAGCACATAACGCATGAAGTGATTAAAATATAGTGGAACGAAAGACGAACTGATAATTATTGATGGAGAAGGGGATGCACGGGGGCATCCCCAAGCTTAGACGCTAGAGTCTTCTTGAATATTTCTTGGGGGTGCACGGGGGCATCCTCAAGCTTGAGCATTTGACCCTCCTGAATCTTTTTATCATCTTCCCTCGCACACTTGAAAACTCCCTTCATACATAACTCATCATAATCTGACTAGCGAGGTTAGTACCCATAATAAAATAATTTTTCCTTGCTGGAAATAAAGATAATCTTGAAGAGCTACTGTTTCTCAAGATTGCCAAAAGGTTTTTGCAAAGAAAAAGCAAGCTCAAGGTTTGCAAACGAAGAAAAGGCAAAACAGGACAGAATCTGTGAAAAACAGAGCAGCAGGTAGTAAATAATTTTTTCGGGGCACTTCTGCAACTCAAATAAAAAAACTCAGAACAGACGCCCGAAAGCCAATTGTATAGAGCACGCTGTCAAAAAAATTCAGATAAAAAAGATGAGCTGGTGATTTTATACGAATTTTTTTGTCCAAGGACAGAATCTATTTTCTGGACTGCACGTCACAACTTTTGAACTTCCTTGCAATCGGAGGCTAAACTTAGCACAAAGTTGAAAAGAAAAGATACAATGATGTTGCTACAGTAGTAAAAAACATCAAGACCACTAAAAACTGAAAGAACAAACTGAAAGCAAAGATAACAAGGGTTGTCTCCCTAGAGCTCTTTCTTTATAGCCATAAAGATAGGCTTAAGACTTTAATGATGCTCTCGTAGGAATAAGAGTTGAAGAACAAAAGAGAGCATCAAGAAGCAAAAACCAAACACATTTAAGCCTAACATGCTTCCTATGCATAGGAATATTGCAATAGAATAATTCATTGAAGCACAAAGCAACTAGCATAGGAAGGCAAAACAAGCATAATTTCAAAATATTCACCATAAAGAGAGGAAACTTCTTATTATTAAGATATTTAGAACCATGTCTCCCTCTCTCATTATAAATTTCATTGGCATCATGGATGAACTCAACAATATAACTATCGCATAAGGCATTATTTCCATGATCCAAAAGCATAAAAGTATCATTACTCTTCATATAAGCAAAATCTTTCTTATTAGGAATAGTGAGAGTAAAGCAATCATAACCATCATGGTAATCATCATATTTAGGAGGCATATCATAATCATAATAAATTTTATCCTCAATAGTAGGTGGACTGAAAATATCATATTCATCATTGTAATCATCATATATAGGAGGCATAGTATCATCAAAGTAAATTTTCTCCTTAAAAGTTGGGGTACTAAAAATATCATGTTCATCAAACGTGTCATCCCCAAGCTTAGAGCTTTCCATGTCATTAGCAATATTCATATTCAAAGAAAGCATACTAATAACATCACCACCATCATGATTGTTATGCAAATAATGAAGTTCCATAGATTTTTTAATTTTCTCTTCAAACACATCATGTCCAAGTTCAAGGTAGAGCTTATAAAGCTCTCTCATATTTTTGTTGTTTTCCATTAAGCAAAACTAGTGAAATAAAAACAAGAAACAAAAAGATTTAATTGCAAGATCTAGAGAAGGTACCTTCACTTACCTCACTTCCCCGGCAACGGTGCCAGAAATAGCTTGATGTCTACTACACGCTTCTATTCCTGTAGACAGTGTTGGGCCTCCAAGAGCAGAGGTTTGTAAGAAAGCAGCAAATTTCCCTTAAGTGAGTAACCCAAGGTTTCTCGAACTCAGGGAAGTGGAGGTTGAACGTACCCCTTTCAAGCAATCCTGCAATTAAGATACAAGAAGTCTCTTGTGTCCCCAACACACCTAATACACTTGTCAGATGTATAGGTGCACTAGTTCGGCGAAGAGATGTTAAATGGCAAGTGATATGGATGGCAAAAGATGTATTTGTAAATCTGAAATAAAAAATGCAGCAAGCAAACAAGTGGTAAACGTGAGCACAAATGGTATTGCAATGGTGGAAAGAAGGCCTAGGCTTCATACTTTCACTAGTGGCAACTCCCAACAACATTAACATAGTCTATCACATGATATTTCCCATAAAACATGCAATGGAGACGCACTCGGAGGTCATTCCTTTGTGGTCAAGAGAGGACGAGAATTATGTAGGGCTACAAAAGCACACCTCAAAGTTCGTAATTCTCAATCTATGGATTTCCCAATGTCACCGCGGCCATCCAAAGAGAGTACCACAATCACCACAACATATCTCAAGGATAGTCAAAGACAAGCACCAAGAGACTCTCAATCTTCAATCAACACACGAAAGAGGAAATCACCCATGAAAATATTCTTCTAATCCATGTCCAATAGACCGCTGTCACCTTGGTCTCGGGGATTATACTAGATAAAGACAAGTGAGTACATCAATCCAATACATAGAGGAAGGGGAACTATCATGGGATCACCCTACATTGACATAGCCTATGATCACAACGAAGATCACTTCATGGGAGAGAGAGATAACCACATAGCTACACGTACAAGCCCTTAGCCCCGGAGAAGACTACTCACACATGGCCATGGTGAGCAAGAGATTGATGGTGGTGTTGATGAAGAGGTGCAGCCCGGAGAGGAGGAGGCGGCCGGCGGCAGCCGTGGCGGCGGCGGCAGCCCTCCGTGGCAGCGGCTCCTTGGCCCCCCTTCTTCCTTGTGGATGGTGCTGCAATGGTGCTGGTCCTCCCCTCCAAGACGGCGGCCTGGGAGGAGGAAAATTCGTGGCCCTTGGTGACCTAGGTTTCCTCTCTTTATATAGACTCTCGGATTCCCGTCATCAGATTTTGGGCTTCAGTAAAACGGGCTTTTCTCGGCCGTCCGGACTCCGATTTGGACGAATTTTATATCCAGAAGCATCCTCTCGAAATTCCCCACAACTTTGGCAACTAGACTTTTTCCGTTTGACGTCGTCTTCGTGCCGGAACGTGACCATCTTCAAAAAACGTTCTCAGACAGATTTCAGGAAAGTCAGAGTCCTACTCTAATACGACTCCTTTTGCGTTTTTGTCAATTTCCAAGTAATTCCTACACAATAAAGTGTAAAACAAGAACATTGTGCACTTTTGCAACCATTAGTAGTTTAGTCCAAATATGATCAAACGTGTATGGAAGTGCATAAATATCATAGCAATATCACACAAAAGAGGCATGGAGCAAGCAGAAATTATAGATACGTTTTGGACGTATCGGATGTAAATAAAAGAAATGTAATATAATAGGAAAGAGACCCAAGGGCCATAGGCTTCACTAGTGGCTTCTCTCAAGATAGCATGTATTACGATGGGTGAACAAATTACTGCCGAGCAATTGATAGAAAAGCGCATAGTTATGAAGATATCTAAGGCAATGATCATGAATATAGGCATCACGTCCGTGTCAAATATACCGAAATGATTCTGCATATACTACTATTACTCCACACATCTACAGCTATCCAGCATGCATCTAGAGTATTAAGTTCAAAATAACGGAGTAACGCAACACTACAGAAAAAATACACTTCCGCGATGATACGTGTTTGTCACAGTAGGTCATGTTTTCTGTCATGCATGTACATCCATGACAAATTTATGACAGAATCAAGATAGTCATACCTGTGCTGTCGTAGAAGTATTCCATGACATTACTAAAATTATCATCACGGAAGTGTCCACTTCCATGACGATAAATCGCGCGTCACATAAGTGCTTTCGTCAAGGGTGATCGACACGTGACATCCACCGTAACGGAACGCCGTTAAGCTATCGGCTCCTGTTTTGGATCCGATAACCCGTTAACAGCCCCGACGAATGGGGATTTTCCACGTGTAAAATTATCATTGGCTGGAGGAAACACGTGTCGGCTCACCGTTGGGACAGATTTCATCCACTCATTTGACCAAAAGCGCCTATGATACGTCGACACGTGGCACGGCCCAACAGAGGCCCATTCCTGTGAAAAGGCCAACCCGTTTGACTTGGTCAAAAGGTGGCGAGCCGGCCCACAGCAAGCCTGTTAACGGCATGTTCGCATATAGCCCATGTACAGCCCGCTAACCCAGGGCCCATTTACGGCCTATCCGAATTAGGCCCAGTAGCGTCATCTGGGCGATCGAATATAATTCCAGCCCCTTTTAACTTCCGGCCCATGTATGGCCCATGACGTCTTTTGGCCCATATGAGGCCCTTAGTAACCCTCGGCCCATTAACGGCCCATGGTACGACTGGCCCGTAATGAACAGTGTATCACTTTATACCCATTAACGGCCCATTATTCCGTTGGGCCATTTCCAGCCCATGTTATCTTTCGGCCTTCTCAGGGCCTATTTATTCTTGGGCTCATTTCCAGCATTCGTTTACTTTCAGCCCGTTACTGTCATTTTCTTCTTCTGGGCCAAATACAGCCCGTGGTTACAGTCGGCCCGTTTGTGGCACGTTAATATTTTGGGCCGTTTTCATAGCGTCATCAAATACGGCCCCATTTATTCTTGGGCTCATTTCCAGCATTCGTTTACTTTCGGCCCATTACTGTCATTTTCTGCTCGTGGGCCAAATACAGCCCGTGGTTACAGTCGGCCCGTTTGTGGCTCGTTAATACGTTGGGCCGTTTTCATAGCGTCATCAAATACGGCCTATTAACGACGGCCCGTTATGGTCGGCCCATGAACGGACGATTTCAACTCTAGCCCATTTACGGCCATAATGTGGTCTGTTATTGGCCCATGTTTGGCCAACCGATCATACGGCCCGTAGAAGGCCCATTGATGATACGACCCGTAGAAGGCCCATTGTGTCTACGCCCTTTAGAAGGCCCATTGTTTCTACGACCCTTAGAAGGCCCATTGTTTCTACGGCCCGTAGGAGGCCCATGTTAACTACACTAAATATGTAGCCCATTGTTAATGTGGCCTAGTTTTAAAAAATAGGTTATTCCGGCCAGTAGCAAACCACGGAAAAAGAACTGCACTGACTACAAGAAAACAAATAAACAAGACAACGGAAATAAATAAAGAAGCAACTTACGCTAGGCTATCACGTCTATTACACATATTACATCCACTGGGCATCAAATTTCGCCACAAGTGCAAATATAGGGAACAAAGCAGCATATAAACGCCGCAGCAAAACAAGTCCAGAACAGAAACCACTTCATAAAAGCTCAACAAACAATATCCTGGGTACCCATAATGCTGGCAAGATGCTTAGCAAGCTTATTAACTTTCTCTTGTTTGGCGCTTAAATCCTCCAGCACTTGTTGTTGCACTAGAAAGTATGCATCTGAATTCTGCAGGGACTTCCTCAGTCCTTCGGCTTCCTGTCGCATAACATCTGATCGATGTATTTCAACTTGAAGTTGAGACTCAAGAAGCTGAACTGATTCAGGCAGCGAGTTCCAAGTGCTTGTGCCAGCAGTAGTAGCCAGTAACTCGAACACTACATCAAGACAGGACTTTGGGGTTGTCCCAGTGTCTTCAATATAGTTTTTATCAGCTTTCTTGGAGAACAACAGGGATGTCTCACTATCTTGAACCTGGTCTGCATTACTTCCTTTACCATTGCATAACAGGGTACTCTTCTCCAATATTTTATCCGTGTTCTAAAGGAGAAACAAACCAACACATCACATATTTATAATGTAGTATATGAAACTCATTTTGGTAAACCAGTTTAGTAGTAAGGTGGATAGGATAACAGCATGAAACAAACATATATCTATATAGTATGGTCACTGTATGGTCTTTGTCATTTTAGTTTATGTTGCCAAATCAAGATAGATACAGTTCGAGTCATATATATTTAAGACAAAGCAGCATAGATAGAATATAAGTGTGGGAAACTACACAGCAATAACACCACTTGTAATGTGCATGGCATGAGAACATAACTGTTTATTCAATTGAAATTGAATTCAACATAGAGCAAGTTACAACAGCAAACACGTTAAAGAAATAGGTTTAAAACATACCTGTTGCGCCATTGGAGTTTCAATTGCATCCTTCAAATTTGAAATTATTTGGTATGAGTAAATACAGTGATGCAAGAGCAAAGTAGTATGAACCATAGCTACGGAACCTGACCTGAGAACAATTCTTCTTCCGCTTTAAGCGTTGACTTGGGGTTCGAAGTGGCGGTCCTCGTGCTTTGGGCACTACAGTTGCCTTACTAATTGCTCGTGTTTGGGTGCTCTGTGGTGGAGACGGTGTTGTGTCAACATGAACTGGTTTACTATCTGCTGGGGTTGGGGTTAGAAGGGGTGTAGCTGGTTCTCTGTCCAACTGGGTAAGGGTACAATCTGCGTGAGTCTGGGTTATGCGTGGTGGGGCTGGTTCTTGGGCAAGTACAACCGTGGTTCTATCTCCATCGACATGTAGCACGATCTTTTCTGAAGACCGTGTTTTTACTCCCACAGATACTGCCATCGCCCCTCCAATTGAAATGGCTGATAAACAAGAAAAGTAATTGAATGTACAGACATTGTAAGATAGACAGGTGCAATGGATAGTAGGGAAGAAAATAGGGCATGAAATAATTCACATTTATGTTGTCTAACCAAACAGAATAGCAAGACATAATTTCAAATATATGATGGCAAATTAAATAGGATAGCATGACACAATTTCACATGTATGATGGCTAACTAAGCAGGATAGAATGACATACTTCAAAATATGATGACTATGTAAACATGATGACATGATATAACTATACATTGTGTCTATTAAAGTGGTTGGCATGCGATAAATCACTAACATGCCGTCAATGGAAACATGATGGCATGATAATTCACGGATAGAATGACATAATTCAAAGTATGATGACTATGTGAACATGATGAGATGATATAACTATATTATGTCTTTAGAAAATGGGTTGGCATGCCATAATTCAGATACATGATGTCTATGTAAACATCATGGCATGATATAATTCAAATATATGATTTATATACTAAGGAAGTGAACAGAGGGCAATCGCATATATGATGTGTCAACTAAGGAGATGGCATTCAATATAGTGTATATGATGTAAAAACTAAGCATTGCAATACAACATATGCATGATATGAGTAATATAACCCTGCCAAGTTTGAGCATACACCTCAGGGGGATAATAGGACTGGTCATCTGCCTCTGAATCCTCCTCTGAAGATCTATCTGTGACCAACAACATATCTGCTTCACCAGGTAGCATTGTCTGCTCTGAAGACCTTGTTTTCACTCTAGATTTCTCCATCACCAATTCAAATGGCTGATGCATAGGAAGAGCAGTTGAATATACAAACATTGCCAACAAAAGCAATGAGAATTACAAAAAAGGATGGCATGATATAATTCACATATATGACGCTTGGCTAAACATCATGGCATTGCATAATTAAAATATATAATGCCTTGGAACAATATAGCATGGCATAATTCACATATATAATGTCTTGCAAAAAGATGGCATTGCATAATTCACATATATGGTAATTAGACACTAAACAGGTGGCATTCACACAAATCATGTCTAAACTAAGCAAATGACATAGCAATGCAAGATACCATATGCACGATATGAGCAACATAACCCTGCCAAGTTAGAGGATGCACCTCGGGGGGGGGGGGTAGGACTGGTCATCTGTCTCTGAATCCTCCTCTGAGGAGTTATCTTCCTCTTGATTACGATCCGAAATGGGTGGAGGGGGCCTGCCTTTGCACCCACCATGGAGCGACATCTGCATGAAATTTTATTGCCACGGAAGGCTCGTCTCTTTTGCTCTACATGTTCAGTTCCATTGTGTACAATAACTGACATGCATAGGAATAAAACATAGTGAGATTATGTAAGGAGTGCATGCACAAATCTAGAGTGAAGGTAGCAAACTGTGGATAGACCCAAAACCAATGATAGCAGGCAGATAATAGCTTTAGTTAAAAATACAGATAATGTCTCCTTTAATGTTTGTTTGCACCCAACATGAAAATCATAGTAGACACCCGAGATTAATCAGATAGTAGACATATAGTACTGATTGCTGCCCCAATATGTACCCCACAACCATTTAAAAACTCAAGTTTCAGCATAAGTTTGGACCTGAGTCGGAGTCTAATAGGTGAACACGACGATAAAGTAGCATGTCATCATATTAAGCGATGCATAACGTGAGCAGACACGGAAGAGTGAGACCTCTCTTGCGGACCCGTGTAGTCCTCAAGGTCATCTGCTCAGTTGATGATGGTAATGCAGTTGTCGTGGCTGCCGGCGGCGGAAAGAAGATCTGAGGCGGTGAAAGCAGTCTGGAGAGCGGATCCCTGTTGTGGTGAACCCTTCCGTCGTTGGAGCAGCTGAGCTAGGGTGGAACACAGCACCGCAGGAGCAGGACAAACCACACAAGGTTTTCTTTGACACATATTTGTAGCAGAAGTAATTGTGTAAGGGCTTGTTTGAATTTGAGGATTCTAACAATGCAGGGATAGGAAATAGACACGAATAGGATAGGAATGCACGTGCAAAACAGAGAATTTAAAAACACAGGATTTCTGCCAATCTGGGTGTTTGGCTCAAAAGAATTGGAAGATCACAGGATGCAAAGAAGCATGGTGAGATTCAGTCAAACCACAAGAAGTGTACAACCTCTTTGGCGAAGCCATGTCGAGCTTAGTGTGATTGGATTGGCCGGTGAGGATGCTTCGGCTAACTTGGCTGTCGGAGGAGGGGAAGAAGATCTTAGGCATCTGGAGATGGAGCCCGAGGTACTGCTCCGCTATGATGGAGGGTTTCGGCGTTGGAGCAGCTCCGGTGAGTTGTACGACGCCGAGGCTGAAGCGGGACAAGAGAGACAACGTTAACCTGGGTGGAATTCTAATAGCATCTCCAATAGATGACGTAAAATACATAACCACAAAGTGCTAGATGTATACACCAACCGCTCATCGCTGAACTTAACTGTCGAAACCGAATTTAACTGCCGAAACTCGAAACTGAATTTAACTGTCGAAACTGAATTTAACTGCCAAAACTGAACTTAACTGTTGAAACTGAATTTTGCTGTTGAAACTGAATTTTACTGTCGAAACTGAACGCACTAGAGGTGAGGCTACACGTCAGTTGACTGACTTTTTCATCTCTGGTCAATCAATTTTGCAGCCGCTGGATACGAAATCAAGGGCCTGCAGTTCATCTTCAACCTCCACTCCCCTGAGCTGCCAGCCACCACTTGCCAAACAGCCGCCCCCCGCCGCTCGCGGCCGGCGGTACCCCGCCCCGCCCACCTCGAATACACTCCCCACCGCCGGTCCGCCGCC
>LR738712.1:630365424-630433296 GCA_902687465.1 Secale cereale
CCCACCCCCTGAAAATCATCTGACCAAAAAGTCGATTCAGTCGACTGAAGTGTAGCTAAATCGGAGCAGCATCACAAGCAAGAGCAAGAGCAAGAGCAGACCAGGCAGGGGACCGAGAGCAAGAGCAGAGTAGCAGCGCGAGCGAGAGGTAAAGAAGCAGCAGCTCCTACTGATGTGGACGTCGCCGCAGAGGGAGCGACACCATGGAGGAAGTGCCCAGCGACGCGGCCGTGGATGGAGCCGCGCCGTGTCGGCTCGGAACCGAGCGTTGATACGTCCATTTTGCATCATGCTTTTATGTTGATATTTATTGCACTATGGGCTGTTATTACACGTTATGTCACAATACTTATGCCTTTTCTCTCTTATTTTACAAGGTTTACATGAAGAGGGAGAATGTCGGCAGCTGGAATTCTGGGCTGGAAAAGAAGCAAACTCTAGAGGCCTATTCTGCACAACTCAAAAAGCTTCGAAACTCCACGGGACACCATTTCAGAAAATATAAAAAATATCTGGCGAAAGAGAATCACCAGGGGGGGCACCACCTGTCCACGAGGGTGGGGGCGCGCCCCCCTCTCTGGGCGCGCCCCCTGTCTGGTGGGCCACCAGATGCCCCCCCCCCGATGCCCATCTTCTCCTATATGAGGTGTTTTGACCTGGAAAAAATTGGAGGGAGGCTTTCGGGACCAGACGCCGCCGTCTCGAGGCGGAACCTTGGCGGAAACCAATCCAGGGCTCCGGCAGAGCTGTTCTGCCGGGGATACTTCCCTCCGGGAGGGGGAAATTGTCACCGCCGTCATCACCAACAACTCTCCCATCTTGGGGAGGGTGATCTTCATCAACATCTTCACCAGCACCATCTCCTCTCAAAGCCTAGTTCATCTCTTGTATCCAATCTTTTTACCCAAACCTCAGATTGGTACCTGTGGGTTGCTAGTAGTGTTGATTACTCCTTGTAGTTGATGCTAGTTGGTTTATTTGGTGGAAGATCATATGTTCAAATCTATTATGCATATTAATACCCCTCTGATCATGACCAATATTATGTCTTGTAAGTAGTTACTTTTGTTCCTGAGGACATGGGAGAAGTCTTGCTATAAATAGTCATGTGAATTTGGTATTCGTTCGATATTTCGATGAAATATATGTTGTCTCTCCTCTAGTGGTGTCATGTGAACATCGACTACATGACACTTCACCATTATTTGGGCCTAGAGGAAGGCATTGGGAAGTAATAAGTAGATGATGGGTTGCTAGAGTGATAGAAGCTTAAACCCTAGTTTATGCGTTGCTTCGTAAGGAGCTGATTTGGATCCATATGTTTCATGCTATGGTTAGGTTTACCTTAGTACTTCTTTTGTAGTTGCGGATGCTTGCATTAGAGGTTAATCATAAGTGGGATGCTTGTCCAAGTAAGGACAGCACCCAAGCACCGGTTCACCCACATACCAAATTATCAAATAACCGAACGCGAATCAGATGATCGTGATGAAAACTAGCTTGACGATAATTCCCATGTGTCCTCGGGAGTGTTGTCTTCCATATAAGAGTTTGTCCAGGCTTGTCCTTTGCTACAAAAAGGATTGGGACATCTTGCTGCACCTTATTTACTTTTACCTTTTGCCACTTCTACCAATTACCTTATCACAAAACTATCTGTTACCGATAATTTTAGTGCTTGCAGAAAATACCTTACTGAAAACTACCTATCATTTCCTTCAGCTCCTCGTTGGGTTCGGCACTCTTACTTATCGAAAGTACTATGATAGACCCCTACACTTGTGGGTCATCAAGACTCTTTTCTGGCGCCGTTGCCGGGGAGTGAAGTGCCTTTGGTAAGTGGAATTTGGTAAGGAAAAATTTACTACCACTTGTTACTATGGTTCATCATCCTTTGAGGGGCTTGTTCGGGGTATCTTCACCTCGACCAGAAGGGCAAAGTGTTACTCCTCAACATACTGCACCTACTGAAAATGTTTGCTTTGAAATTCCTTCGGGTATGATAGAGAAGCTGCTAGATAATCCTCTTACAGGAGACGGAACACTCCATCCTGACTTACACCTAATCAATGTGGATGAAGTTTGTCGATTATTTAAGCTTGCAGGTATGCCAGAAGATGTTATCAAGAAGAAGGTCTTCCCTTTATCTATGAAGGGAGATGCATTGACATGGTTTAGGCTATGCGATGATATTGGATGATGGAACTATAATGGGCTAAAGTTGGAATTTGATCATAAGTTCTACCCTATGCACCAGGTTCATCGTGATCGTAATTATATTTATAATTTTTGGCCTCACGATGGAGAAAGCATTGCTCAAGCTTGAGGGAGGCTTAAGTCAATGTTATATTCATGCCCCAATCATGAGCTCTCAAGAAAAATGATCGTTCAAAATTTTTACGCCCGGCTTTCTCTTAATAATCGCACCATGCTCGATAATTCTTGTTCTGGATCTTTTATGATGAAGACCCGCTGAATTAAAATGGGATTTATTGGAAAGAATTAAACGCAACTCTGAAGATTGGGATCTCGACGAAGGTAAGGAGTCAGGTATGACCCCTAAATTTGATTGTGTTAAAGCTTTTATGGATATCGATGTTTTCCATGAGTTTTGCACTAAATATGGACTTGACTCTGAGATAGTAGCTTCTTTTTGTAAATCATTTGCTACTCACATTGATCTTCCCAATGAGAAGTGGTTTAAATACCATCCTCCCATTGAAGTAAAAGTATTTGAACCTGTTAAAGTTGAAGAAAAGACTATCACTTACAATGTTGATCCTATTGTTCCTACTGCTTATATTGAGAAACCACCTTTCCCTGTTAGAATAAAGGATCATGCTAAAGCTTTAACTATGGTTCGTAAGAGTAGTACTAGAACACCTACACCCTCGGAGCAAATTAAAGTTGAACCTAGTGTTGCTATGGTTAAAGATCTCTTGGTTGAAAATTTAGATGCACATGTTATTTACCTCCAAGAGGAAGCTGCTAGAATAGCCAAACCCGATGCTAGGAATAAACATAGACCCGTTGTAGGTTTGCCTGTTATTTCCGTTAAAATAGGAGATCATTGCTATCATGGCTTATGTGATGTAGGTGCTAGTGCCAGTGTAATACCCATTTCCTTATACAATGAAATTATGCATGATATTGCACCCGCTGAGCTAGAAGGTATCGATGTCACTATTAAGCTTGCTAATAGAGACACTATTTCACCAATTGGGATTGTTAGAGATGTTGAAGTCTTGTGTGGGAAAGTTAAATACCCTGCTGATTTTCTTGTTCTTGGTTCCCCACAAGATGATTGTTGTCCCATTATATTTGGTAGACCCTTCTTGAATACTGTTAATGCTAAGATAGACTGCATGAAAGATATTGTTACTGTTGGTTTAGGGGATATGTCTAATGATTTTAACTTTGCTAAATTTCGTAGACAACCCCATGACAAAGAATTACCTAGTAAGAATGAAATTATTGGTCTTGGTTCTATTGTTGTGCCTCCGAATGATCCCTTAGAACAATATCTGCTAGACCATGAAAATGATATGTATATGAATGAGAGAAGGGAAATAGATGAAATATTCTTTAAGTAGGGACCCGTCTTGAAAAACAACTTGCCTGTTGAAATCCTAGGGGATCCTCTTCCACCCAAGGCTGATCACGTGTTTGAAATTAAATCGTTACCTGGTAATTTTAAGTATGTTTATCTTGATGAAAAGAAGATATATCCAGCTATTATTAGTGCTAACCTTTCAGAGCAGGAAGAAGAAAAATTATTGAAAACTCTGAAGAAGCATCGTGCTGCTATTGGATATAATCTGGATGCTCTTAAGGGCATTAGTCCCACTTTATGCCATCACAAGATAAAATTGGAAGAGGACGCTAAACCGGTTATTGATCATCAACGATGGTTAAATCCTAAGATGAAAGAAGTGGTAAGGAAGGAAATACTAAAGCTTCTAGAGGCAGGTATTATCTATCCAGTTCCTGATAGCCAGTGGGTAAGTCCTGTCCATTGTGTCCCTAAGAAGGGAGGTATGACTGTTGTTCCTAATGATAAAGATGAATTGATCCCACAAAGAATTGTTATAGGTTATAGGATGGTAATTAATTTCCGCAAATTAAATAAAGCTACTAAGAAAGATCATTACCCCTTGCCTTTTATTGATCAAATGCTAGAAAGGTTATCCAAACATACTCATTTTTGCTTTCTAGATTATTATTCTAGTTTCTCTCAAATACCTGTGTCAAAAGGGGATCAAGAAAAGACCACTTTTACTTGTCCTTTCGGTACCTTTGCTTATAGACGTATGCCTTTTGGTTTATGTAATGCACCTGCTACCTTTAAAAGATGCATGATGGCTATATTGTCTGATTTTTGTGAAAAGATTGTTGAAGTTTTCATGGATGATTTTTCCATTTACGGAACTTCTTTTGATGATTGCTTGAGCAACCTTGATCGAGTTTTGCAGAGATGTGAAGACACTAATCTTGTCTTGAATTGGGAGAAGTGCCACTTTATGGTTCATGAAGGCATTGTCTTGGGACATAAAATTTCTGAAAGAGGTATTGAAGTTGACAAAGCTAAAGTTCATGCTATTGAAAATATGTCGTGTCCCAAGGACATCAAAGGTATACGAAGTTTCCTTGGTCATGCCGGGTTTTATAGGAGGTTCATTAAGGACTTCTCCAAAATCTCCAGGCCTCTGACTAATCTCTTACAAAAATATATTCCTTTTGTCTTTGATGATGATTGTATAGAAGCATTTGAAATACTTCAGAAAGCATTGATCTCTGCACCTATTGTCCAGCCTCCTGACTGGAATTTACCATTTGAGATTATGTGCGATGCTAGTGATTATGCTATAGGTGTTGTTCTAGGGCAAACAGTTGATAAGAAATTGAATGTTATCCAATATGCTAGTAAAACTCTAGACAGTGCCGAGAGAAATTATGCTACTACTGAGAAGTAATTTTTAGCAGTTGTATTTGCTTGTGATAAGTTTAGACCTTATATTGTTGATTCTAAAGTAACTATTCATACTGATCATGCTGCTATCAAATACCTTATGGAAAAGAAAGAGGCTAAACCTAGACTTATTAGATGGGTTCTCTTGCTGCAAGAGTTTGATTTGCATATTATTGATAGAAAGGGAGCTGAGAACTCTGTTGCAGATAACTTGTCTAGGCTAGAGAATATACTTGATGACCCACAACCTATTGATGATAGCTTTCCTGATGAACAATTAGCTGTCATAAATACTTCTCGTACTGCTCCATGGTATACTGATTATGCTAGTTACATTGTTGCCAAGTTTATACCTCCTAGCTTCACATACCAGCAAAAGAAAAAGTTCTTCTATGATTTGAGACATTAGTTTTGGGATGATCCACATCTTTATATAGAAGGAGTAGATGGTATTATTAGACGTTGCGTACCTGAGCATGAACAGGAACAGATCCTACGCAAGTGCCACTCCGAAGCTTATGGAGGGCACCATGTTGGAGATAGAACTGCACATAAGGTACTGAAATCTGGTTTTTATTGGCCTACTCTCTTCAAGGATGCCCGTAAGTTTGTCTAATCTTGTGATGAATGTCAAAGAATTGGTAATATTAGTAGACGTCATGAAATGCCTATGAATTATTCGCTTGTTATTGAACCATTTGATGTTTGGGGCTTTGATTATATGGGACCGTTTCCTTCCTCTATTGGGTACGCACATATTTTAGTTGTTGTTGATTACGTTACTAAGTGGGTAGAAGCTATTCCAACTAGTAGTGTTGACCACAACACCTCTATTAAGATGCTTAAAGAAGTTATTTTTCTGAGGTTTGGAGTCCCTAAATATTTAATGACTGATGGTGGTTCACACTTTATTCATGGTGCTTTCCGTAAAATGCTTGCTAAGTATGATGTTAACCATAGGATTGCATCCCCTTATCACCCACAGACTAGTGGTCAAGTAGAATTAAGCAATAGAGAGCTGAAATTAATTTTCCAAATGACAGTTAATAGGTCTAGAAAGAATTGGTCCAAGAAACTTGATGATGCATTATGGGCCTATAGAACTGCATACAAAAATCCTATGGGTATGTCTCCATATAAGATGGTTTATGGAAAAGCATGTCACTTACCTCTTGACCTAGAACACAAGGCATATTGGGCTATTAAAGAGCTCAATTATGATTTCAAACTTGCCGGTGAGAAGAGGTTATTTGACATTAGCTCTCTTGATGAATGGAGAACCCAAGCTTACGAGAATGCCAAGTTGTTTAAAGAATAGGTTAAAAAATGGCATGACAAAAGGATACAAAAGCGTGAGTTTAACGTAGGTGATTATGTCTTGCTATACAACTCTCGTTTAAGATTTATTGCATGAAAACTTCTCTCTAAATGGGAAGGTCCTTACGTTATCGAGGAGGTCTATCGTTCCGGTGCCATAAAAATCAATAACTTCGAAGGCACAAATCCGAAGGTGGTGAACGGTCAAAGAATCAAACATTATATCTCAGGTAATCCTATAAATGTTGAAACCAATGTTATTGAAACCGTAACCCCGAAGGAATACATAAGGGACACTTTCCAGAACGATTCAGACCCCGAAATGGAAGAGGTATGTGGTACGGTAAGTAAACCGACTCCAAAACAGTTCTAAAGGCAATTTTTTACCGTTTTGGAATATTTAGAAAAATAGAAAAATAAGTGGCAGTCCGGAAGAGACACGAGCCGCCCAGGAGGGTGGAGGGCGCGCCCCCTTCCCCTGGGCGCGCCCCCCTGCCTCGTGGGCACCTCGTGTGCCTCCCGGACTCCGATTTCTTGTATGTTACTCCTTTTGGTCGGTAAAAATTCATTATATATTCTCCTGAAGGTTTTGACCACCGTATCACACAAAAATCCTCTGTTTTCCTTTCAAGCTGTTGTTTCTGACAGATCTACATCATCAAGGCGTCTTCCTACACCCCCAAGGAGAAGTTCTTCGAGTAGGTCATCAACCCGTACCTCGCGGAGGTGCTGCATCATCCTCAAACCATGGAGTTGCATGAGGGGGTGCTGCACATCCGCGATGTTGAGGGGCCAAGGAGGACCGGAAGCGTGGAGACAAGACTCGAAGCATTGGAGCAGCAAGTTTTCAAGTCCCAAGGTATGGTGGAACGAGGAGTCAACGCAAACCACATGATGATCACGGAGCACGCCAACAACCTCAAGCTGGACTCAAGGATCTTCGGGGATGCCATCTCTAATCTCCAAGAGAAAATCGAACACCTCCAAGCCTAGATCTATGACCTGCAAAACTAAAACTGTGAGTATGAATATAGATTCAAGAAGATGAGTTTGGCTGCAGATTTGAGCATCCCGGAGACCCAATCATCCTTGTACAATTGTGAACCCATGCCTTGGAAGATGAACGACAAGCCTACATCATCAACAACTCCATCATCACCACCTCCGAAGAAGGAGACATAATCATATGGGTATGGGTACTCCCCTTGGCAACTGCCAAGCTTGGGGGAGGTGCCCCGATATCGTATCACCATCACTCTATCTTTACCGTTTTTCTTAGTTCGATCCTTTTGGTAGTATCTTGATCTAGTAGAATAAAGTTAGCATGATCTAGTTGTGAGCTTTTGCTTTATGATCTTTACCTTTGTAATCGAGTCCCTGAGCTATATAATAAAGATTAGTGTTGAGTCAAGGGCTTGATTTCCTCACTTTGGTCATGATAGAATAAAAGAAAATATAAAAAGTATCAAAGAGATCATATTGATCTTATGGGAAGGAATGACTTCACATATAAAGAGTATGATGAATAAAAGTTGTTGAGAGTTGACAAACATAGTTTTGGTCATCGTTGCAATTAATAGGAAGTAATAAAGAAAGAGAGGTTTCACATACAAATATACTATCTTGGACATCTTTTATGATTGTGAGCACTCATTAAAATATGACATGCTAAAGAGTTGATGTTGGACAAGGAAGACAACATAATGGGTTATGTTTTCTTATATCTAGAATAAAGTATATTATCATGGATCATCCAACATGTCGAGCTTGCCTTTCCCCCTCATGCTAGCCAAAACTCCTCGCACCAAGTAGAGATACTACTTGTGCTTCCATACATCCTTAAACCTAGTTTTGCCATGAGAGTCCACCATACCTACATATGGATTGAGTAAGATCCTTCAAGTAAGTTGTCGTGTTGCAAACTCGCTAAAATATGTATGATTTATTAGTGTGGAGGAAATAAGCTTTATACGATCTTGTGATACCCAGACTTGCCTGTCTGAGGGCCGCGACGCGCTCCTACAAGCGGCCTGGTACGACCCAGCTGATCGACCAGCCGCACAAGACCCTCGCGAGGGGCCAGGCCTCGCGAGGAGAACGACGTCAAAAACCTCCTCGGGAGCGGCCTCGGCAAGGCGTTCCGGAGGGGCAGAGAATCCAAGGCCAAACCTGCCTCAGGAGGAGGCAGTGATGTCACCAGTGACGCACTGCGCCAGCGGGTGCCAGCATCCGCCAGCGGTGCAGTTGCCATTTCGGTGCAAAGGGGATAGCGTAGCCATTGGTTTCCAAGGAGCGGGGCAAAGGTTTCCTCTTTGGTGCAACGAGACCGAAGACCGCAAGGACGACAAGGAGGATGTCATCGTCGAGCCCACCATCGTGTCACCGCCTGATCCTGTTGCAGGCGAAGACCGCTTTTGTCAGGGCAGGAATGTCCTTGTGTTTCCGCTCAAAAATGGCCGTTGTGGGATCCCTTCCCGCCTAAACATTTCGGAGGAAGAGGACCGTGGCCGCCTATATAAGTAGCTAGAGCCCCCTCTACAAAGGGGGCGGACGAGCAGACGAATGAACACACTTAGCCACCACGCAAGGAGCAAGAACACTAGACTCCTGACCCTCCTGAGCTCGCCTCCTGAGCCCAGGAACCCTTGTACTAGCTCATGTTCTAGCTCGCCCGGAGCCAATCTACCAAAGCAGGAAGTAGGGTCACGGTGGCCCGAACCTGGATAAACTCTTGTGTGCTTGTTCGTTGTTTGCTTGAATCCTTCGACCGAGACAAGAGAGAGGCGCTAGGTAGACGCGAGTGGGAGAGATCTTCGTTCACGCCCCTGTGTTCGAACTTAACGGGTTTTGCGGAGCCTTGAATCCGACATTTGGCGCGCCAGGTAGGGGGTGTGTCGAGATCTCGCCTCTCCGACGACCTTGCCCGGTCTCGTCCACCAACCTCGTGTCTCCCAGCTCCAACAAACCGCGACCACGATGGCAGAGGCGCACTAGACGCGTGCGGAAGCCTGTGGCGTCCGTGCTGCTCAGGCATCGCCCTTCGGCTACGGGACCCGCCGCCACTTGTCTTTGATCGGGGCTGACGGCACGATGAGCATCACCAACCTGCCGCCAGAGGACCGGCAGCATCCTCCACCCAGTCGACGCCAAGCTCTCGGGATCAGCGTGAAATGGCGAACATGAGGGCTGCTATACTGGTGGCAAGGGAACTGCTAAGGTGTCGGCTGCTCGACAACGGCCACGACGCGCTGCTCCTCAGGGTGGCCGAGCTCCTCGACGCTGCCAGCACTGGAGCCGAGCCGTTCTGCGTCCACATGACCACGTCGGGGACCGGGTGCTGCCCCAGCCACACCCGGTCGCCCGTATGGTCAAGACCCACGGCGACCTACGAAGGCGATATGGGGTATGATCTGTTAAACCCTGCATATGACGCCGCCCCTCTGCCTCGAAGCCCTTTGTATTGAGAAACCACCCTCGTCGAGGAGCCACCAGAGAGCGACCTCAGGGCTACGCCGAACGCCAGATGCAACCAGGCGTTGGCGCAAGGGGGCTTAGGAGCGGGAGGTCAGGAGGCGGATCCCCCGCTCATGGCCCTCAATCTGTCACCATCATCGCCCACGGCCATTGAGCGCGGATAAGACGCGCGCAGGTGCCTGCGGGGGCCGGCCCCGCGGCACCGGCCGTAGGCCACGGGCCAACAATGTCTTTGGCCCAGGCCTTGGTAGGCCAAGGGGCTACTCTGGTTACCACATCGAGACAGAAAGGGAAGGGAAGGCCCGGGTCAGGCCCTCGTCCCCCCGCGCGTGACCCGTCACGCATGGGCCCGCCTTGGATTTCACCAGGGGCTCACCGGCGGCGGGTACGATGCGTGCGGGGAGGGTCCTTCTCCCCCCCTCCGTTCAACCTCAATACGCCGCGCCTCCTGGCGAACCATCCCTCGGGCTGCGGAGGGTGCGCCTGGAGGCGGTACGGCAGCCCGTCCTACGCGCACTAGGAGGGCCCAAGACCGCGGCTCCGTCCCCCTGCTCACGAAATTCCGTACCCGATGGGCCCGACCCTGACCAGGAAAGGCTCAGGGGCCATTAGGAGCGTGGGTAGGGCGGGGTCCCCCTCGCACCTCAGGACGCCGCGTCTCTTAGCGACGTTAGCCCTCAGGGGCAAAACGCGTTCGGAGAACGCATAAGCGGCGCGCTTGGTGCTCGGAGGGGGGGCTATGGCCAAGGTCCCATCCCCCCATCATGCGCAGTGTCCCACTTCATGGATGCCGCCTTCAGGTGAGTTCATGAGGGAGCGGACTAGCGCGGGGCGGGGCCCTCAAAGCGAAGGGGCAGACAGGTCAGAAGATCTCCGCTCGTGACACCCTCACGTAATAATGAGTGGGGCTGTACACATCCCGGAGTCTCCGGAGCGTCGCCCTAGGACCTCGGGGGCTCCCTCCCACGCCGAGTGGAAGCACCATGCTCCGTGCTGGCCATCGACACTACCCCCCAATGGCTATGCCCACATCCACCGGTGGTAGCCCTACGCTCCGTGCTGGGGAGAAGACTAAAGACCTGCTAAGGGGCCGGACGCGGCCCCTCCTTTTGATATTCGCATTTGCTCCTTCTGTATCTGCTTTGTCAAGCCGATCTCGCCGCCGCGCTACTCGTTTCTTGAATAAAGGGAGAGTTTTGTCTGTGTTTCGCGATTTCCGCCATGTTTTTTCGCCAGTTCGTCTTTTCTTCTCGCTTAGCCAAGCCAGGCTACGTCCGCAACCCCGCCCTGTCACTCCTCGCGAGCAGGGGCCGAGGCATGGGCACAGGCTCTGTCTGGTCCGCTGCCGGGCCACCAACCACTCTTGTGCTCACAGCAGGTACTCGCGAGGCGCGCCCAGACGAGGCCGGCGGTTGCTCCGTCCTGACACGCGACAAGGGCTTAAGGCCACGACCTCAGGAACAAGCAAGGGAGTGCTTAAAAACCCATCCGTACAGTGTCCAATTACATCATCAAAGGTTTAAACCTTGTGACACCCACCTCACCCAGCTTTGAAGCCACAACCAAAAAGCAAATTTATGGTAGGAACTGGATTAAGCATCGACGCCTTCGCCGGAACTGTCTGTTTCGCCTCCCTCAGGCACCGACGCGTCCTCGATAGCTGGAACGAGCTCTGTCACCAACGCATCCACATGGTCGCTCACCCAATTCTCCGAGGGGCCAGCGACCGCCTCATGCGCGGGCTCCAGCAGTTCCTCGAAGTCCGCATGAGATTCAAGACGGTGCAAGTTGCCAAAGATACGGGAAACCGCGCTCCTCAGGACATCGCGGCTTTGCTCCTCGACGCGCTGCCAAGCCTTCCTAACCCCGCCTTCGAGACACTCCACCACCCTAGTAAAGAACCCAAGGTACCCGGCGTCGTCATTAACCAGGGGGCTAGCGACCCCCGAGCCAAGAAGTTCTCCTAGGGCCCGGCCGGCCCAGTGCCGCAGGGCCTCAAACATCTCCTAGAGGGTGTGCTGCATTCCACGGACTCATGCAGCCTCCTCAGAGGTTTGAGCCGCGAGGGTGGAAACGCCCTCCACTTGCTGGTGGAGGCAGGACAATTCCGCCCTGGCGGCGACGCGAGCCTTCTTCGACGCTCGCTCGCGGCGCTCGGCCTTGGCACAAGCCTTCTTCGATGCCCGTTCGCGACGCTCGTCTGCAACACGAGCCTTCTCCGACACCTGCATGCGACGCTCGGCATCCGCCAGGCTATTCTTAAGTGCTGTGATCTCCTCCTGGAGCTCCTTGCGCTTGTCAGCAAAGCGAGTCTCGTGAAGCCCAACCTTCTTGCCGTAATCCTTCCGGAGGTGCTCCGCCTCCCCGGCAGGATTTTTCGCCATGACCTCGCGGTCATCAAGGTTGCCCTCGGCCTCGGCTAGTTGGCGCTCCATCGTCTCTAGGCGCTCGCGCTCCATGCTCAGCTCCATCGCCTCAAGTGCCAGTGCCTCCTCCCGTGCCGAGAGGCCAGCCGGACTATCATCATCAGCCACAGGTGCAGCAAGGGCAATCCTTCGGGCACGAACCTGGCGCTCAAGCGCGGCGTTTGAAGCTTCGAGCTCGCGTTCACGCTCCTCCGCAGCCGCGCAGCGGTGCGCGGCATCTCGGGCCTCCTTCAGGGCACGGTCGCAAGCCTCCTGAGCCGCGGCGACCGACGCTTCTGCCTTCCTCGGGGCGGTTTCGTGCTGCATCTGGCTCAGGTTGACGACGGCCCTCAGCTGGTGTAATTCCCAGAATGGGACTATACCTCCTACGTGTCGAGGCACGATTTAAAGGTATAAGCCCATTCTGGAATGATCTGAAGTTCGGTATCTTTGCACATCTCATGTAAAAATGGGGATGAAAAGGAAAAGAGATAGTTGGCTTACACTCGCCACGTCACACAATTCATTACATAGCCAAACTTCATTCAAATAATATCACAACCCATCTACGGGTGAAGATCCAAATGAAAGATACCAAACATACATAAAGCCATAGGTCTGAATCGCCCCTAGTAGAAACCACTACTGATCATCGGGATAGTGCACATAGTAACGTCTACGTTCCTCGTCGTACTCCCAGTATAGCTCTGTGCTGTCACCTGAGTAGCTCACCATGGTACCTGCATCTGGTGTGGTGTAGAATCTGTGAGCCACACAGGACTCAGCAATCCCGTTCCCGGGTATCACAACTATCTAAGCCTTGGGTGTGGAACAAAGCTGAAGAAAGAGTAAACGGCTGCAACTGCACTAGCACTAGCTTACGTAATAAGAGCGAGAAGAGAAGTGCCACGAGTGATAAGGTGATCACGAAGTGATCCTAGCTAAGCACGTCAAACATAACCCCACCGTGTTCACTTCCCGAACCCCTTTCAGAAAATGACCGTCACGGTATTCACGCTGGTAGTGTGTTCGGAACATGGTGTCAAGTTTTCTACATCCGGATATTAACAAATTCCCATCTGCCACATAACTGCGGGCACGGCTTTCGAAAGTTCAAAACCCTGCAGGGGTGTTCCAACTTGGCCCATGACAAGACCATGATCCGCGGAGTCGCAACTCCAAGGTGGGAAGGCCCGAGTATCCTCGGAATCCCGTGCTCAAGATACTCCGACTAAGGTAAGACTAATCCAGCAAATCCTCCCGGCGTGCCGACACCCTGACAGTAGCCGCGCGTATCTAGTCTCAGGCCACGACCGGATGAGCTATGGTTACAGCATCCAGATACCCCGAGTTGCCAAGGGGTGGTGCCGCAAGCTGCTCTAGGTTGGACCAACACTCATGAGGAGCACTGGCCCGGGGGTTGATTAATAAAAGGGGATAGCTAGTCCCTATGCAAGTTTTTAGTTATTAGGAAAATGGAGTACCAATGTTGGGACTTGCTGGAAAAGCCTTAGCGCTAAGCGGTTTATCGAGGGGGTCCCATAACCCCAACCGTGTGAGGAACGCATAATCAAGGAACATAACACCGGTTTATACGGTTCCTAGGGCGGCATGAGTGGAACAAAACACCAAGCAAGAGGCTTAGCCTTCCACCCATTACCAATATATAGATGATTTCATTAAAGAGTTAATATAGTGTGATATCCCAACAAGCTTCAACATGAAGCAAGAATCTTCAAATCTTCTCCTGCAACTAGCAATGCTATAAGAGGGGCTGAGCAATGCCTACGTAGCCAATCAAAGATTTGCATAGGTTGGGTGGTTAAACAGATTCATGGTTACAATAGGAGGCTGACAGGAAAACATGGGCATCGAGGCAATAAGCTAAAGAGCGAGACTTCTAGCAATAGGCAAAGATAGTAATGATATCTGGGTCAGGTCATCTTGCCTGTCGAGTCGTCGATGGGATCGTAAGAGGGATCCTCGTTCTCAACCTCGGTAGTAACCTCGTTCTCGTACTCGGTCTCGGCTTCCGGCTCTACTCAACACGAAACACACGAGGCACGAAATCAAACAAGATGCAATGCGCAAACTACAGGATGCATGGCTGATGCACTAAGGAAGCACTGCAGATGCACTAAGGATGCACAGCAAGACAACATAGGAAACACACGAGGCAGCGGAGGAAGCACTGTGCAACGGCGGTGGAAGCACTATGCGGCGGCGGTGGAAGCACTGTGCGGCGGCGGTGGAAGCACTAGGGTTTTGGACGCAAAATTGGAGGGTGGACGTTTATATAGGCACAAGGAGCTAGGAGAGTCCAAATGAGGAGCGGTTTTCGGCCACGCGATCACAATTGAACGGCCTAGATGATGGGAAGGGTTTTAGCTGGGTTGTTGGACTGTTGGAGGGGGGTCTTGGGCCTCAAAGAGGAGGTACTTTTAGCCCACGAGGATACCCGTTGGAGTACCAAACGAACTCCAAACGCGACGCAACTTGACAGGCGGGTTACGCGTATCAAAACAACATCGCACGACAAGTCTCACGCCATTCCGGAAACGTTACACGGCCAAACACGAAAGAAGGACTCCGGGAAGCCACGGGCACGTGTGAGAGCGCCGGAACTCGAAACGGACAACGGGAAGAGACTAGTGGGACCGGATGCAAAAGACAACACAAATGCAATGCAATGCACATGACAACATGACATGGATGAATGCACACACGCACACGACAAAACGACGAAAACCCGAAAAGACGAAGAACCCGGAATGGAACTGATGAAGCCAAAGTTATATATTGCCAAAAGGGGAAAGTGTTACATCCGGGGCATTACAAACTCTCCTCTACTACGAAAAGATCTCTTCCCGAGATCTAGGACTGGAAGAAGGAAGGGTACTCGGAACGAAGGTGATCTTCTCGTTCCCACGTAGCTTCTCGGTCGGTATGGTGTGACCACTTGACTTTCAAGAACTTGATTGACTTGTTGTGGGTCTTGCGCTCGGTTTCTTCGAGAATAGCAACGGGGTGCTCTCGGGAAGACAAGTCCTGTTGAAGATCAATCTCCTCAAACAGAATGGTGCGTTCAGGTGTCCTGAAGCACTTGCGGAGTTGAGACACATGAAACACATCATGAACATTAGCGAAGTTGGAAGGGAGCTCAAGTTGATAGGCTAGATCGCCTCTTTTGCCAAGGATCTTGAAAGGGCCCACGTATCTAGGAGCAAGCTTTCCTTTGATACCGAATCTTTGGGTGCCTTTCATAGGAGAAACACGGAGATAGACATGATCCCCAATGTTGAAGGCCAAATCACGATGCTTGCCGTCATAGTAGCTCTTCTGACGCGATTGAGCGGCCTTGAGATTCTCGCGTATGACTTTGCACATTTCTTCGGCTTCTGAGATCAAGTCATTACCAAGAAGTTGACGTTCACCAGTCTCGGACCAGTTGAGAGGTGTACGGCACTTTTTGCCATAGAGGATTTCAAACGGAGCTTTGCCGGCACTTGCTTGGAAGCTGTTGTTGTAAGAGAACTCGGCAAACGGAAGGCAATCTTCCCATTTCATGCCAAAAGATATGACACAAGCTCTGAGCATGTCTTCTAGAATCTGGTTCACTCTCTCGACTTGACCACTAGTCTGAGGGTGAAAAGCAGTGCTGAAACGGATCTTAGTGCCCATGGTAGACTGAAAGGAGTCCCGGAACTTGGAAGTGAACAAACTTCCACGGTCTGAGGAGATAACTTGAGGAATGCCATGTAAGGACACAATTATGGAAGTGTACAACTCTGCCAGTTGAGCTGCATTGATGGATTCTTTGACTGGAAGGAAGTGAGCGACTTTGGTAAGCTTGTCGATCACCACAAAGATAGAATCATTTCCTTTCTTGGACTTAGGAAAGCCAGTGACGAAATCCATTTCAATGTGGTCGAATTTCCACTCGGGAGTAGGAAGAGGTTGGAGAAGACCGGCTGGACGTTGATGCTCTGTCTTCACTCTTCTGCAGACATCACATTCATTCACGAATTGGGCAATCTCCCTTTTCATGCGTGTCCACCAGTAAGATTGCTTGAGGTCTTGGTACATCTTGGAACTTCCAGGATGAATCGAAAGGAGGGAATCATGTGCCTCGTTCATTATGAGCTTCCTGAGATCACCCTTGGGAACCACAAGTCTGTCCTCAAAGAACAAGGTATCTCTCTCATCAACGCGATAGCACTTGTATTTGGGAGTACCCTTTGCAATACCATGTTTCACTTTCTACACCATAGCATCACTGAGTTGGGCCTCACGGATCTGATCTTCCAGGGTAGGAGCAACTTGAAGATTTGCAAGAAAGCCTTGCGGAACAACTTGGAGGTTGAGCTTCCTGAATGCTTCACAAAGCTCAAGCTGAAACGGCTTGATAAGGAGACTGTTGCAATATGCCATTCTGCTCAAGGCATTTGCAATGACATTGGCCTTGCCAGGTGTGTATTCGATGCTTGGATCATACTCTTGGATCATTTCAACCCAACGAGTCTGGCGGAGGTTCAGATTCGGCTGTGTGAAGATGTACTTCAAGCTCTTGTGATCGGTGAAGATGTCGACTTTTCTTCCCAACAGAAGGTGTCTCCACGTAATCAAGGCATGTACCACAGCTGCTAGCTCGAGATCATGTGTGGGGTAGTTCTTCTCACTTGGCTTCAATTGACGAGAGGAGTATGCCACAATTTTCTTGTCTTGCATAAGAACACCACCAAGTCCTTGAAGAGAAGCATCACAGAATACTTCGTAGGGCTTGGACTCATCTGGAGGGGTAAGAACTGGAGCAGAGATGAGCTTTTCTTTGAGAGTTCTGAATGCCACATCACAATCCGGACACCAGTTGTACTTGACATTCTTCTGCAGCAAGTTGGAGAGAGGCTTGGCAATCTTGGAGAAGTTCTCAACGAACCTTCTGCAATAGCTAGCAAGACCAAGAAAGCTTCGGAGTTGCTTGACGTTCTGAGGAGGTTCCCAGTTGACAATGGCTTCAACTTTCTCGGGGTTGACCGCAATACTGTTAGCGGAGATGATATGGCCCAGATACAAGACCTTATCGAGCCAGAATTCGCACTTGGAGAACTTGGCATAGAACTTATGTTCACAGAGTCTGTCGAGAACCAGACGGAGGTGCTTTTCGTGATCCTCTTCATTCTTGGAGAATACCAAGATGTCATCCAGATACACAAGCACGAATTCGTTGGTGTAGGGGTTGAAAATGTAATGCATCATTCTCGAGAAGGTAGGTGGAGCATTAGCGAGGCCAAAAGACATGACTGTATATTCATATGAGCCGTAGCTTGTTCTGAAGGCAGTCTTGTGGATATCTTCTTCACGAATGCGAATTTGGTGATAACCCATTCAGAGATCGAGCTTTGAGAACACTTTAGCTCCTTTGAGCTGCTCGAACAATTCATTGATGTTGGGGAGCGGATACTTTTTCTTTATTGTCTTCTTGTTCAATGGCCGGTAATCAACGCAAAGGCGCTCCGTGCCATCTTTCTTCTTGACAAATAAGACACCACATCCCCAAGGAGACGTGCTAGGCCTGATCAGACCCATACGCTCTTGTTCATCAAGCTGTTTCTTCAACTCCTTCAACTCTTCAGGGGAGAGCTTGTACGGACGCCGGCATGCTGGCTCAGTACCCTGCTCGAGTTCAATGACGAATTCAACTTGATAATGCGGAGGCATGCCTGGAAGTTCTTCAGGGAAAATGTCTTCGTATTCGTTAGCCACCGGAATTTGAGAGATGGCATTAATCTCGCCCTTGTCATTGAGAGAGAATAGCCTGATTGTGTTATCCCGAGAGGCGAAGATAATCACGTCTTCATTAGGATGAGTAATCTTGACTTCCTTATTTGCACAATCAATGTGAGCATCATGCTGAGAAAGCCAATCCATCCCGAGAATAAGGTCAATGTCGGAGTTACCGAGATCAATAGGAGAAGCCAGAAATTTATAATTGCCCATCTTGATAGAAACATTAGGAGTACAATATGAGAGCTCATCCTCATCCCCGGAGAAACCACACGAAAAAGGATCTTGCAAAATTTCTATAGGAAACTCATGCTTGGACAAGAAAGGTTTTGAGATGAAGCAATGCGATGCACCTGAATCGAATAAAACTTTTGCAGGAGCAGAGTTAACTTAGAGGTTACCCAATATCACATCAGAAGAATTCTCCGCTTGTGCTGCATTCATCAGATTCACTCTTGCTGCCTTTGGAATATGCTTGACAATAGCAGTACTGACAGGTGGAGGAGGCGAAAGGCGCCTTGGGTTGGGGCACTTGTTTGCATAGTGACCCTTCTGGCCACACTTGTTGCAAACCACTTCTGAGAGAGGACGGTAATGAGGAGCACTTGACTTGGAAGCTTGAAACTGATTCTTTGACTGGTTGCTTGGGTTGGGTGGGTGGGAGAAAGCACGGCCACCAGAGTTCTTGTTGTAGTTGTTGGGAGCTCGGATCACTGGAGGAGGTGGAAGCCAAAACTTATGTTGCTTCGCGACCACTTGAGAAGAAGAGGAGGAGTGAACGGCATCTCTAATCCTCTTTTTGGAAGCTTCCATCTGGAGTTGGGCTGCCTCTTGCTTAAGTGCCATGTTATAGAAATTGTCAAACTCATCAGGCTCGAACAAGGTGAGAGCAAGTTGGAGTTCATCCTTCAGACCACCACGGAACTGATAGATCTTGCTCTTGGCATCTGGGATGTCTTGCTTTGCATAGCGGGCAAGGTTCTGGAACTTGACAATATATTGGTAGACAGTCATTGAGCCTTGCTTCAGGTTGCGGAATTGCTCACGCATACCCTCGTTGACACTTGTTGGAATGTGGTGAGAGCGAAAGTCCTTGCAGAAGTCATCCTAGGAGATTTCACGCCCTGCTCTGGAGTCTTTGTACTACTGGCACCAATCAGCTGCTTGGTCCTTGAGTTGGAAGGCTGCAAACTTCACATAGTCCTCGGGCCTGACGTTACTACACTCGAAATGCTTCTTGATATCTGTTATCCAGTCTTCAGCATCGAGAGGGTCCACGCAGTAACTGAAAGCCTTTGGTTGATTTGCCAAGAACTGGTTGAGCGTAGCAAAGTGGGGTTGGTTGAACAAATTGCCTTGGTTCCCATGAGCACCCTGATTTGCTTGATTTGCTTGAATTTGCTGCATCATCTGCATAAGCATCTGGGTGTTCTGATTTGTAGTTTGCATAATTGCTCTCCAGGCCTCAGACGGAGGAGGAGGTGAAGGAGGACGATCAGGAACCTCTTCACCCTCTGGGTTAGCGTTGGGAACCCTTTTAGGAGCCATCCTGAAAGAGATGACTACTATTAGCCATTTGATTGAAAGAAGATATAAGATGAAACAACGACTAGAATTGCAACATAGTCTTCACAAGAATCATTCAAACAAGAGGAACGAATGAAATTCTCAGTTTAATAGTAACAACAATCTTCATGAGAAGCCACTTGGGAGACAAAAGGTAAATAAAACAACAAGGTGCAGATAGAACAAATACAAGATAGAAGCTTCGTTCGACATATTCGTGCTGAAAGCTTATGGAACGTGTTACAAAAGGGTTTTGCAATCCCCGGATCAGCATAGCCAAGGACCCTTTAAGATGCAACTCCCGATCGGAACAACGGCCATAAAACCACTTCACTCAATGTAGAACCCCGAACTCCATATCCTGCATTCGTTGGAAGAATGCCTACGATCTACTAGATGAACCCACCTATTAATTTCCGAAAGTTTCCGGTTATGCAATCAGGTGTTGGGGATACAGGGGAAGTATCGCGCACTCAACTCTAATCCTACATCCAGCTGTATCCATCCTTTAACACATAACCAATTATTTCCGGAAACCGTCTACCTCGGACCTTCGAAACGCATCTACTATACAAGCTATGGCAATACTCCCGAACTACCTCCCTAGTACTGGGTGATGTCGGGGTTATCTTGCCACTAACCGCATAGGAGAGTTTTCGATGTCGGCCGTCTTAAGTATTCTAGAACTGCCGCGATATGTTTGTGACGACAACACCTCGGAGCTCAACTCCCCGAGACACTGCCACAACCCCTAAATGACAGGAGGCATCGAGAACAATGTTCTCGTCACAAAGACATCGGAACAATCCAAACAATACTCGCGAGATTTCTAAAAAAAATTGGTGCAATTTTGAGAGTAGAAGAGACAAGAGTAATCGTCAGGAGTCCTCACCAGAGTGAAAAGAGATGAGGAGCAAAAGAAATCCTACTCTCCGATATATATATATAGGACTCAAAACTTTTTAAGTGTGTGCCTAGACTCAACCGTCAACGATTCGATCAATCAGTGGGGGCTTCTAGGTCGGAGAAGGCTGTGATACCAACTTGTAATGCCCAAGATGGGACTATACCTCCTACATGTCGAGGCACGACTTAAAGGTATAAGCCCATTCTGGAATGATCTCAAGTTCGGTATCTTTGCACATCTCATGTAAAAATGGGGATGAAAAGGAAAAGAGATAGTTGGCTTACACTCGCCACGTCACACAATTCATTACATAGCCAAACATCATTCAAATAACATCACAACCCGTCTATGGGTGAAGAGCCAAATGAAAGATACCAAACATACATAAAGCCACAGGTTTGAATCACCCCTAGTAGAAACCACTACTGATCATCGGGATAGTGCACATAGTAATGGCTACGTTCCTCGTCGTACTCCTAGTATAGCTCTGTGTCGTCACCTGAGTAGCTCACCATGGTACCTGCATCTGGTGTGGTGTAGAATCTGTGAGCCACAGAGGACTCAGCAATCCCGTTCCCGGGTATCACAACTATCTAAGCCTTGCGTGTGGAACAAAGCTGAAGAAAGAGTAAAAGGCTGCAACTGCACTAGCACTAGCTTACGTAATAAGAGCGAGAAGAGAAGTGCCACGAGCGATAAGGTGATCACGAAGTGATCCTAGCTAAGCACATCAAACATAACCCCACCGTGTTCACTTCCCGAACCCCTTTCGGAAAATGACCGTCACGGTACTCACGCTGTAGTGTGTTCTGAACATGGTGTCAAGTTTTCTACAACCGGATATTAACAAATTCCCATCTGCCACATAACCGCGGGCACGGCTTTTGAAAGTTCAAAACCCTGCAGGGGTGATCCAACTTGGCCCATGACAAGCCCACGATCCGCGGAGTCGCAACTCCAAGGTGGGAAGGCCCGAGTATCCTCGGAATCCCGTGCTCAAGATACTCTGACTAAGGTAAGACTAATCCAGCAAATCCTCCCGGCGTGCCGACACCCTGACAGTAGCCGCACGTATCTAGTCTCAGGCCACGACCGGATGAGCTATGGTTACAGCATCCAGATACCCCGAGTTGCCAAGGGGTGGTGCCGCAAGCTGCTCTAGGTTGGACCAACACTCATGAGGAGCACTGGCCCGGGGGTTGATTAATAAAAGGGGATAGCTAGTCCCTATGCAAGTTTTTAGTTATTAGGCAAATGAAGTACCAATGTTGGGACTTGCTTGAAAAGCCTTAGCGCTAAGCGGTTTATCGAGGGGGTCCCATAACCCCAACCGTGTGAGGAACGCATAATCAAGGAACATAACACCGGTTTATACGGTTCCTAGGGCGGCATGAGTGGAACAAAACACCAAGCAAGAGGCTTAGCCTTCCACCCATTACCAATATATAGATGATTTCATTAAAGAGTTAATATAGTGTGATATCCCAACAAGCTTCAACATGAAGCAAGAATCTTCAAATCTTCTCCTGCAACTAGCAATGCTATAAGAGGGGCTGAGCGATGCCTACGTAGCCAATCAAAGGTTTGCATAGGTTGGGTGGTTAAACAGATTCATGGTTACAATAGGAGGCTGACAGGAAAACATGGGCATCGAGGCAATAAGCTAAAGAGCGAGACTTCTAGCAATAGGCAAAGATAGTAATGATATCTGGGTCAGGTCATCTTGCCTGTCGAATCGTCGATGGGATCGTAAGAGGGCTCCTCGTTCTCAACCTCGGTAGTAACCTCGTTCTCGTACTCGGTCTCGGCTTTCGGCTCTACTCAACACAAAACACACGAGGCACGAAATCAAACAAGATGCAATGCGCAAACTACAGGATGCATGGCTGATGCACTAAGGAAGCACTGCAGATGCACTAAGGATGCACAGCAAGACAACATAGGAAACACAGAGATACAGCACAAGGAACATGACAATATGCATCAAGCAAGATACTTCAAAACATGTTAACAAGATTATATTATGAATCTACATGCAAAACCACACAAGTTTCATACAGGACTTGCTCAAAACGGAGCAACGGGCTAAAAGATACACCCGAAACAATAAACAATGTCAAGCTGAAATTAACAGCCACATAGCAACTTCGGAGCAAGAAATATGTACTCTATAGCACGCAAACATCATGACAAGAAGCATGGACATGAAGTAGACATATCTTACAGCAAACAATTCCATTGGAGCATCTCCATAGGAGGCATGGTTCAATAGAAACAAGCTACAACATTTTGAACATGACAACAAAAACCTGACAGCAGTATTTTATAGCAACTTGGGAGCAAGAATTAAATATGCTACAGCAACCCAAATGAGCATGTGAGGGCATGGATGGATAGACAACAACTTACACAACAAGGAATGATCGAAAGCCACCCCAAAACTAACATGGATTTTCCTAGAACAACAAGCAAACATAGCATCTGGATATTACAGATTCCAGACTTGGTGAAATTTCACTTAGTGTTTAAACAGCAATATTAGCATGGCATGTTTGTGAGCATGTTTAAGTCACCTCAAAGCATAACATGGCAAGTGGTTTGCACCACAGCAAAGAGCACATGATGGGGAATCCAAAACATATAAGCATGCAACATGGGGACAACCACATCAATAGCAACGAGCTCCTCAACTAGGCATCTCGTAACAAGTTTAACAACCTAACAGCCACAAGCACTTTTGCAAAGGAGATAAACATGGCAATATAAATTCTATCATGCATCCTATAGCAACCAAAATGTAGAGCATCTCATGATGAACATTTGGACATCTCATTTGCTTCATTTGGATAAACATGCATCAAGTTATCACATATCAAACATGGCATGAAAACAACTAATAGCAACAGTTTATAACAAGTAGCACTCTTCTCATGAAGATTAAGACATCTAGATGGACTCAAACATGCATGACACAATGGTACAAAACATAGTACATGTCACCACGATCATTTTGACATATCATACACACAAAACGGACAAGCACAGTAAAAGATATTGCTAGCACAAGAATGCATCAGACACTAAAAATCTAAAGGACTTAGACAAAAAAAATGAGGTCAACCTCCTGTAGTCAACGATCGAGCGGGTTGCGGGTTGCGGGCGCCGGGTCGCGGGTTGGAGGAGCGGGTCGCGGGTCAACCGCCCGCTAGGGTTTCCCCAAGGCCCGGCGCTGGATCGGCCTCGAAGCTGGCTTCGATGCGGCGGCGCCCTCAATCCGTCGGGGCGGAGGCTCGTTCCTCCGGCGAGGTGGCCGGGCCGGCCGGCGAGATGGCGGGAGAAGGACGTGAGGCCCGGCGGCGGGCTGGATCGAAGGGAGGCCGGCGGCGGGGATCTGAGACCTCCGGTGGCGGAGTTGGCTCGGTGCCGTGAGGAGAGCTCGGGGCGGCGCGGCTAGGTCTCACGCCGGCGGCGGTGCGGCAGGGCTCCGGCCGGCGGGATGAAGATGAAGGGGCGCGACGGCTGGGGGACTCGGCCCAGATATGCGGCGCTGCGGGCCCGCGCGACGGCGGAGGAAGCACTGTGCGGCGGCGGTGGAAGCACTATGCGGCGGCGGTGGAAGCACTGTGCGGTGGCGGTGGAAGCACTAGGGTTTTGGACGCAAAATTGGAGGGGTGGACGTTTATATAGGCACAAGGAGCTAGGAGAGTCCAAATAAGGAGCGGTTTTCGGCCACACGATCACAACTGAACGACCTAGATGATGGGAAGGGTTTTAGCTGGGTTGTTAGGCTGTTGTAGGGGGGTCTTGGGCCTCAAAGAGGAGGTACTTTTAGCCCACGAGGATACCCGTTGGAGTACAAACGAACTCCAAACGCGATGCAACTTGAAAGGCGGGTTACGCGTATGAAAACAACATCACACGACAAGTATCACGCCATTCCGGAAACGTTACATGGCCAAACACGAAAGAAGGACTCCGGGAAGCCACGGGCACGTGTGAGAGCGTCGGAACTCGAAACAGACAACGGGAAGAGACTAGTGGGACCGGATGCAAAAGACAACACAAATGCAATGCAATGCACATGACAACGTGACATGGATGAATGCACACACGCACACGACAAAACGACGAAAACCCGAAAAGACGAAGAACCCGGAATGGAACTGATGAAGCCAAAGTTATATATTGCCAAAAGGGGAAAGTGTTACATCTGGGGCATTACAGCTGGCGCCAACCCCTCACCATATGCAGACCCTCGGCCTCGACGTGCTCATCAACTTCAGCAACCTCGACCTCGAGATGCTTCAGGCCGTTCGACGCCTCCCGCACAAGGTCATGGCGGACCATGCTCCGGCGCACCGCAAGTTCCAAGAGACGACAGGGCTCGTCCCCGGCACCCGCGTCGCCCGAAGGGGGCTCCCCCTCTTCCTCGGGTTCAGCGTGTACCCCGAAGCTAGTTCCGGGGGCGCACGGCACCTCCGGCGCTGGGAGCAGGTATGGTCTTGACGGACGGACAACTGCTTGAGCCGCCTCAAGAGCTGGCTGACCCGTGGTGAAGGCAAGACCCGGGGCACGGAGCGGGCTCCCGATGTACCGAGAGCTGCCTAGCCCCAAGGACGCTTGGGGGCTGGGGGCACGACCTGTGCAATGGGACCCGAGCGCGATTTCGAGAGCCCGAGCGAGGCCTTCTGAAGGCCCGGCTTGGTGTGGAGGAGGAATGCAAGGAGAAGCTCCTGCGGGTCTCCTTGGGTGACTCGCGGATGAAGCCGAAGAGGCCCTGCGGAGCAAGAGGTTAGCAGAACCGCGTTAAGAGGGATGTGGAGAACCGAAGGACACACACCTGCTTGGCACGGTCAGCTTCATCCTCTTCAGGGCCCTCGGAGCGGGACCGAAGACGCTCCTTAGCCTCCACCTCTTACGTAGCGTCGCGAAGGACGACAGGAGGCTGCCTGAGGCAGATATGCCTAGTCCCGGAGCTAGGCCGGAGCAGGTGCCGGCAGCCGGCGCCTTGCCCCCTGAGGTGGCGCTTCCCGGACTCGCCTCAGCCAGAGGCCGCCGCGCCTCCCCTCGGCTGTTTCAGGAGCCAGTGGCGTCTCATCGCTTTCCGCCACCTCCACCAGCACCAGCGCCGGAGCTTCGTCCACTCGCTCCAAGGATGGGGCTGCGCCAGGTGCGTCTGTCCCAAAAAGGAAGGACGGGCTCACGGGCCCGGATACCATCAAGGAATCGTCGCGAGGATCGGGGGTGCCTTCAGGGATCAGACCCCACGCATCGAAGCGGGGGATCCTGTCAGCAAGGGCCCTTCCGGCTTTCGGAGCCAAGTACAAGGGAACCGCGGAGCCAGGTCGAGCTTCAGGCACTCCACCAACGAGCAGCCACATCAGCCCCTGGATCGTGTCAGGAGGGAGCTGCTTCCGCTGAAGACACGCGCGGTCTTCAAGAACCCACATCGGGTTGGAATGGCGCTGGAGTTGGGCGACACAGAGGACAAGGAAGTCCCTCACCACCATCGCCAGGGTCAACCCGCTCTTCCTCAAGTTGGTCAGTCGGCGCATCATAGGCTCTACCCGAGGATCCGAAAGGGCTTCGTGCCTCCAGCCAGAGTTCGGCACCACCGGTGCATCAGGAAGATGAAATTGGGGGCTGTACATGATGGCGTCAACGAACACCCATTATCGGCGAAATCCCTTTATGGTAGGATGAAGCGAGAAGTCAATTCCGGAGGCAGCAGTCGCCTCCACCGCGCGTAACGACACACACCCCGAGCGCTGCCCCCCGTCAACCAAGGAGAGAGCGAAGAAGTGGCGGAGCAAGGCCGCGGAAGGGGAAACGCCAACGAAAGCCTCACACAGGAATGCGAAACCGGAAATAAGGACGATGGACCCAGGGTCCAGGTATAACACCCAAATCTTGTAATGCGTGAGCACTGCGTAGAAGAAGGCAGAGAAAGGGGGGACGAGACCCCTGAAGATAGCATGGAGATGAAGCTGGATGTCGTTAGCACCAAGCTCCCTCACCGGCCGGGAAGCGAGCCAGACACGGGTCGGTCCCCACTCGTTAGTTGCGTCGGCCAAGGCGCAGCGCACCTTGTCCAGACCCTCCTGGTTCACTATGGCGGAGCGACCAAGCACCGGTTCGAGCACCGGCAGTGACGCGGCAGGCTCACCGTCCCCTCTCTTCTTCGCCCCGCGCAGCATGGCGGCAAGCAGGAGGAGGCGGAGTGTAATGCCCCAAATGTAACACTTTCCAATAATGACAATAAAGCTTACTCTTTGATCCTTGTCATTATCCTTGGGGGTCCTTGTCTTTTATTTTATTTGCATTGCATACCTTTTATTATTTTGCATCCTTGCATTGATCATCATCATATCATCATGGCATCATAGTTTACTTTATTTTTGTGCATGCGTGATATCTTGTGATGTTGTTGTGTGTGGGTTCAAGCTAAGCTAGCTAAACATTAACTCTCTTCTTCTTCTTCTTCTTCTTCTTCTTCTTCTTCTTCTTCTTCTTCTTCTTCTTCTTATTCTTATTCTTCTCCTTCTTTTCTTTCTGGCCTCTTCTTGGCCCTATTATGCAAGTCACCTAGCCAAGTGCCATTGTGGATCTTTCTTCTCCTTTAAATCTTGCACCATGTGAGCTACCCCTCCACCAAATATCACCTCTTTTGAATATGATTTGGTTGGGTTTTAAAATATCAAGAGTTTGGCCTATATTCAAACTCCTTTTATTTTTCTGCCTCTAAAAATGTCATTTTATTTAAATAGAGCATAATTCATTGAGCATGGGGATATTTTTCTTTTCCCCTAGTTCTTCTTCTTTATTTATGTGCATTCTTTTCTTTTTCTGCCTGAAGAAATAAAAAGAAAAGAAGCAGAGCAGCAGCCAGCACAGCACAACCTGGGCCTCCTCCTTCTCTCTCTCTCTCACCGAGGCCCATCTCCACCCGCAGCGCAGCGAGCCCAACTCCATGCAGGCCCAGCCACATGCGCAACCGTCGCACCGTAGCCACTCCGAGCGCGTGGCCCCACCTATTTGCCGTAGGTGTTCGAGGCGCGCCGTCGTCGACTCCGTCCACGCCAGGGCCAGCCGAGCACACCGCCGTGCTCGTGGTGAGCTCCTCTCTCTCCCCAACCCTTTTTCCCCTTTTTGCGCATGCTCTAGGCCCAAGTTCAACGAGTGCCCGATCACGCCGCCGTCGGACCTCGTCGCCGGCGAGTGTTCCGACCTCTGTAGCCCTTGATGTGGTGCCCGTACGCTTCGCCTAGTCGCGTAGAACCTCTCTGTGATGTCGTCGTGCCGCCTAGTGCCCTGCTTCGCCTCGTCGTCGTCTCGTCGCCGCCGTGCTGTATTTGCTCGCCGCCGGTGATGCAGTGTCCCTTAGGTACTGCTAGTAGTTTGGTTGGATGCGGAACTCTGCAAGGAGTCTCTCGCACCCCTCCGCCGTGCCTAATGGTCGCCAGAGCGGCTCCGACATGCAGCTCCGACGAGGGCCAGTGCTCCCCCATTCTGCTATTGCTGCATATTCTTCAGATATGCTGCCTCCTATCTGTGAAGATCGATGCAGTGGCGTAGTTGTTTGTCTCCATCAGTTCCGTCAGTAGGGCATGGGTTTGATCGCCCGCGGGCACTGTGGTATTTCGCCCATTTTTAGTTTTCGCATGAGGCTGACAGGTAGGCCCCACCTGCCAGCCTCACAGCTCCAGTTCCATCCCCCGCTCGCACCCACTCGCCAGCTCAGCCTCGTCGGGCCCCCTTGTTAGCGTCAGTGGCTGGCTGAGCCTGGGTCAATTTAGACCTTGGCGCCTATTTTTTTATTTCTTTTTCTGTTTTCTTTTTCTATTCTGTTTTTCTTATTTAATTAATATCTGCATATTTATGCTTCACATGAATATGAGTCCTATATGAAAAGTTCTTAGAATTTTGTGTAGATGAATATATCACTTGCTGCCATGTTTAAAAATTTTAAATGATGTTTGAATTTAATTTTGTTTTAAATATGCTTAAACTTGCAAAAATCATAACTAAATAGCTACAACTCCAAATTCAACAAACTTTATATGCATTTGTGGTAGAAAAATGTGTAGAATATTTTGGTGCTGTTGTTTAGCATGTTTGACAACTCTTTCACATAAGTTTTTCAAATCTGTCCCAAATGCAAATAAAGGAATATGGGAGTTTCTGGATATTGTTGTATTTATTCCAGCCCATTTAAATGTGCTAGCATGTTGCTGTGATATTAGTTGCACCATTGCCATGTTATCTAACCTCTTTAAAACATGTTGGTTGCTTGTTTGAAAGACTACATAAACTTGTTAATTTGTTCCCTTGCTTGTTTCATGTTGTGTTGATCTAGTGGTTGTGATGATATTGCACTCTTGTGACCCCTAGGCCATGCAACATGTCTTTCCATGTTCATATGCTTCATGTGCATGCATCATGTGATTGAGCACTGCATATGATTGATTTTGTTCCGTTGTTGCATTGTTGTGCTTGGTTAGAGCCTGGTGAAGATACTGAGTACGAGGTTTCTACCGAGGTTGAGTGTGAGGAGCAAGGTTACGTTCCCTCCGAGGATTCAACAGGCAAGATGACCTGACCCATATATCTTTACTATCTTTGCCTATTGCTAGATGTCTCGCTCTTTAGCTTATTGCCTCGATGCCTATGTCTGTGTGTCAGCCTCCTATTGTAGCCATGAACCTCTCTAACCACCCAACCTTGCAAACCTTTGATTGGCTACATAAGCATCGCTCAGCCCCTCTTATAGCATTGTTAGTTGCAGGAGAAGATTTGAAGACTCTTGCTTCATGATGAAGTTGTTGATGGGATATCACATTATATAATCTGTTAAACTAAATCACCTATATATTTGGCAACGGGTGGAAGGCTAAGCCTTTGCTTGGTGTTTTGTTCCACTCATGCCTCCCTAGGAACCGTTTAAACCGGTGTTATGTTCATTAATTTTGCATCCCTAACACGGTTGGGGTTTATGGGACCCCCTTGATAACCCGCTTAGCGCTAAAGCTTTTCCAGCAAGGCCCAACTTTGGTTTTACATTTGCCTAACAACTAAAAACTTGCATAGGGATTTATAAACCATTTTCTTAATCAACGACCCGGGCCAGTGCTCCACATGAGTGTTGGTCCAAACTGGGGAGTCTACAGGCCCACCTCGAGGAAACTCAAAGGCTGGTAAAAACCTGTAGAATCGCCCATCCGGTCGTGGCCTGAGACGAGATACGCGCGGCTACTATCAGGATGTCGGCACGCTGGGAGGTCTTGCTGGATTAGTTTTACCTTAGTCGGTATATCTTGAGCACGAGATTCCGAGAACACTCGGGTCTTCCCACCTTGGAGTTGCGACTCCGCAGATCATGAGCTTGTGATGGGCTAAGTTGGGACACCCCTGCAGGGATTTGATCTTTCGAAAGCCGTGCCCACGGTTATATGGCAGATGGGAATTTGTTAATATCTGGTTGTAGAAAACTTGACACTATGTTCATAATACACTACCAGCGTGAGTAACCGTGACAGTCGCTTTTCGAAGGGGTTTGGGAAGTGAACACGGTGGGGTTATGTTTGACGTGCTTAGATAGGATCACTTCGTGATCACTTTGACGTTCGTTGGCACTTCTCTTCTCGCTCTAAAAACGTAAGCTAGTGCTAGTGCAGCTGCAACCCTATTCTTCAGCCTTGTTCCACACCCAAGGCTTAGATAGTTCGGGAAGTGGTTCGGGAAGTGAACACGATGGGGTTATGATTGACGTGCTTAGATAGGATCACTTCGTGATCACTTTGACGCTCGTGGCACTTCTCTTCTCGCTCTTAACACGTAAGATAGTGCTAGTGCAGCTGCAACCTTTTATCTTTCTTCAGCCTTGTTCCACACCCAAGGCTTAGATAGTTTTGCTACCCGGGAACGGGATTGCTGAGTCCTCCGTGGCTCACAGATTCTACACAACACCAGATGCATGTACCGTGGAGAACTACACAGCTGGTGGTTCAGAGTTGTACTGGGAGTTCGATGAAGAACGTGGGCGATACTATGTGTCTTATCCAGAGGATCAGTAGGGCTCTTACTAGGATGAGCGAGACCTCATGTGTTATTTATTTATGGTATCTTTCATTTGGATCTTCGTCCGTAGTCGAACTCTAATGTTATTTGGATGATGATTGCTTATGTAATGTATTGTGTGACGTGGCGAGTGTAAGCCAACTACTCTTTTGCAATTTCATCCCTCTTTTACATGAGTCGTGCAAAGATACCATACTTGAGATCATTCTAGTATGAGCTTATGCCTTTAAGTCGTGCCTCGACACGTAGGAGGTATAATCTCATACTGGGCATTACACAGAGAAGGCAAGCAGAGAAGAGGGGCGATTGGGAGGAAGGAAGCAGAAGCGGCAGCAAGAAGCCCTACCAGTCGTGCGATTAGCAAGGCGCACAACTACCAAAACTGCGTGGGAGGCGGGGCTGCCCACGTCCCATCCAACCGTCGCACGCCAGCCTGGCCCGCAACCTTTGGGGCCCGCGGCGCTTCAACCTCGACTAAGGCTTCGCCCCGAAGCCAACTCCGCGCGCGCCTTGGGCCGGGGGCTACTGTCGGCGTACTGGGAACCAGGGTACCCAGACTTGCATGTCTGCGGGCCGTGACGCGCTCCTACAAGCGGCCTGATACGGCCCAGCTGATCGACCAGCCGCTCAAGACCCTCGCGAGGGGCCAGGCCTCGCGAGGAGAACGACGTCAAAGACCTCCTCGGGAGCGGCCTCGGCAAGGCGTTCCGGAGGGGTAGAGAATCCAAGGCCAAACCTGCCTCAGGAGGAGGCAGTGATGTCACTAGTGACGCACCACGCCAGCGGGTGCTAGCGTCCGCCAGCGGCGCAGTTGCCATTTCGGTTTAAAGGGGACAGCGTAGCTGTTGGTTGCCAAGGAGCGGGGCAAAGGTTTCCTCTTTGGTGCAACGAGACTGAAGACCGCAAGGAAGATAAGGAGGATGTCATCGTCGAGCCCACCACCATGTCACCGCCTGATCCTTTTGCAGGCGAAGACCGCTTTTGTTAGGGTAGGAACGTCCTTGTGTTCCCGCTCAAAAATGGCCGTTGTGCGATCCCTTCCCGCCTACACATTTCGGGGGAAGACGACCGTGGCCGCCTATATAAGTAGCTAGATCCCCCACTTCAAAGGGGACGGACGGGCAGACGGAGGAACACACTTAGCCACCGTGCAAGGAGCAAGAACACTAGCCTCCTGACCCTCCTGAGCTCGCCTCCTGAGCCCAGGAACCCTTGTACTAGCTCATGTTCTAGCTCTCCCGGAGCCAATCCACCAAAGCAGGAAGTAGGGTCTTACACCACACGGTGGCCCAAACCTGGATAAACTCTTCTGTGCTTGTTTGTTGTTTGTTTGAATCCTTCCATCGAGATGAGAGCGAGGTGCTAGGTAGACGCGAGTGGGAGAGATCTTCATTCACGCCCCTGTGTTCGAACTTCACAGATTTTGCGGAGCCCTGAATCCGAAAATATGGGAGTAATAAAAGCGACGGACTACATAATAAAGGTCCTTATCACAAGTGGCAATATAAAGTGATGTTCTTTTGCGCTAAGACTTTGTGCATCCAACCATAAAAGCAAATGACAACCTCTGCTTCCCTCTGCGAAGGGCCTATCTTTTATCTCTACCTTATAAGAGTCGAGGTGAAAATCACCTTTCCTTTTTACATTTTATCCTTTGGCAAGCACACTATGTTGGAAAGATCCTGGCATATACTCCCTCCGTCCGGTGAAGAGTGAACATCTAGAGATTTTAGGACAAATTATGGAGTGAAGTAAAAATACATTGGAAAAGTGCATGTAGAAATTAAGAAGACCATGTGTAGCTTGTTATTGGTCTTGATTACCATGTGATGAGAAAGAAGTATTTTTTTCTACTTTAAAGTGCATTGGGAAGATAGAAGTACACTCTATTGTGGACAAATTTTAAAGCCAAACGTTCACTCTCCCATCTTGGGGAGGGTTATCTTCATCAACATCTTCACCAGCACCATCTCCTCTCAAACCCTAGTTCATCTCTTGTATCCAATCTTTGTACCCAAACCTCAGATTGGTACCTGTGGGTTTCTAGTAGTGTTTATTACTCCTTGTAGTTGATGCTAGTTGGTTTATTTGGTGGAAGATCATATGTTCAGATCTATTATGCATATTAATACCCCTCTGATCATGAACAATATTATGTCCTATGAGTAGTTACTTTTGTTCCTGAGGACATGGGACAAGTCTTGCTATAAGTAGTCATGTGAATTTGGTATTCGTTCGATATTTTGATGAGATGTATGTTATCTCTCCTCTAGTGGTATCATGTGAACATCGACTACATGATACTTCACCATTATTTGGGCCTAGAGGAATACATTGGGAAGTAATAAGTAGATGATGGGTTCCTAGAGTGACAGAAGCTTAAATCCTAGTTTATGCGTTGCTTCGTAAGGGGCTCATTTGGATCCATATGTTTCATGCTATGGTTAGGTTTACCTTAATATGTCTTTTGTAGTTGCGGATGCTTGCATTAGAGGTTAATCATAGGTGGGGTGCTTGTCCAAGTAAGGATAGCACCCAAGCACCGGTCCACCCTATACCAAATTATCAAAGTACCGAACGCGAATCAGATGATCGTGATGAAAACTAGCTTCACGATAATTCCCATGTGTCCTCGGGAGCGCTTTCCTCCATATAAGAGTTTGTCCCAGCTTGTCCGTTGCTACAAAAAGGATTGGGCCATCTTGCTGCACCTTATTTACTTTTACCTTTTATCACTTGCTACCAGTTACCTTATCACAAAACTATCTGTTACCGATAATTTCAGTGCTTGCAGAAAATACCTTACTCAAAAATGCCTATCATTTCCTTCTGCTCCTCGTTGGGTTTGACACTCTTACTTATCGAAAGGACTACGATAGATCCCCTACAATCGTGAGTCATCAAGCGCATGCAGCACCGTGAGATCGAATCAAGAAGAAAATGCGTCGATTAATGTAAAACCTCTTTGGTGGCCCCAATTAGGCCGCAACTTCATCCGAGGAAACGATGATGATGATGCACTTCCGGTGGTGCAGGTGAAGACGGCGGTGTGGGAATGGAGGTGGCGCGAAAGACAAGGGGAACGTCGGGGCAACTCCTTGGAGGTGGAGGACGGGGTGGCTGAACCGGCGGGACGACCAGATCGACGATGGATCATTATCCAGTACGGTGGATGAGGGACGTCGAGGTGTTGCTGTGGACGACATCGTCGGGGAAGAGGCTCCGGCTGGGTGGCGGACGGAGGAGGGTGTGGGGCTTCACGGGTTTTGCCGGCCACGGTGTACGAATGGGTGGGCGGATGGGATGGGAGTGGGGAACGATGGCTTAGGGATGCGCTTGTCCGAAATGTGGGGCAAGTTACAAAAGTACCCCACACTGATTTGAGGCGTATCTTTCGGTTCAGGGGTATCATGGGCATTTCACGTGTCGGGATTTCACAGGAGGTTGGAGTTTCCGCGCGCGTTGCAATTTTGGAATAGCAAGGCGCGGGTTGAGATGGAGGGAGTTGTCGGAGCACAACGAGACAAAGATATATCTTAAATATTTCGGGCTAACAAGGCGTGGGTTGAACAGGCGGGAGTTTCGCACCACGATAGACAGAGACGCTAGCTTGAAATTTCGGCATAACAGGGCGCGGCTTGAAATTTCGGGAGAACAAGCTTAACATGTACCAAAAAAGACAATTTAGACTAGTATGATATACTACGTACAATGTGTTTAACACGCACAACACACAGACACCATTTAGACTAGTAAGTTACACGTGCATTGCAGGCATGAGATTTGGCAACCAAATTATGAATAAATACCACATTATAGCATGTAAGCTATGAGTCATATATGCATGATGTAGATGTTCGTTTAATTCTTATAGTTCATTTTATTCAAAATCATCTAGTTTTTATAAGAAAGCTAATCGATTTTAAGATTCATGGAATTGTGCGTTGTAAGGCATAAAGTAAAAACAAATCATGTAGAAAAACATTTGGGCAATTCTGATACGGAAGATTCTAGAACAAATAAGAAGTGCTTGTGTTTTGAGGTTTGTGCATTATGTTTAAGTTCAACCATAGAGTCTTCTAGATTTTACATGTGGCAAAATCTGGTGGAATCTAGATGATATCCAACGGCCAGTAGTGCTCAGATTTGCCAGCCCTGCACCATCGGATTGGCCTCATCCAACGACCATCTTTCAAAGTTAAAGTTATCCACACACTATATAAAAAATATATAATATAATATATATAAGGGTATAGATATAGATATGTGATGCAAAAGCCACCCATCATCTCCAATTAGAATAGTGTGTCCATGCACGGATGCAATGTGGCCAAACGATGTCTGCCATCGGTATCTCAAATTCAAACCAACCTGACCTTGTTCAATGTGTATACATTGCAACATGCTCGTTTCCAAACCACACTGCGCAGATCTCCGTTATATTCATGCATGCATGGGTTTCAAACATCATGATCTCTTATTCAAATATTTGAATTTAACTTTACATTGATTATGACCTCACCTAGTCTTTTAAACCACAGATTGGTCTTCTCTTTATAATTATACCACTAACTTTCTCTCGTGCATTCTTGCACACACAATACCAGTCGGCATTATTCATCGCACACATGCAATCTTTTTCTTCATGTCGGTCTCCCATGAAGGCACACACACACACACAAACACACACACACACACACACACACACACACACATCCCCCTCTCCATCATATTGGGCATTCTTTATCTCTCACGTGCATGCGCAATGATCGATGTTACGCTATGTGTGTGTATGTGTGTATACCTCGGCCTTTCATAGTTGTCCACATAAATCGATCAATCTATATATCTAGTGAGGTCTCACCCTCTTTCCCACGTCCACATCGGTCAATCTATACCTCTCTATATAGGATTAGATATATAGCTAATACACCCACATTAATTATATATCCAACGCCCCCCCTATCATCATCCATGCCTTCTGCTTCATCTCTCAGGCGCGCGCACAATGGCGAAGACAAGGGCAGCAAGGGCCCTGCCCCCTAACATCACTATATATCGAGGCTAATATGAATGTGATCATTAGACAATTGCTGGTAAAAATGGTTTAAGTTGATGAATTGGCCCTCCTCGTAAAGGATTAGCAATGCTTGGCCCCCTAGCTCATGGGACATTTTTCATGGCTCCGCCATTGCGTGCAACAGCGCACGTTCTCGCCCCCTCTCTCTAAATATTGATCTCGCAGTTGTGCACTCCTTCATAGTCTCCCTCCACTCGGCCCCTCGCACCATCTTCTAGCCCCCCACCGGATTTTGCCACATGTACAATCTAGCAGACTCCATGGTTGAACTTAAGCATAATGCACAAATCTCAAAACAACAGTGGTTCTCCTTTGTTCTAGAATCTTCTGTATCATAACTGCCCAAACTTTTTTTCTAGCTGAACTGCCATTATTTGTTTTTTACTTTATGCTTTACAACGCACAATTCCATGAATCATAAAATAGATTAAGGGCTTCTTTGATTCAAAGGATTCTCGAAGGAATTTTGTAGGATTCTAATCCTTAGGAATTTTTCCTATCTTGGTTGTTTCATTTGTAGGATTGTAAACCATAGGAATTTTTTCATATGATTCATTTGCACTAGATTTCATAGGAAACATCCGATCCACTAAAACCTCTTTAAAAAATTCTGCGTTTTTTCTGTGCACAATCAAACACTCGTGCCATCCTGTAGGATTCAAGCCGACATTCCACTCTAATCCCATGTTCTTCCTATTCCTGCGTTTTGGAAATCCTACGATTCAATGAGGCCCTAGGTTTTTTATAAAAACTAATTGATTTTGAATGATATGAACTATAAGAATTAAACGAAGGTCTACATCAGGCATATATGACTCAGAGCTTACATGCTACAGTGTGGTATTTATTCATAATTTGGTTGCAAAATCTGACGCGTGCAATGCACGTGTACCTTACTAGTACTTCGAGTATGTGCAAAACACAATGGCACGCTACACAGTGTCTCTCTTACAGTTCATGAAGCCACGTGGCACATGTGGAGACGTTATCGCGACATCCTTGTGTGGATTGAATACAGTGACATGCTGCTGGTTCCAGAAGAATGTACTCGTCCTCCGTGAGCCACACTGGTGGTACATGCACGAAGCGAAGATGTGCACGCACGCCACGCATGCACTCATTCCCTCGCACGCACACGCGGGTACACGGGCGGACGCAATTTTGTACCAAGATCCACCCCATGTGATAATTTGACGCGTGTAAAGTCCTTCACTTCATTGATGGTCAATTAATACAACGCATGCAAATTGAGTGGACGTGAGGGTGGAAGAAAGACATTACTACTCCACTGCGTGCATGCGAGTAGTTAAATCATGGGTTGCTAGTAGTACTTCCATTGGCCTCCTTCGTATTTTGTGCCAATTTTTGACAGTAACATAGTATTTACGCATCTGAGCAGTGTAGTCTACTTGAAATTTATGTTCCACTAAACTCATAGGGAGCCGTTTCGGGCCTCGAAACCAAAAACCATCAATTAATCTTTACCTTGTTCCCATCACATTCGAAAGTACTAGTGCTACAATTAAGTGCAAGCCTGCTCACACCTACTAGTACGTACCTAACCTGAATGTGTTCCATGTAGGTTTTAGTACTAGTGCTAGTACTTAGGTTATAAAAAGAGGAACTACCTAACCGAAAATTACTCTACCTTCCTCCTCATAAGTCCTCCTTCTTCGTCCGTCCTTGCCATGGCCGGTGTGCAGAGCTCTAGGTTGAGAACTACTCGTAACAAGGGAGCGGCAACCATGGTTGCGGAAAAAAAGAGGGCTCGCTGCCACGCAGAGACCTCGAAAGAGATCTCACGGGCAGGTGATAGCTCCCAGAAGCGCCCTAGAAGCGGAGGTGAACATGCCAAGCTGGCGGTGCTGGAGTCGTTATCCCTCGACGGCATGCCCGATCAGCTCAATAAGCACCTCAATAAGCAGAAGGAGTTCATCCACGGCTTGTTGGAGCTGTTGAAGGAGAGCCTCGACGACATGCCCGCTGAGCTCAATGAGCAGGGGGAATTGACCGCCGACTTGGTGATGCTTCTGAAGAAGAGCATTGCCTCGGAGAAGAAGGCGACCGACGAAATCCTGCAACTTCAAGAGGACAAGGCGAAGCTCTGACACCAGCTAGACCTGCTGAAGGAGGAGAACACTGGATGGCGGAAGTTGCATGAGAATAGTAGTTCCTCGATGAAGATGTTGCAGGCCCTCGTCATGGAACAGAAGGAGGAGTTGGTGAAGCTCCTCATCGAGCACCCGGTTGTTGTCAAGGTTCGTAATGCGGCCGTGGAACAGATGATGAAGGCTCGCGTCGAGAAATCCCACGTCATGGACACAATGATGAAGATGGCGGAGGAGACGCGCAAGGAGATGGAGGTCATGGAGGCGATGAAGAAGCAGTTACGACTCCACAGCCAGCAACCCTTCATGTAGTGAGAGCAGCGCCCCAGACTTGTGTGTGTGTCTTCCTTCTTTTTGGGGGTGATAATCCCCCTTCTTCTTTTGCTCATGTGTTTCTTATTTTGCTTCGGGTGTTTCGCCGCACGTGTCACCTTCTCTGCGAGGCATGAATAGAACAATGCTAAAAATGAGATGACTAGCAAATTAGATCATTCTTTATTGCCAATAGAACAATGCCTCTTGCTAGTAATATATAATAAGAGTAGAAAGTAGAGGATATGGCACTGGGCTGCCGTGTTTCGTGCTCCCCCGTCATACTCCAGTGGAAAACTTGAGTATACCGCACGGTTCTTTGCTCCTCCTCAGGTCGTCGGCACATTTATACGAGCAGTCAAATCACAAGGCCGAACCTTCCAACAGTAATGAGCCGTCAAATCACAAAGGACCTTGCCTCTTGTGAAAAGGACCAAGCTAGACTGCCCCGCCCTCTAGCCTTTTAAAAAATGTATACATTTGTACAGTAGTAGTATCGACGGATTGCGCCATGGAGCAAAACTAACAAGATGTAATTAAAGAAAAAATGTGGTACATATAGAGAGCGCTCGTCGCCAAATTATGCATATACTATGTGACAGTACCCACTATGAAGGTACTAGTAACATAGACTACTAACTGGTCTATGTTACTCTCCACTATGACCAGCCAAAGTCGAGGCGCGGATACCAACGAGGGCCTGGTTGTGTCTATACTTGGACAACTCACCCGACTGCATGCGCACCAGGCAGACGAAGCTCGTGTCGTGTTGGTGCCGTGTGCGGCCCACACATTAACCAAAACCTCGCGCCTCCATCTTAGCCTCCGCGTTTAAAACATCTCAATCTCAAGGCCAAGGAGCAACGTGAAACCTATGATAGAGCCAATCCGATGGTTGAGAACACTACAATTCGTAGCTATAGATGCGTGTGTGAGAGAGGACGAGTGCGTGCGTGCACCTCTTCTCATAGTACAACATTATGTGGGTGGCATCAACCTAGGGAGCAGTGATGGTGCGTGCGAGAAGTCCCGAGAGATAGGTGTAATGCGTCTGCAAAAAAAAGACCAGTCTATAGCTCGCCACGAAGCTATTCCTGTCGAACGCCAAGCGTAAGATATGTATCCGACGGTGCCAGTTTTTGCACGTACACAGCAGTAGAAAAAGAACTAGTACCATGTCATATGCTACACCACGGCCGAGAAAACGTGTTGACGTTACGCCATCCGGGAATAGTGCTGCACTTCGAAACTAGAACCGTCAATAAATTTTGAGCGCGTCTCGTCACATTCCAAATTACTACTACTACCACGCTATATTTAATTGCAAACATGTTTACACCGATCACAACCTAAATGGTTTCCCACTTAGGAGCATATTAGTACTACTCGGTTATAAGATGACTGCACATTCCTCCTCAACTCCTCATCCACAAAAAACAATCAAGTCAATCAAACCATAGCCAGCGTGAGTTCTGGGTCGAGAGATTTCCACCAGGAGAGGTGAGCATGGAAGTGGAAGCACGAGAGATGTCCCGCCTCGCCGCGAAAGCAGCCGACAGGTCCAGCCGCGCGGCATTAGCAGCATAGAGGTCCCGCCGCGCCGTCGATGTAGCAGACTGGTCCAGCCATGCCACGAAAGCAGCAGAGATGTCCCGCCGCGCCGCCGCTGGGACGTCCCGCTGCGCCACGGCGGCCTGGGAAAATTTCTCTCTTACAGGCACATGCATGCGATAGTCAATAACCAGATGGATCAGATCTCCGGCTGGTCGAGGATGTAGGACGAGGCTACCGGTGTCATCCGGCAACTGGGGGAGGGCAATGCGAAGCTCCAGGGCGAGCGTGACCTGCTGAGGGCGAAGATCGCCGGAAGGGCGAAGCAGGAGGACGATACCGCTGCCGTGTTGCAGAGGACGGGCGTCATCATCAAGAAACTTATGGACGAGAATGCCATGCTCTGCATCGAGCGCAACAGGCTGGTGGAGGAATCCATGGATGCTGCCAAGCAGCGTATTAAGGACATGGAACTGATGAAAGAGATCATCGCCCGCCGCGAGAAGTAGTCTCCGCGACCTGCATCGCATAAAGAAAGTAGAGATCAGCGAGCCAGATCATTGTATGCGTCTTCCTTCTTCTTTTGCCCTTGTGTATTTCGGGCGTAGCCACATGTGGCTTTTCTAATTATCTTCCTAATTATGTAATACAATTATTATCCACTCTCGTTGTCCTTATATATATTCATCAGTCTTGCTATAAGTCGCAGTAGATGCTATATAGGTCCGTCGGATCTTACGTCAAGATCCGTGCAAAATTTTCTTTTCATATTTTCTTTTCTCTCTCTTTAATCTCAGTCGAGTGAGACATAGTCACGCCATTAAATAGAGGCTCGGGCGCCATTAATGGAGACCTTGGGAGAGAGGTGGACAGCAGATGGAGGTCAAATGGCTCTCCTCCCGATAAGCACACGTCGGGGTCTGATTGCACGCCTCCCGTACTTAAATAGCTACCCTGCATGGCGCCTCCTAGCAAATAAAAAAAGGGGACGCGTGGCGGCACGTAAATGGTAAATAGAACGCCCACGGTTTCAGTAATACTTGTGTTTTCGATTGAAACGTGACAGCAGTTGTTCCAAAATGACTTTGTTGATTGTTAATGTGTGCGCCTTCGCAAATCGGACAGCAAAATTACCACATCATGTTGGTGCCATGTCATGGGACCAAGCCAAGTTTCATGATTTTCATGCGTGTTTCGGATTTACAGGAATTAAGAAACCAAGTTTCTCAATGTTTCCAACCGAGCCATGACGCCCAGATGTTTGAATTTCATTCCCATTTCTGGCATGGGACCTAGAAATTTACCCGAGGACACACATGTGATTTTTCAACCAGCTTTGGTGCACTAGAGCATGTGCTTATATTTTAAATTTTAATTATGCACACAAAGGTGACACGTTCCCTCTCAGAACCACGAGCCTTCGATACGTCTCCAACGTATCTACTTTTCCAAACACTTTTGCCGTTTTGGACTCTAACTTGCATGATTTCAATGGAACTAACCCGGACTGACGTTGTTTTCAGCAGAATTGCCATGGTGTTGTTTTTGTGCAGAAATAAAAAGTTCTCGGAATGATCTGAAAATCCAGGGAGAATTATTTTGGAAAATATAAAAATACCTGCGGAAAGATACAGACCAGGGGCCCACACCCTATCCACGAGGGTGGGGGGCGCGGCCCCCTGCCTCATGGGCCCCTGAACGCTCCACCGACGTATCTCCAGGCCCCATATATTCACTTTCGGGGAGAAAAAAAATCAGAGAGGAAGAATTATCGCGTTTTATGATACGGAGCCTCTGCCAAGCCCTAATCTCTCTCGGGAGGGCCGATCTGGAGTCCGTTCGGGGCTCTGGAGAGTGGAGATCGTTGCCATCGTCATCATCAACCTTCCACCATCACCTATTTCATGATGCTCACCGCCGTGCGTGAGTAATTCCGTCGTAGGCTTGCTGGACGGTGATGGGTTGGATGAGATCTATCATGTAATCGAGTTAGTTTTGTTAGGGTTTGATCCCTTGTATCCACTATGTTCTGAGATTGATGTTGCTTTGACTTTGCTATGCTTAATTCTTGTCACTAGGGCCCGAGTGCCATGATTTCAGATCTGAACCTATTATGTTTTCATGAATATATGTGTGTTCGTGATCCTATCTTGCAAGTCTATAGTCACCTACTATGTGTTATGATCCGGCAACCCCGAAGTGACAACAATCGGGACCACTCCCGGTGATGACCGTAGTTTGAGGAATTCATGTATTCACTATGTGTTAATGCTTTGTTCCGGTACTCTATTAAAAGGAGGCCTTAATATCCCTTAGTTTCCAATAGGACCCAGCTGCCACGGGAGGGTAGGACAAAAGATCTCATGCAAGTTCTTTTCCATAAGAACGTATGACTATATTCGGAATACATGCCTACATTACATTGATGAACTGGAGCTAGTTCTGTGTCACCCTAGGTTATAACTTCTACATGATGAATTGCATCCGACATAATTCCCCATGACCGATCCAATGCCTACGAGCTTTTCACATATTTCTTGTTGCTTATTTACTTTTCCGCTGCTACTATTACAAAATCTACAAAAAAACACTACCGTTACTTTTATTGCTGTTACCGCTATTACCATACTACTTTGCTACTACACTACCTTGCTGCAGATACTATTTTTCCAGGTGTGGTTGAATTGACAACTCAGCTGCTAATACTTAAGAGTATTCTTTGGCTCCCCTTGTGTCGAATCAACAAATTTGGGTTGAATACTTTACCCTCGAAAACAGTTGCGATCCCCTACACTTGTGGGTTATCAACACTATTTTCTGGCGCCGTTGCTAGGGAGCATAGCTATATTCTTTAAGTCACTTGGGATTTATATATGTTGATCACTATGAAGAATTTGAAGGACTCAAAAACCAAGATCTTACCCTCAACTACAAGGGGAGGTAAGGAACTGCCATCTAGCTCTGCACTTGATTCACCATCTGTTATGGGTAAATTTGCGATACCTACTCATGCTATTAAATCTGATATGTCGTATGTTCTTGATGATGCCACTTCTACTATGTATGATGAAACTACTTCTATGCTTGATAATACTATGCCACTAAGCGAATTTCTAGATGAACAAATTGCTAGGGTTAGGGAGAATGCAAATATTGAAACTGATAATATTTATGGAAGTGATGATGAGGCTTCTCCCCCTAGATATGAATTGCATGTTGTTCCTGAGGGTTATGTTATGGATGAAGAAACTGCTAGAGACTTTCTTGCTTGCAACGATAGATATGATCTTAAGAAATTATTAGCTAAGCTGAAAGAAAAGTCCTTGAATGCTTTTGCTACTTCACCTATCTTTGTTACTGATAAGGATTATGATTTCTGTATTGATCCTGAGTTAATTACTTTTGTTGAATCTGATCCTTTCCATGGCTATGAGTCTGAAACTGTTGTGGCACATCTTACTAAGTTGAATGATATAGCCACCCTGTTTACCAATGATGAAAAGATTCGTTACTACTATAACCTTAAGTTGTTTCCGTTCTCGTTAAAGGGTGATGGTAAGACTTGGTTTAATTCTCTTGATCCTGGTTGTGTGCGTAGTCCCCAGGATATGATGTATTACTTCTCTGCTAAATATTTTCCCGCTCATAAGAAACAAACTGCCTTACGGGAAATATATAACTTTGTGCAAAATGAAGGAGAGAGTCTCCCACAAGCTAGGGGGAGGCTTCTCCAATTACTTAATGCCTTGCCTGATCATCCTCTTGAGAGGAATGATATACTTGATGTCTTTTATAATGGACTAACCGATGCTTCCAGAGACCATCTAGACAGTTGTGCTGGTTGTGTTTTCAGGGAAAGAATAGTTGATCAAGCTGAATTACTATTAAATAATATGCTGGCCAATGAAAATAATTGGACACTTCCTAAACCAGCCCCTAAGCCAACTCCGAAGAAAAGAGGTGTTCTATTTCTCAGTCCTGAAGATATGCAAGAGGCATAGGAATCTTTGAAAGAAAAAGGTATTAAAGCTGAAGATACATGGTCTTGATAACCCGATACAGGTAGTAAAGGTAAATTCTCTTCATAGATTTGATGAAGGTGATATATATTCCTCGTTATAAGTCTGCTAGCCAATTCTTAGATGAGTTTGACAATTTCATTGTGAAACAAGAAAACTTCAATACTTATGTTGGTAGACAATTGCAATATAGTGCTTATATGATTGAACGTTTGAGTGATTATCTGTCTAGAGTTAAAGGTGAATTGAAACTCATTAGTATACATGCTTCTATGGTTACCACTCAAGTAGAACAAGTACTTAAGGCTCAGAATGATTTGCTTAATGAATAAAATAGTAAGAATAATGACTGTGATGTTAGAGTTGCAACAAGACGTGGTAAAATGACTTAGGAACCTTTGTATCCTGAGGGCCACCCTAAGAGAATTGAGGAAGATTCTCACAGAGCTAATTTAGATGCACCTGGTTCTTCTAAGAATAAGAAAAAGAAAAATGATAGAACTTTGCATGCTTCTTGTGAACCTGTAGCTGACACACCTGAGAATCCCAATGATATATCTATTTCTGATGCTGAGACACAATCTGGTAATGAACATGAACCTAGTGATAATATTAATGATGATGTTCATGATGATGCTCAACCTAGCAATGATAATGATGTAGAGATTGAACCTGCTATTGATCTTGATAAGAGAGACTTTGTTGCTAGGAAGCACGGTAGGGAAAGAGAACCATGGGTTCAGAAACCCATGCCTTTTCCTCCGAAACCATCCAAGAAAAATGATGATGAGGATTTTGAGCGCTTTGCTGAAATGACTAGACCTATCTTTTTGCGTATGCGTTTGACTGATGTGCTTAAAACAAATCCTTATGCTAAATATATGAAGGATATTAATACCAATAAAAGAAAAATACCTGAAGTAGAAATTTCCACCATGCTTGCTAATTACACTTTTAAAGGTGGAATACCTAAGAAACTAGGAGATCCAGGAGTACCTACTATACCTTGCTCCATTAAACGAAACTATGTTAAAACTGCTTTATGCGATCTTAGAGCCGGTGTTAGTGTTATGCCTCTCTCTTTATATCGTAGACTTGACTTGAGTAAGTTGACACCTACTGAAATATCTTTGCAAATGGCTGATAAATCAACTGCTATACCTGTCGGTATTTGCGAGGATGTGCCTGTTGTGGTTGCAAATGTTACTTTTCTAACGGACTTTGTTATACTTGATATTCCTGAGGACGATAGTATGTCTATTATCCTTGGTAGACCCTTTTTGAATACTGAAGGGGCTGTTATTGATTGCAACAAAGGCAATGTCACTTTTCATGTCAATGGTAATGAGCACACGGTACACTTCCAGAGGAAACAACCGCAGGTCCATAGTATCAATTATATTGGAAAAATTTCTACTATTACTATTGGAGGTTTTGAATTTCCTCTTCCTACTGTCAAGAAGACATATGACATTCTTATTGTTGGGGACATACATATCCCCATTGAGGTAACCTAGTGTCATTCGAAAATTCACAGGTTTCATGTTATTCGGAAAGAGTTTATTAACAAGACCTGATCAACCTTGTTAATGGATTTCTTTTGATGAGCATGAGATAGGTGAATCTAGATAGCACAACCTTCTGTACCCTCCTTTTACTTTCTGTTAATTAGATTAAATGAAGCAAAAATATTATTCTTTGTCAGTTTCCATACTTATCTGTGCAATAAAAAATACCCCGAAAATAAAAGTTCTCCAAATGCCCTGAAAATTAAATATGATTTTTTCTGGAATATTTGAGAATATATGGCACAGAACACACAGCGAGGGGAGCCAGCACCTGGCCACTAGGGTCCAGGGCGCACCCCCTGCCTCGTGGGCTCCATGTGCCCCCCTCCACTTATTCCTGCACCCATACTCTTCTTCTTCCTCCAAAAAAAATTACCAACCAGCTCAAGCACGAGTTCTAGCTCTTCTTGCTACCATTTTCGATCTCCTTGCTCAATGCACCATTCACCAAACTGTTTGGGGAGATTGTTCCTTGGTATGTGACTCCTCCATTGGTCCAATTAGTTTTTGTTCTAGTGCTTTATTTATTGCAAATTTTTGCTGCTGTGGTGACCTTGTTCTTGAGCTCGCATGTCAAATTTGTTTGGTCCCAAGTAGTTCTAATGCATGATATAGTCTCTAGGCACTAGTAGGAGTTGTTGCTATCAATCTTGTTGAGTTTGGTTAACTTTTATTTTGAGTTACTAAAAAATTCAGAAATTTCCAGAGGAGGAAAAAGATAAAGAGATTGTTGAGGGACTCCTCCGGTAAGAGTTCATAGGAGAAGAAGAAGGAAGCAAATAAGAAGCCCAAATATAATCTCCCTTGCATGGCGGAAGTTCGGCCGTGCGAATGGCCTTGTAATGATTTTATGAGAGGCGCCGGGATTTACGAAGAATTTTATTGGTTGGCAAATAATGCAAGCCTCACCGACTTCCTCCACGACCAGCGTGAACAGTATCTTTTACTCACTAATATTTTCACGCAAAATTTTCATTTCCATGCTAGGAAAACACCACTTATAGTGGAGTTTCGTCTATATGATGAGGTTAAGGAAATATCATTCTTTGAGTTTTGTGAAATATGCAAGATACCCTTTGTAGGTAGACTTGATGAACCATGTCGTGAAGACGTTGAAGGGTTCATTGATATGATAGCTCTAGGGGAAACTAGACAAGTCTCAGGGGCAAGAATTACCAGTATACATTTCCCTGTTCTGCGCTACTTTGCTTTGTTTGCTAGTAGATGTTTAATTGGTCGTGGGAACAGTGGGAATCTTGGTGCCCTGATATTGTCATTTTACGCCATGCTTTGTTTCAAGACACAACTTTTAGCTTGGGTGCCGTCATTGCTAAACGACTACGTTTGAACCGCTCAAAGGGGCCCGTCTTTGGAGGCATCTTCACTTGTCGCCTTGCCGAACATTTTAGAATACCTATTAGGCATCACGAGAAGGAAGAAAAATTGCTTGCCACTGTTTATCTAGATTACAAGAGCATGATAGCACATGATTTTATTGTTAAAGACAAGGATATGTTTAATAATTATAAATTAAGGTTTGATGAAAAATATTGTGAGATTGTTACCTTGCCTGCACCATCTCTGTTTGATCTGTCTACAGGCATATATCTTGTTACATCAGATGCTTTCTACAAGCACCAAAGCCAGGCACAAGCTTCAGAGCCCGAGCCGGAGCCACCAGTCGATCCTTATAGTTAGTCTGTTTATGGGTGGGATCTGGATGAGCTTGCCAACCAGTGGCACCCAGAGGACACATCTCAGTACACTGGAGGGAGTAGCTTCGATCCGTGGCCATAGACCAACTTAGGCCAAAAGCCTAAGCTTGGGGGAGTACGTGTTTCTCACTGACTTTACATTCTTGTTCACACACTTATTCTAGTTGTCAGTGCTCACACTCTTTCATTGTACCATCCATGTTTAGTTTCATTTCTTTTTCTTAGTATTTTTCACCTGTGCTAGAAAAAGCCTTAAGAAAAACAAAAAATATTAGTTGTAGCTTCTAGCTAGTTTACTTTCCTTGCTTATAGTAGTAGTAATTAAAAGAAAACCCAAAAAGATTTGTCGTTCTTCTTTTGTTTGTTGGGAGCCTTCCCGTGTAAATAGTTTCTTTTCTTTTCTTTGGGGGTCAAGAGTAGAAGACCATGATTAAAATGCATAGTGGCTCTCTTATGCTTTATTCTTGATTTAACCTTGTGCCATATTACCTTGTCTTCTCTCTTGTATTAAATGCTCACAGATTCCAGCTTAGTCCAACGCATGTGCACTATTATTATTATCCACACCATTCGATCGTTCGAGTGAAAGGCAATAAGGATGATATATGATGAACTAATTGAGATGAGAAAAGCTGGTATGAACTCGACCCCTCACTACAAGGAAACCCCCTATAAAGCAACAAAAATTCTGCAACGTTTCGAGTATTTGTTGTAAAATTCAGAATAGATACACATATATGGGTTGTAGCATATGCGTTGCGGATTTGCAGCTCATAACCCTATCATGATTATTTATTAGACATATATACATAAAAAAATAGAGGAAATGAGAGGGAGACGCGCGAGAAACAGAGGCCACGACTCCCTCGTCCCTCCCGAATCGACGCCACCATTGCCTCGTCTCCCTCCTCCGACCCGCCTCATCTCCCTTGCACCGACCCTCCCACCTCACAGCTTTGGAGGCTGCGAGATCCACGAAATCCCCACCCAACCGTCCCTCTCACTTCCCTTCCCGGTCTCTTCACGCGGCTCCTCGCGGCGGCTGCATCAGGTGTTGTCCGGCGAATCTCGCCACCGCGAAGCACTGCCCGAGGTCCCTTCACTCCGTGGATCCCTCCCAGCCAGCTAGATCCAGCGCTCGCGGCCACCACAACCCACCCGCGACCCGTCCCCCATGGCTAGGGTTTCGGGCGTCGGATCCGGTGCCGGTGGCCATGTCGTTGTCGTACTTGTCTCATCCGGTGAGTGCATCCCCTTCCTTGGCTTCATCCTCTCTCCCTCTCCCTTCTCTAAACTCTGCTCTTCACTTCTCATGTAGATGTGCGGGGAGGAACATCCCGTGGACTCCTGGTCTTGCTGCGGCTCGGGATGAAGCAGCCACGAGATTCCTCCTCCTACGGCTTCAGGTGAGTTGGTCCACTCCTCCCTCTACTCTGGTTCATGGCAGATCAGGAAAAAATGTTGTTCTGGTGGTGTTAGGATTTTCTACTGCTTGGGATCAAGTGCCTGCTAGTTGAGGTCAATTTGATTTTGTTTTGCTGCTGAAGTTTCAAAGCAGAGGACGACCACATGATGCACTGAGTCCCGATGTGTGTGGAGGCTGGGAAGGTCGGCTTGGCCTACAACCATGGCAATACACCTACTATGTTGCTGCCTTGCAAGCAGTAGTGGTTAGAAATCAACCACTAGCTGCATCTTCTTTCTAGGGTGACATCATTGTATGGGATTCTGAAGCCCATCTATGCAGTAACCAGTGTGGTTGAGGCAATTAGTAAAAAAACACTCCTAGGTATAGTTAAAAATCAGGTTAGGGTCTAATTAATACAGTATATATCTCCAAGGCCCTGATTATTTTCTTTTCCAATCTTTAGTATTCTCCTATTTCAGGTTTTGACCATGGCCAACATATATTCTTTTAGGCTAATTACTAAATCAATCTAACGATGGTTCATGTGGCAGCGGAGCTGTAGCAATGACAGTTTGAAGCAGATTAGGCGCCTGCGGGCGTCTTTGGCGGCGAGGCTATAGAATGAAGTAAATGGCGGTGTGGCGATTTTTGTTCTATTCTCCATCCTTTAAGCTCATAACAGAAGAAAGAACTATATAATCGACTTTATCACTATTGTTTTATTAAGAAAAAACATGTATTGTACGCATGTACTGATGAGTACTCCTCTTGACTCGATTGTGTTGTAGGGAGTGAAAGCATCTAGTTGGGGTGGTCTGGAGCTTTGGTCGCCTCCAGCAGCACCACATAATCAAAGTTCCAAACAGTAGTGTTGCACTGCTGCCTCTAGCTAACCACAACATAATCATTGGATGTGTTATGTAGAAGATCTGAGTGATGTACGTCTTTATTTCAGCCACTTGGAAGCCAACACAGCATCACATGCAATATTTCTCAATTAGTTAGAAGTATGCTTCTTTTGAAATTTATGGTTTTATTTTTTTTCTTACATAAAAATGTTCTAGTTATACATAGCAAACTAAAATTGCGTGCAAACACACTGGTTGATGACTAGTCTAACTAACTCGGGGATAAATTCATTGAGTAAGATGTAAAGTTGCCAAGATAGTAACTAGGACACATAGAACAGGACGAATATAGATTCTCTTCTTTTATTAAGTAGGAATAGAACTTGATGAAGCTTTACTTGTGTTTGCGTTGTACTAGAGATGCATGAGATACCTGTAACATTTTCCCCTTGGCTTTGCAGCTGCACGCACCAACTTGTTGTAGGGGGACACCATGGAAGGTATACACTGCCCCTCTACCTACTATACTACTGCTCATTGTGTCCATGACCATTAAGCCATGCTAGGTTCTATGCTTGTTGTCGATGCAAATTTTGTAGGATTTGGGGCTGTAGGCTTCATTAGAGATATTTAGTAATAAATAAATCTGTCGGTTCACACAAAACTGCTTAACTGTGTAGGTGTACAAAATTAGCAATGGATCTCTAGGCTGGTGATGACCATGTAAATTTGTTTCAGTGGATTCCGGGTTGTACGTTCGTTCCAAAGCGTGGTGAGCACCTGTAGGTTTGTCTATTTCCTGTTGGATGACTGAAACCAATTAGAGCTAATTGTTCTGGTTCAGTATCAGATGACAAATTTTTTTGGTTCAGTTCTCTAATTAAATGGAGAAGAGAAGAGAAGTAGTACTATCACTCACTTTTGCCTTTGAATGCACAATAGCGCTTAGGCTACTGTCCATATAATGTTATTGAGCCATGTTGTTCTGCAGGCTATGTCGTATATTGTGGCATCTGGATTAGTCATCAATGATCACTAACACTCATGCCGGTATATTTTCAGAATCATAACAGGGACGCAGTTCTTGCTACAGTTCTAAGTTATGATCCTAAATTTAAACTTGATGGTACTGAAACTAAAATGCATTTTGGGCAGTGTAATACAACACTTGAGAAAATTGAAGATTTGGTACATAGTCGAAAAAACTGCAATATTGTTGGTAATGCAGAAAAATTTATTGCATGGCCTTCGACCTTTGTACATGTCTAATATTCTGCCTTTATCACTACTTGTATCATGTCAATGCATTATGTGTTAACAGTTCATTTTGTTATTTTCTTTGTAGATTGAAATGATATATGGATGATTATATGGGTGCGTAACAAGTATACTGCAATGATGATGATGATGATGATGATGATGATGGTGATGATGATGATGATGATGATATTCTGGTTCATGATGATGGATGCTTTCAATTTTAGTTAAGTTGTGGGATGTTTCTGTTGGACGATGTTCGTCATATAGTATTAGTTAAGTTGTAGGGATGTTGATGGATGATTTTAGTTTAGATTTTGTTGTCAAGGAAATATTAGATTATGCATCACATTTGGATGATGTTCCTCCTGTAATATCTATTATTGTAATCCAACAGTTTTATCCTATATATGATTTCGTCCTCTTGTGAGTATATTTTCTTATTTATTTTTCCACTCGATACACATAATTATCATCATTATCTGGAGCATTAGTTTAATTGATGGAATTATACAATATTATTATATTATATATGCACCAACACATGAAGCCTTGCAAATTCTCTGTTGCATAGCAATCAGATGTAGATTCCTGTACATTAAACACCAACGTATAAATATGTTGTAAAAATCGGTTTTATGTGTTGTACTCTTGCAACGGTTTCTTTTACCAACGGTAGTATAAGCGTTGCATTATGCGCTAGCAACGCCGGATAAGGCTACGCATCCCAATCCGTTGGTAAAGACCTTAGCAACGCATATATGGGCTTTTAGATACGGATAATAGCGTTGCTATAGTAGGGGTCATGTTGTAGTGTCTCTTGTTTTTGTAAATATGATAGTTCATCATTCCTGATTCAGCTTGTTATGAATGAAACATGCTTGCAATGACAATTAGAGATCATAGCTGCTTATGCCATGCTTAATTAGCTAAGAGTTTATAATGGTCTATCTTGCGTGCCAACATGATATTAAAATGGTTGTAATGCGGTATGATGGGGTGGTATTCTCCTTTGAACGATTCAAGTGGTCTGACTTGGCACATGTTCACACATGTAGTTGAAACAAATCAACATAGCCTCCACGATATTTATGTTCATGGTGACTTATATCCTACTCATGCTTGCATTCATTGTTGATTAATTTTAATGCATATTCATGACCGTTGTTGCTCTCTAGCGCTGGTCTCTTCCCAGTCTCTTTCTAGCCATCACCTGTACTAAGCGGGAATACTGCTTGTGCATCCACTTCCATAAACCCCAAAGTCATTCCATATGAGTCCACCATACCTTCCTATATGCGGTATTTACCTGATGTTCCAAGTAAATTTGTATGTGCCAAACTCTAAACCTTCAAATGAAATTCTGTTTTGTATGCTCAAACTGATCATGTATTGTCGGGGAAACTGATCGCCCACGAACACCTATGGGACCGGAGCCCCTTTTCGGTACGGCAAGGGGGCGGAGGATGCACAAAGAGCAGATCGAGGCAAACACGCGAGCAGTTTACCCAGGTTCGGGCCGCACGAATGCGTAAAACCCTACTCCTGCCTTGGTTTGTATTGCGTTCTTGGCTCGGGAGCGAGAAGAGCTACAGTGCTGATCGCTAACAGGACCGAGCGTGAGAGTGATCGATGATCGGAACCTCCTCTACGTTGCGCATGGGCCTCCTTTTATAGGTCAAAGGGGTCTCCGACAGGTGGCAACACAGTCGAGGGTAAAAATGTAAAATGTGTGGTAGTTGGAACAGTGTTTATATAGTGCTCTATACCTAACTCTGACGGCAGGGGACAAGGGCATTAAATGCCCGTCGCCGTCGCCCCAAACAGTGTAAAAAGCGTCCGTCAGGGCGCCACCGTCCGCCACGACGGTGGCCTTGTCATCGCAGCTTGCCACCGTGTACCCCAGGCTGCACAGCCTTCCGCCACGTGCGTCTGGAAGGGTCCCAGAGCGACACGTGGGTGGATGCGCTGGAGCGCGGGTACCTAGTGGAAGTTTGCCGCGGCAAGCGCCTTGCCGCGGTTGCTACCTTGTCACGCCCGGAAGCTTGTCGCTCTCCGGGCCTTGCCGGGACGCGTGACGCATCGCGGCAAGTCTCTTGAAATGCCATGTTTGGCTTTCCCGGCAAGCTCCTCTTGCCAAGGTCTTGTGCCAAAGGGGTGGTCCTGAGCCTTGGGTGGCCTTCCCGGCAAGCTCCTCTTGCCGGGTCCTTGTTTCTTTAACTTGAATACTTTGTTCTTGAATGGCTCCAAAGGAACCATAGTGGACCTTGGCGGTCGCGCGGCAAGCCCTGCCACGGGACGCTGCGACTGCCCGTGCACAAGTTCGGGATACTAAGGTACCCCTACTTTAGTACACTGACAGGAGCCCCCGGGCCTGGGCCATACACGGTGTCGAGCGCTGTTGGGCCAGGCCCAAAACAGTGCACGGGCACGCGCGGCCCGCGGCACGCCGTATCCCACTCCGTATCCACCGCGCCCCTCCCTAACGGCACGCATCAATCGCGGCGTCGTGGGAGAGATCGTGGCCTGTTTCTTTAATGGGGAAATGCGGAACATCCCCCTCTCCCCCCTTTAAAGCAGGGAAACAGGGGCAGTTCCTTCCGTTCGCCCGTTGCTTCTTCATCCTCCAGAAACCCCCGCCGCTTCCCTCCTCCCCGAAGGTCGAAGGAGAGCAGCGCTCCGCCCCCCTCCGCTGCCGCCAACATCACCAGCGCCGTCGACTTCCCTCACCGTCCCCGCCATGGCCCCGAAGGGCGAGAAGGCGAAGGCCGCGAAGTCCGCTAAGGCGCTGCGGCTAGTAGCAATGCGGAAGAAGATGGCAGTCTTCCCGCCAAGGCTTGATGCGGAGGAGCTGAAAGACACCTTCTACCTCTTCTGGTCGAGGGAGACAAAGGCGCATCCGCGCACCAAGGTACTCCCCGCCGTGGCCTGCGAGATGTTCCCGGGTGGCTATGCCTTTTTTGCTCTGTTCTTCTACTGCGGGCTCTGCCCGCCCTTCTCGGAGTTCTTCTGCGACATCATGAATACCTACGGGTTTCATCTCCTTGACTTCACCCCAAACGCCGTCTTGACCATGGCTATTTTCGCACATCTGTGCGAAAATTTCGTCGGAGTTTACCCCAATGTAGCTCTTTTCCGCCATTACTTTATAACTCGAGTCGAGTCAGGGTCACTTCTGTCTGGCGGAATCTCTTGGATTTTTAGGCTCCATAAGAAAGAGGCTTACTTGACGGGGGAGCTCCGCGGCAAGTGGGATGAGTGGAGGGCCAACTGGTGTTGGATTATAGAGGATGACCCGCAGTCGTTCACTTCCCGGCGCCAAGTCGCAGTAGTACGCGGCAACGACTGGAGTGACCTGGCCCCTGAGGACGACAAGCTGAAGATAGCCACCACTCAGATCTTTCGCCTCCGGCAAGCCAGGCTCACTGTAGGTGCCGTCAGGGCAAACTTTCTCCGCCACCGCATCGCTCCTTTGTAGGAGAGGAAGAGGGCTGCTTGGGAGTTCGAGAACGCGGCAGACATCATGAGGCTGCGCCCGGACCTCAATTACAACTTCACTGTCTTGGAGCTCAACGCAATGCTCCAAGCGCTATTTAAGTACGACTCCGCCCATCCTGAGTGGTTTGCTTTGCCGCCGGGCGTAGTTCCATTGTGCAATGGTTCTGTGCTCAGTGCCATCCGCGCGGTGATGCCGCTGTGCGATTCCCACGGGACCGACCCCACTTGGCGGGAACCTTCCGACGAAGCCGTGCAGACGTTCTTCGACAACCTGGTGGAGCTGCCAGTCGACGCCGACGAGAAGAGGGGCCTCACCCGCGACACCACCGACCAGGAGATGGCATATATTGCCACCAGGCTGGAAGAGGCAGCGGCAGCCAGGGCCGCGGGTGAGTTCAGGTATACTGTGGAGGAAGCGGAGGCCGCGGAGGCGATAAGTCTCGCCGAGGAGGAAGAGCTTCGCAAAGCGGGAAAGCTTGCCGGGCGACTCGCCGAGACAAGCGAGCCCACCGAGCAAGGCGCCGAGTCGAGCGGGCCTGCCGAGCAGGGCGTCGGGTCAGGCGATCCTGCCGAAGACTCAGGCGGCTCGCTGAACCTCGGCTCATCATCTTCCTCGTCGGGCAGCTCGCCACCTCCAGCAAGTCCTCCGGCTCAAACAAGGAGGCGCCTTCGCAAGGCCACACACATGGCGGGATGGCAGGCGGGCCAGCAGCCGCAGCGCCGCCCGACACGCGCCACTGCGACGAGCAAGGCCGCCAAGGGAGTGCCTCGTGCTTCAACGGCAACAGGAGGGGGGTCTTCCCGGACTGGCGCCTCTGCCCCTACAGCCCCTCGCGCTTCGGCGGCAACCGGAGCGGGGTCTTCTCAGACCACGGTCCCTGCTCCCGCCAAGCGGCCGAGGGAGCCCACTCCTCCACCTCCTCGCGCCGGGGTGCGTGAGCCGGATTTCGATTTCTCCGCGCTCAGCTCCGACGAGGAGGAAGAAGAGTAAGTCTTCGTACTTCTTGTTTTTCTTCCATTTTCAACTTATACTTTGTCTTGTATCTCCTTTATTTAATCCTGATCCTGTCTTCCTTCCAGAACCCTGGCCCAGAGGGCGGCGAAGAGGGCCAAGGTTCCGGTGATCGTCATCGAGGACGAGCCCGCCGCTGCAGCAGGGGGTGCGCGTGCGACAAGCTCGTCGGACCCGACAGCCGTTCTCCAGAGCAGCCCCCAGCGTAAGTCCTTCGTCTACTTTCGGCTTGTCGGGCGCGCGTGGGTGTTCTATCCTTGTTGATGTTTTGTTTGTTGACTTGTGCAGAAACGGAGCAGCAGCATCAGGAGCGCCAGGAGACCGCCCCCGACGCGCCGCACGTCTCGACCGCACCGCCAAGGGGAAGCTCCCCGGCAAGGGAGGATACTCCGCCAAGGGCGAGTACCCCGCCAAGGGCGAGTACCCCGCCAAGGGACGGCGTCAGCGGCCCTCCGCCGGCGGGAGCTACCACCACGCCGCCGAGGGAGAACTCCCCGGCAAGGAACCCCACCGAAGAGGAGGCCCACGCAGGTAAAACCTTGGACTTTTCTCCTTGTGATTCTTCTCTTTTTTTTGGATATTTGCTTGACTATTCTTCTTTCTTCTTCTTTTCTCCTGTCAGACCCGTCCGCCGCAGAGCCGATGGAGACGGAGGTCGCCGTCGAGGAGGATGCGCGCGGCAACACTGGCGGTGCCGCCCATACCGAAGAGGCGGCTGGTGCTGACGAGCCCACCACCGACGAGGCCGCCAAGGCTGCCCGCGCGGCGGCTGAGGAGGGATCCGGCAGTCGCACTGACGGCCCTGAGGCCGCAGGAGCGTCAGACGCTGCGCCGGCTGCCGATCCCTCTGCTGCCGTGGCCGAGCCAGGCGCCTATCTGGAGGCTGGCAACGGAGTCTTCATTCAGCTCCCGTGGGTGTCCACGTCGAGGGCGCCTGCGGAGGGAGAGGTCTTCGACGGGGAGGTCCTTGCCTCCGCCGTACTGAAGCTCGTCGACGCGCCAAGCAGCAGCAGCGAGCCCGATGAGGAGCGGCTGCTGCGCAGGCTTCTGGCTTTGTACCGCGCACGGCAGGCCAAACTGGAGTCCCGAGAGGCTCTGGCCGCCAAGGCGGGCGCCGACTTGGAGAAGCGTGCCGAAGAGCTCTGAGCCAACAACCAAGCAGCTCTCCGATCCTTGGTGGAGGAGCGGGAGCAGCTTGCCGAGGCGCATCAGGCCTTCATTCTTGAGAAGGCTGAAGCAGAGGAGCAGCAACGGCTCGCCGCCGAGGAGTTGTCCCGGCGAGAAGGCGAACTGACGCAGCGGAAGGTCGACCTCGACAGCCACGAGGATGAGCTTGCCGCGCGCGAATAGTCTCTTGGCGGAGCTCTGCAGGAAGCGAAGGATGCTGCTGCGGCTGCTGAAACCGCCAAGAGGGACTTGGAGGCGAGGGTGGCGCAACTGGAGGCCAACCTCAAGACGAGCGGCGAGGAGGTTGCCGCATTGAAGCTCGAGAGGGAGAAGGACGCCCACAGCCACTCCAAGCTGCAGGTCCGCCTCTCTGACAAGGGCAAGGAGCTCGCCGTCGCCAAGGATTCCATCGCCGATCTGGTGTTGAAGTTGTCTACTCTCACCACGATGCTTGATGGTGCCAGAGAGCGGGAGGCGAACCTGAAGGAGGAGCTCAGGGCAGAGAAGGTGCTGTTGGACAGCGCCGCCATCTCCCAAAACAACTTCAAGCTGACGGTGAAGCACTGGACAGAGGGTCTTGTTGCCGCCGCTGCCGACGTCGACAAGGAGCTGGCGGAGCTGGGGGCGGAGCACCTCGGGTACTCCACCGACAAGAATCTCCCTCACAGCACCAAGTTGAGTTTGTTCTTCAGGGGGGTGGCGCTGGCCCTCCAGCAGCTCCGAGAAAGGATCCCAAAGCAGCTGCTGGACGAGTCGCGTAGGCTCTGCGCGGGGGCCCTCGAGAAGGTGTTGATGAAGATAGCGCACCGCAACCCAGGCCTCATCCTCACCAACGTCCTCAGGACCTTGCCGCCGGACGTTGACCAGGAGGCGCTCAAGGCCCTTGTCGCGCCTATTGTGAATAAGGTGGGCGGCATCAAGAGGGTCGAGGGCGACCGCGCGGATTAGTCTTGTTTACTTTCTTCTTTCCTTGTCGCTGCCAACCACGTTATGAACAATAGTCTATTAGCACTGCGACAAGTTGCTTTGTAATATAACTTTATTTTGGGTAGTTAATGCAATGTTATTTCCTTTACTTGACTTCCTTGCTTTGTAAGCTTTTACCCTACGCTTTTAGGGAACTTGCCGGCGTAGGGACCCTTGCCGGGAGCGCTGAGTGCGGAACTTCAGCAGCCTGCTGGCAATGCCATTGCCGACAAGAAACCTTGTCGCGGCTAGTCGCAGCACACTTAGATTGTTGAGCGAACTCGAAAACGAAGCAAGGGCGCGACATTAGTCGCAGCACACTTAAGTCGTTGAGCGTGCTCGAAACAAAGTAAGGGCGCGGCTAGCCACGAGTTGGTTCCTCCGCGCACAGGTTTTCCATACTAAGCGAGGTCGTTCAAGGAAGATAACTTAAAGATTTAAAAACTTGATTGCTCAAACTTTGGCAACTTAGCTTTTGTGTCGTTTGCTTCCCGGAAAGGCAAGGCTTTCTTGAACGGCACTTGGTCCATACCACTATCTCCTTCCCCCCCGGCAAACTTGTGCGCGAGGAAACCTTCCTCTCCTGGAGAAAGAAGGCAGAAGGGAGAATATAGATATGGAGCTCTCGGGCTCGTTATTGCTTACTGGGGATAAGTGCTGCACAAAGTGTCAGATAGTACATGCAAGAAAGTAAAAAGGGCATGAAATGACAAGTCGTGCGAGGCACATAAGCTTTACTGATGCACGGGGTCTGCGCCCGGCTTTGTACAAAGGATTACATGCATCAGCGGCAAGACTTGTACAAAAGGTGGTTGCCGGAGCGGATCACGGCAACCGCGCCTTACGGGTAAAATTTACGAAGATGCTCAATGTTCTAGGAGTTGCTCACCGGTAAGCCATCTTCGGTCTCTAGTCGGACTGCGTCGGGCCTAGTGACTTGTTTCTCCCGATAAGGGCCTTCCCACTTTGGCGTCAACTTGTTGGAATTCTTGGCGGACTGAACACGCCGAAGAACAAGGTCGCCTTCCTCGAGACTTCTGGCTTTAACCTTGCGGCTATGGTAGCGGCGCAAAGCTTGCTGGTATCGAGCAGCTCGTACAGCAGCCTGAAGACGGTCTTCCTCAAGGAGCAGTGCGTCATCTTGTCGCAGCTGCTCTTGCTCGAGCTCATCGTAAGCGAGCACTCGAGGCGACCCGTATGCGAGTTCCGTGGGGAGAACTGCCTCTGCTCCATAAACAAGAGCAAAGGGTGTCTGTCCAGTGGCTCGATTTGGCATCGTCCAGATCGACCAAAGAGCCACTGGCAACTCCTCGATCCAGTTTCTTCCGCACTTGTGCAGCCTGTCGAAAGTTCTCGTCTTGAGTCCGCGCAGCACTTCAGCGTTTGCCCTCTCCGCTTGACCGTTGCTCCACAGGTGAGCAACAGAAGCAAAGCAGACCTTGGCGCCAAGGTCTTGGACGTTGGCTTGAAGGTGCGACTTGTGAATTGTGTGCCGTTGTCGGTGATGATCCTATTAGGGATTCCGAAACGGCAAACAATTGACCTGAAGAACTTGACTGCTGACTGTGCGGTCACCTTTCTCACTGGTTCCACTTCCGGCCACTTTGTGAACTTGTCGATGGCGACGTACAACAACTCGAAGCCCTCGGTTGCGCGGGGAAAGGGGCCGAGGATGTCCAGCTCCCAGACCGAAAATGGCCAGGACAAAGGGATCGTCTGGAGAGCTTGAGCTGGTTGGTGTATTTGCTTGGAATGGAACTGGCACGCTTCACACTTGGTTACTTGTGCATTTGCATCCTGGAGGGCTTCTGGCCAAAAGAAACCTTGCCGGAATGCCTTGCCGACAAGTGCTCTCGCGCCAATGTGGTGACCACATATGCCTCCATGTATCTCTGCCAACAGCTTCTGTCCATCTTCCCGGGGAATACACTTTAATTTCACACCGTTGAGTCTCCTTCTGTACAGTTCGTCTCCGACAAACTGGTACATACTTGACTGTCGGGTTACTTTTTCAGCTTCTTCTTGCTCTTCGGGAAGTTCTCATGTCTGGAGGAAACGGACGATCTGCTGCGCCCATGCCGGAGCCTGCGGCTCGACGACAAGGACTAAAGGCATCTGTGCTGCTGCGGGAACGTCAGCTTCCACGGCAAGAACTTGAGGCTCAGCCGGAGCTTGACGTTCCCCGGCAAGCTTGCCAGAGCAAAACTTGTCGGGAGCGCCTGCTTCAACTGTAAGAACCCTAGGGTTTGCAGGAGCAAACTGCTCCTCAGCAATCTTGTCGTTGACCTTGGGGACCTTATTGGCAGCGGCTTCAGGAAGCTCTGCCGGCAAGTAGTCACCAGAAACCAACTTCCTCTTTTTGTTCTGTCCAGTTGAAGGTGTTACGGATGGTTGAGTTAGCTTGAGCACAAAGATCCCTGGTTCCACATGTAGCTTTAGTGCAGCACACTTTGACAGGCCATCTGCGACGTCGTTCTGAGCTCTTGGAACGTGCTCCATCTGTAAGCCTTCAAAGTGCTCTTCAAGCTTTCTCACTTCGTCGACGTAAGCTTCCATCAATGGACTCTGGTAGCTCATGTTCACTTGGCGGACGACCAGCTACAAGTCACCCCGCACAATCAGCTTCTTGATCCCAAGTTCTGCCGCGATTCTGAGGCCGGCAAGCAAACCTTCGTACTCTGCAGTATTGTTTGTTGCTCGCTCCTTGGGAAAGTGCATTTGGACGACGTACTTGAGGTGCTCTCCGGTGGGTGCGACAAGCAGCACGCCGGCACCGGCGCCTTGCAGCGAGAAGGCACCATCAAAGTACATTATTGAAAGCACATTTGCTCTCCGGGTGGTTTTGGTAATTAATGACAACATACTTTGTGGTTGGACTAATACTTTTATCAAGTATGTTTCAGGAAACCCAATCACATTGGTATGGCAAGATGATTGAAGAAGTGGACCCCTCAAGTGCTAAGACAAGCATTGGCAAAAGCTCAAGACTTCATTTTTGGTTTAGTGATCAAAGATCACATTGAGTCCATAAGAAAAGCCAATACTATTAAAAGGGGATGAGGTTGTGTTAATGTTCTTGTTGCTCAAGTGCTTGGTGATCTAACTCCCTCAACTATCAGCACTATTCACTACTTAACACACACCCATAAGTAATCTCGGTCAAACCAACTCTGTCTCACCGGGATGAAGTTATCTCTACAAACCCTAACATCTCGGTCACACCGATTCTTTCAAATCAGTCCCACCGAGATGAACCACTTCTGCCATTTTCCAAACCCTAGAAAAATCGGTCTTATCGAGTTTGAGATCGGTCACACCGAAACTGAACTGCCAACCTTCTGTAACCATTTCACATCATATCGGAATTTCCGAGTTTGCATTATCGGTCTCACCGAAGTGGGCAAGGTTCTGCCTTGACTCAAATCGGTCGCACCGATAATTCATTTTCGGTCAAACCGATTCTGGCATGTTCCTACTCTTTCTCAAATCGGTCCAACCGAGTTTTATTTCTCGGTCTCACCGAAATCTCCAACGTTCATATCAGATACACTTTCGGTCTCACCGAGATGGTATTTTCGGTCCCACCGAAAATCCCAACGTTCACTATATTTGAACTTTCGGTCTGACCGAGTTTTCACTTCGGTCTGACCGAGATTGGTCAAATGTGTGTGTAACGGTTGGATTTTGTGTGGAGGCTATATATACCCCTCCACCCCCTCTTCATTCGTGAGGAGAGCCATCAGAAAGTACCACCATTCCTACCATACACTTTCTGAGAAGTGAACCACCTATCCTTGTGTTGAGATCAAGCCACTCCATTCCTACCATATGAAACTTGATCTCTAGCCTTCCCAAGTTGCTTTCCACTCAAACCTTTCTTCCACCACAGCCATATCAGTGAGGAGAGTTGAGTGTTGGGGAGTTTATCATTTGAAGCACAAGAGCAAGGAGTTCATCACCATCAACACCGTCTATTACCTTTTGGGGGGTGGTGCCTCCTAGATTGGTTAGGTGTCGCTTGGGAGCCTCCGTCTTGATGATGTGGAGTTGAACCAAGAAGTTTGTAAGGGCAAGGAGATCGCCTACTTCGTGAAGATCTACCCCGAGTAAGGCTAGTCCTCCGTGGGCGTAGGCCGTGATGGTATAGACAAGGTTGCTTCTTCGTGGACCCTTCGTGGGTGGAGCCCTCCGTGGACTCGCGCAGCCGTTACCCTCCGTGGGTTGAAGTCTCCATCAACGTGGATGTACGATAGCACCACCTATCGGAACCATGACAAAAATCTCCGTGTCACCAAACTGCGTTTGATCTTCTCCACCTCCTTTTTACATGTGCAATTTACTTTCCGCTGCATATACTCTAGAATTGCATGTGTAGGGTGTTACTTGAATTGATCTTGTTTGTGAAACTGCCAAAAACTTTGCATGATCTAAAGGCAGATTTTTTATATTGTCAAGTAGTCTAATCACCCCCCCTCTAGACCTACTTTCGATCCTACAAGTGGTATCAGAGCTTTGGTCTCCATTGCCTTGGTTTCCATTGCATTGGACTCTATAAGCTTGGTTTCACAACCTAGGAGAGTATGGCGTCTAGTGAGGGTAATTATCATAGAGGTCCTTACTTTGATGGTACAAATTTTGCTAGTTGGAAGCATAAAATGAAAATGCATATTCTTGGTCATAACCCTGCCGCATGGGGCATTATTTGTGTTGGCATGCAAGGTGATTTCTTTGAAGAAGGAAAAGTTCCGGATCGCGAAGCTACACCCGAAGAGTTGCGGATGTTGCAAAACAATGCTCAAGCTTGTGACATTCTCTTCAATGCTTTGTGTCCCGAAGAGTTCAACAAAATCAGCCGTCTTGAGAATGCTAAAGAGATTTGGGATACTTTGGTTGAAATGCACGAAGGTACTGAATCTGTGAAGGAATCAAAGCTAGATATTCTTCAAGGTCAACTTGACAAGTTCAAGATGAAGGATGGTGAAGGAGTCGCTAAAATGTACTCTAGGCTTGCTCTCATCACAAATGAGATTGCCGGCTTAGGAAGCGAAGAAATGACCGACCGATTCATCATTAAGAAGATTCTCAGAGCTTTGGATGGAAAGTATGACACCGTGTGCACTTTGATCCAAATGATGCCAAACTACAAGACCCTCAAGCCAACTGAAGTCATTGGAAGAATTGTTGCTCATGAGATGACACTTAAGGATAAGGAAGAGCTTCACAACAAGTCAAGTGGTGCTTACAAAGCTACAAGTGATGCTCCCACAACCTCAAGTGACAAGTTAATTTCCAATGAAGAGATAAGCCTAATGGTTAAGAACTTCAACAAGTTCTACAAGAATAGAGGCAAAGAGAGAAGCTCAAAGTCTAGATCATATGATGAAAAGAGATCTTCTAGTCGTGATCGAAACTGCTACAATTGTGGAAGACCCGGACACTACTCAAATGAGTGTACGGCTCCCCACAAGAGAAGAGAAGAATCTCCAAGAAGAAGATCAAGAGATGAGTCACCTCGGAGAGAGAGAAGGAGTAGAGATGATCGTTATGAACGAAGACCCTCTCGGAGAAGCAAGGATTCGGAGAGGAAAGACAAGTCATCAAGGAGCTACACAAGAAGAAGACATCAAGCTCATGTAGGTGAATGGGTCTCAGGCTCCGACTCCGACAATCAATCCGATGGAAGCTATCACTCCGACTCCGACTACAGTCAAGATGAAGGTGTTGCCGGTCTTGCTCTCGTATCCTCCAACTCCAACTCCTACGACTTATTTGATTCACCAAATGAGGGAATTGGAAGATGCTTCATGGCTAAAGGCCCCAAGGTAACACACCCTGAATTCATTGACTTTGATAGTGATGAGGATGACTTGCTTGGTGAAGATGAGCTCTTGCATGATAAATCTAGTGAGCTTAGTAACGATGAAAATGCTAGTAGTCTTTATAGTCGAAAAGAGTCGAATGACAATGCTATGAAGGAGATTGAGCGTCTAACTAAAGAACTAAACACTCTTAAGTTAGCTCATGAAACAACTCAAGAAGATCATAGAGAGCTCCTAAGATCTCATGAGAAGCTACGCTTCAAGAAGCTCACTCTAGAGCAAGAACATGAGTTTCTAAAAGCGATCAATGACGATCTTCGAAAGAAGAGTTCTTCATATCTTGCCAAACGACTTCTCTTGTCTAATTTCTTGCCACCTATTAATACTAAGCATGACAAGCATAAGAAAAATTCTTCCTCTAGTAGTAACAATAACCATGTTAAATCTAATATTGTTGCTTCTAGTAGTTCTCTTGATTCCACTAACAATGTTTCAAGCCAAGTTACACTTGAGCAAGAAAATAGCTTATTGAAGGAAATCATAGAGAAAGGTGTCTACAAGAGTCTTGCCGGAAGCAAGAACTTTGAGGAAATTGTTCGCAAACAAGGAAGGCACCGGAAGCAAGGTCTCACCGAAATACGGGCTTCCAACCTTCTGTAACCGTTTGTCATCATTTCGGAATATCCGAGTTGATGATTTCGGTCCCACCGAAACTGGCAAGTTCCTATCCTTGACTCAAATCGGACAAACCGAGATGGTATTTTCGGTCCCACCGAAAACCCCAACGTTCACTATATTTGAACTTTCGGTCTGACCGAGTTTCCACTTCGGTCTCACCGAGATTGCTCAATTATGTGTGTAACGGTTGGATTTTGTGTGGAGGCTATATATACCCCTCCACCCCCTCTTCATTCGTGGAGAGAGCCATCAGAAAGAACTACCACTCCTATCTTACACTTTCTGAGAAGAGAACTACCTACCCTTGTGTTGAGATCAAGTTGCTCCATTCCTACCATATGAAACTTGATTTCTAACCTTCCCAAGTTGCTTTCCACTCAATCCTTTCTTCCACCACAGCCAAATCAGTGAGGAGAGTTGAGTGTTGGGGAGATTATCATTTGAAGCACAAGAGCAAGGAGTTCATCATCATCTACAACATCTATTACCTTTTGGAGGGTGGTGCCTCCTAGATTGGTTAGGTGTCGCTTGGGAGCCTTCGTCATCGAGATGTGGAGTTGAACCAAGAAGTTTGTAAGGGCAAGGAGATCGCCTACTTCGTGAAGATCTACCCCGAGTAAGGCTAGCCCTCCGTGGGCGTAGGCCATGATGGAATAGACAAGGTTGCTTCTTCGTGGACCCTTCGTGGGTGGAGCCCTCCGTGGACTCGCGCAGCCGTTACCCTCCGTGGGTTGAAGTCTCCATCAACGTGGATGTACGATAGCACCACCTATCGGAACCACGACAAAAATCTCCGTGTCACCAAACTGCGTTTGATCTTCTCCACTTCCATTTACTATATATGCAATTTACTTTCCGCTGCCCATACTCTAGAATTGCATGTATAGTGTGTTACTTGACTTGATCTTAATTGCAAAACTGCCTAAAACTTTGCACACCCAAAAGGCAGATTTTTTATCTTGTCAAGTAGTCTAATCACCCCCCCCTCTAGACCTACTTCTTCGATCCTACAATTGGTATCAGAGCTTTGGTCTCCATTGCTTTGGTTTACACACCATTGGAGGAAGATGGACGTGTCTACGGATGGGAGTGTTAGCCATAGAGTGCCTGTTCTTGATGGAAGGTTTTACAACTCTTGGAGGTCTGAAATGCTTAGTATCTTTAAGGTGTACAATTTGTGCAAATATGTTAAGACCCCATATGTGCCTCCTGTTGATCCCTTGCACCCTACCATGGATGAAGAGCTTGATTTGCTTCGTAACCTTAGAACTGTGAATCTTATCATTAGAGGGTTACCTGATGACTTGCTTAATCTTGTTACAAATTTTGAGTGTGCCTATGCTATGTGGAAATTCTTGGAAGAACTTTATCCGGACTACTCTATGAGAGGTCTTGATGAAATTCTACACAAGACTATTGAATTTGATAGGTTGCACCCCAATGATCCTAACTTTGATAAATGCTTCTTTGAGCTTCGTGATCTTATGAAAAAGAAGGGTGATCCCGGTCTTATCAATATTAGAGTTAGAAATGCTCTTGCATTGCATTCCGAAGATTATTATTCCATTGACCAAACTAATGCAAATACTTATCAAATTGACCTAGGTGTTGATGATGAACAATCTATGGGTCAATATGATGATGAGCATGAGCAAGACGATGATTATTCCGATTCGGACACCGAGCTAGACAAAGTCATGAAGAGTCTCAATCTCATGGCAAATCTGAGAGACTACATGTCCGGTGGAAAAGAGTGGATTCTTGATAGTGGATGCACCGATCACATGACCGGAAACAAAGACATGTTTCGAGAGCTTGCAAAGAACGATGGTCCACGCAAGTATGTGACTTTTGGAGACAACTCCAAGGGTAAGGTACTTGGCCTTGGTAAGGTGGCCATATCTCATGATAGCTCAATTCAAAATGTCATGCTTGTTGAATCTCTTGGATACAATTTACTTTCTGTGTCTAGATTAGCTGACTTTGGATTCAATGTGCTATTCACCAAAGTAGATTGCCAAGTCTTTCGTCGTGATAATCAAAACATGGCTTTTACTGGTATTCGTAGAGGTGATCTATACATTGTTGATTTCACTAAGAAAGCCCAACCTAGAGCTTGTTTCATTGCTAAATCCTCTAAAGGTTGGTTATGGCATAGAAGGCTAGGACATGTTGGTATGCGTAATCTAGACAAGCTGATCAAAGGTGATCATATTCTTGGTGTTAAAGATGTTTTCTTTGACAAAGATAGACTTTGTAGTGCTTGTCAAGCAGGAAAACAAGTTGGTGGAAGTCATCCCGTGAAAAACATCATGACCACAAGGAGACCGCTTGAGCTTCTTCATATGGATCTCTTCGGTCCCAATGCTTACAAAAGCCTTGGTGGTAACTCCTTCGGTCTAGTTATAGTTGATGATTATTCCAGATTTACGTGGGTATTTTTCCTTGATGATAAATCGCAGGTTCAGAAAATCTTCAAGACCTTTGCCAAAAAGGCCCAAAATCAATTTGAGGTGAAGATCAAGAAAGTTCGGAGTGACAATGGAACGGAGTTCAAGAACGCCAATGTAGACTCTTTTCTCGATGAGGAAGGGATTCTACATGAGTTCTCGGCTACGTACACTCCTCAACAAAATGGAGTTGTTGAGAGGAAGAACCGAACGCTCATAGAGATGGCAAGAACGATGCTTGATGAATACAAGACACCGAAACATTTTTGGGGAGAAGCGGTAGAGACAGCTTGTCATGCTATCAACAGGCTTTATCTTCATAAGCTTCTCGGCAAGACATCATACGAGCTCCTCACCGGTAACAAACCCCAAGTGGGATACTTTCGTGTCTTTGGTTCAAAATGCTATATCCTTGATAAGCATCGTCGATCTAAATTTGCTCCTAAATCTCATGAAGGCTTTCTTCTTGGTTATGGATCAAACTCCCACACCTACCGTGTCTACAATAATTTCACCCGAAAGGTTGAAGAGACGGTAGATGTGAAGTTTGATGAATCTAATGGCTCGCAAGTAGAGCAAATGCCTATTGATGTAGGAGACAAGGACCCATCTGAAGCTATCCAAGATTTATCTATCGGGAAGATCCGTCCCATGGAAGTGAAGGAGAGTACCTCTTCTACATATGTGGAGCCACCTACCTCACGGCGAGATGAACCTCAAGGCAACATGGAGGCCTCCACAAGTGTAACTCACCAAGATGAGGAAATGCAACAAGAAGATCCACCACAACCTCCTTCTCCACCACCTCAAGACAACACCAACAACAATGAAGAAGAAGAAGAAGAAGAGGAAGATGAAGATGATGAGGAAGCTGAGCCACAACATCAACAAAAGCTATCCCGAGTCCGAGCAAGAGTCAAGAAGAATCATCCCGTGGAACAAATGATGAACGACATCAACTCCGGGAGAATTACTCGCTCTGAGACTCGCTTAGCTAACTTTTGTGAGCATTACTCATTTATCTCTAGTATTGAACCTATGAAGGTAGAAGAAGCACTTAAAGACCCGGATTGGGTGAACGCTATGCACGAAGAACTACACAACTTCGAGAGGAACAAGGTGTGGACATTGGTAGAGAAGCCCAACGATGATCAAAACATCATTGGAACCAAATGGGTGTTTCGGAACAAGCAAGATGAAGATGGACAAGTCATCCGCAACAAGGCTCGTCTCGTAGCTCAAGGATACACACAAGTCGAAGGTATGGACTATGGTGAGACCTATGCCCCCGTTGCTAGACTTGAGTCCATTCGCATTCTTCTTGCTTATGCCAATCACCATGATATTACTCTCTATCAAATGGATATCAAAAGTGCTTTTCTAAATGGTGAAATTGAGGAGGAAGTATTTGTGAAACAACCTCCCGGTTTTGTGAACCCCAAAAAGCCTAATCATGTTTACAAGTTGCATAAAGCCCTTTATGGTCTTAAACAAGCCCCTAGAGCTTGGTACAAATGCTTAACTAGCTTTCTTCTTGAAAAAGGCTTTGAGATTGGAAAGATAGACTCAACGCTGTTCACAAAAAGGGTTAATGGTGAACTATTTGTGTGCCAAATATATGTTGATGATATTATCTTTGGTTCAACTAACCCCCATTTTAGCAAGAAGTTTGGACAGCTCATGTCGGAGAAGTATGAAATGTCCATGATGTGTGAACTCAAATTCTTCCTTGGGTTGCAAATCAAGCAATCTAAGGAGGGTACTTTTGTCTCACAAACAAAGTACACCAAGGATCTCTTCAAGAAGTTCAACATGCAAGAAAGCAAAGGTATGAGTACCCCCATGCCTACTAGTGGACATAATGACTTGACAAAAGATGGAGAACCCGTTGATCAAAGGGTTTACCGTTCTATGATT
>LR738712.1:630433513-630470594 GCA_902687465.1 Secale cereale
GATAATTCATTTTCGGTCAAACCGATTCTGGCATGTTCCTACTCTTTCTCAAATCGGTCCAACCGAGTTTTATTTCTCGGTCTCACCGAAATCTCCAACGTTCATATCAGATACACTTTCGGTCTCACCGAGATGGTATTTTCGGTCCCACCGAAAATCCCAACGTTCACTATATTTGAACTTTCGGTCTGACCGAGTTTTCACTTCGGTCTGACCGAGATTGGTCAAATGTGTGTGTAACGGTTGGATTTTGTGTGGAGGCTATATATACCCCTCCACCCCCTCTTCATTCGTGAGGAGAGCCATCAGAAAGTACCACCATTCCTACCATACACTTTCTGAGAAGTGAACCACCTATCCTTGTGTTGAGATCAAGCCACTCCATTCCTACCATATGAAACTTGATCTCTAGCCTTCCCAAGTTGCTTTCCACTCAAACCTTTCTTCCACCACAGCCATATCAGTGAGGAGAGTTGAGTGTTGGGGAGTTTATCATTTGAAGCACAAGAGCAAGGAGTTCATCACCATCAACACCGTCTATTACCTTTTGGGGGGTGGTGCCTCCTAGATTGGTTAGGTGTCGCTTGGGAGCCTCCGTCTTGATGATGTGGAGTTGAACCAAGAAGTTTGTAAGGGCAAGGAGATCGCCTACTTCGTGAAGATCTACCCCGAGTAAGGCTAGTCCTCCGTGGGCGTAGGCCGTGATGGTATAGACAAGGTTGCTTCTTCGTGGACCCTTCGTGGGTGGAGCCCTCCGTGGACTCGCGCAGCCGTTACCCTCCGTGGGTTGAAGTCTCCATCAACGTGGATGTACGATAGCACCACCTATCGGAACCACGACAAAAATCTCCGTGTCACCAAACTGCGTTTGATCTTCTCCACTTCCATTTACTATATATGCAATTTACTTTCCGCTGCCCATACTCTAGAATTGCATGTATAGTGTGTTACTTGACTTGATCTTAATTGCAAAACTGCCTAAAACTTTGCACACCCAAAAGGCAGATTTTTTATCTTGTCAAGTAGTCTAATCACCCCCCCCTCTAGACCTACTTCTTCGATCCTACAATTGGTATCAGAGCTTTGGTCTCCATTGCTTTGGTTTACACACCATTGGAGGAAGATGGACGTGTCTACGGATGGGAGTGTTAGCCATAGAGTGCCTGTTCTTGATGGAAGGTTTTACAACTCTTGGAGGTCTGAAATGCTTAGTATCTTTAAGGTGTACAATTTGTGCAAATATGTTAAGACCCCATATGTGCCTCCTGTTGATCCCTTGCACCCTACCATGGATGAAGAGCTTGATTTGCTTCGTAACCTTAGAACTGTGAATCTTATCATTAGAGGGTTACCTGATGACTTGCTTAATCTTGTTACAAATTTTGAGTGTGCCTATGCTATGTGGAAATTCTTGGAAGAACTTTATCCGGACTACTCTATGAGAGGTCTTGATGAAATTCTACACAAGACTATTGAATTTGATAGGTTGCACCCCAATGATCCTAACTTTGATAAATGCTTCTTTGAGCTTCGTGATCTTATGAAAAAGAAGGGTGATCCCGGTCTTATCAATATTAGAGTTAGAAATGCTCTTGCATTACATTCCGAAGATTATTATTCCATTGACCAAACTAATGCAAATACTTATCAAATTGACCTAGGTGTTGATGATGAACAATCTATGGGTCAATATGATGATGAGCATGAGCAAGACGATGATTATTCCGATTCAGACACCGAGCTAGACAAAGTCATGAAGAGTCTCAATCTCATGGCAAATATGAGAGACTACTTGTCCGGTGGAAAAGAGTGGATTCTTGACAGTGGATGCACCGATCACATGACCGGAGACAAAGACATGTTTCGAGAGCTTGCAAAGAACGATGGTCCACGCAAGTATGTGACTTTTGGAGACAACTCCAAGGGTAAGGTACTTGGCCTTGGTAAGGTGGCCATATCTCATGATAGCTCTATTCAAAATGTCATGCTTGTAGAATCTCTTGGATACAATTTACTTTCCGTGTCTAGATTAGCTGACTTTGGATTCAATGTGCTATTCACCAAAGTAGATTGCCAAGTCTTTCGTCGTGATAATCAAAACATGGCTTTTACTGGTATTCGTAGAGGTGATCTATATATTGTTGATTTCACTAAGAAAGCCCAACCTAGAGCTTGTTTCATTGCTAAATCCTCTAAAGGTTGGTTATGGCATAGAAGGCTAGGACATGTTGGTATGCGTAATCTAGACAAGCTAATCAAAGGTGATCATATTCTTGGTGTTAAAGATGTTTTCTTTGACAAAGACAGACTTTGTAGTGCTTGTCAAGCAGGAAAACAAGTTGGTGGAAGTCATCCCGTGAAAAACATCATGACCACTAGGAGACCGCTTGAGCTTCTTCATATGGATCTCTTCGGTCCCAATGCTTACAAAAGCCTTGGTGGTAACTCCTTTGGTCTAGTTATAGTTGATGATTATTCCAGATTTACGTGGGTATTTTTCCTTGATGATAAATCGCAGGTTCAGAGGATCTTCAAGACCTTTGCTAAAAAGGCCCAAAATCAATTTGAGGTGAAGATCAAGAAAGTTCGGAGTGACAATGGAACGGAGTTCAAGAACGCCAATGTAGACTCTTTTCTCGATGGGGAAGGAATTCTACATGAGTTCTCGGCTACGTACACTCCTCAACAAAATGGAGTTGTTGAGAGGAAGAACCGAACGCTCATAGAGATGGCAAGAACGATGCTTGATGAATACAAGACACCGAAGCACTTTTGGGGAGAAGCAGTCGAGACAGCTTGTCATGCTATCAACAGGCTTTATCTTCATAAGCTTCTTGGCAAGACATCATACGAGCTTCTCACCGGTAACAAACCCCAAGTGGGATACTTTCGTGTCTTTGGTTCAAAATGCTATATCCTTGATAAGCATCGTCGGTCTAAATTTGCTCCTAAATCTCATGAAGGCTTTCTTCTTGGTTATGGATCAAGCTCCCACACCTACCGTGTCTACAATAATTTCACCCGAAAGGTTGAAGAGACGGTAGACGTGAAGTTTGATGAATCTAATGGCTCGCAAGTAGAGCAAATGCCTATTGATGTAGGAGACAAGGACCCATCGGAAGCAATCCAAGATTTATCTATCGGGAAGATCCGTCCCATGGAAGTGAAGGAGAGTACCTCATCTACATATGTGGAGCCACCTACCTCACACAGAGATGAACCTCAAGGCAACATGGAGGCCTCCACAAGTGGAACTCACCAAGATGAGGAAATGCAACAAGAAGATCCACCGCAACCTCCTTCTCCACCACCTCAAGACAACACCAACAACAATGAAGAAGAAGAGGAGGAAGATGAAGATGATGAGGAAGCTGAGCCACAACATCAACAAAAGCTATCCCGAGTCCGAGCAAGAGTCAAGAAGAATCATCCCGTGGAACAAATGATGAACGACATCAACTCCGAGAGAATTACTCGCTCTAAAACTCGCTTAGCTAACTTTTGTGAGCATTACTCATTCATCTCTAGTATTGAACCTATGAAGGTAGAAGAAGCACTTAAAGACCCAGATTGGGTGAACGCTATGCACGAAGAACTACACAACTTCGAGAGGAACAAGGTGTGGACTTTGGTAGAGAAGCCCAACGATGATCAAAACATCATTGGAACCAAATGGGTGTTTCGGAACAAGCAAGATGAAGATGGACAAGTCATCCGCAACAAGGCTCGTCTCGTAGCTCAAGGTTACACTCAAGTCGAAGGTATGGACTATGGTGAGACCTATGCCCCCGTTGCTAGACTTGAGTCCATTCGCATTCTTCTTGCTTATGCCAATCATCATGATATTACTCTCTATCAAATGGACATCAAAAGTGCTTTCCTAAATGGTGAAATTGAAGAGGAAGTATTTGTGAAACAACCTCCCGGATTTGTGAATCCCAAAAAGCCTAATCATGTTTACAAATTGCATAAAGCTCTTTATGGTCTTAAACAAGCTCCTAGAGCTTGGTACAAATGCTTAACTAGCTTTCTTCTTGAAAAAGGCTTTGAGATTGGAAAGATAGACTCAACGCTGTTCACAAAAAGGGTTAATGGTGAACTATTTGTGTGCCAAATATATGTTGATGATATTATCTTTGGTTCAACTAACCCCCATTTTAGCAAGAAGTTTGGACAGCTCATGTCGGAGAAGTATGAAATGTCCATGATGAGTGAACTCAAATTCTTCCTTGGGTTGCAAATCAAGCAATCTAAGGAGGGTACTTTTGTCTCACAAACAAAGTACACCAAGGATCTCTTCAAGAAGTTCAACATGCAAGAAAGCAAAGGTATGAGTACCCCCATGCCTACTAGTGGACATAATGACTTGACAAAAGATGGAGAACCCGTTGATCAAAGGGTTTACCGATCTATGATTGGTTCTCTACTATATCTTTGTGCTTCTCGTCCTGACATAATGTTGAGTGTATGCATGTGTGCACGATATCAAGCAGCCCCTAAAGAATGTCATCTTAAAGCTGTTAAAAGGATAGTGAGATACCTGATACACACACCAAACTTTGGCATTTGGTATCCTAAGAGGGCCTCTTTCGATCTTGTTGGCTATTCCGACTCGGACTATGCCGGTGACAAGGTTGATAGAAAGTCAACTTCGGGTACGTGTCAATTCCTTGGTCGATCCCTTGTATCTTGGTCCTCCAAGAAACAAAATTCGGTATCATTATCCACTGCCGAAGCGGAATATATTGCTGCTGGTTCGTGTTGTGCTCAATTGCTATGGATGACACAAACGCTTAAAGATTATGGGATACATGTGAGACGTGTTCCCTTGCTTTGTGACAATGAGAGTGCTATTAAAATTGGACACAATCCAGTGCAACACTCTCGAACAAAGCATATTGAAGTTCGTCACCATTTTATTCGTGATCATATTGCCAAGGGTGATATTAATCTTAAGCATGTTCGTACTGACAAACAACTTGCTGATATCTTTACAAAACCTCTTGATGAGAAAGTGTTTTGTCGCTTAAGGAGTGAGTTGAACATCATTGATGCTTCAAACTTGGAGTAATAACTCCATTGATGCATGCAAGGCATGAGCTCTCTTGACTAATCCTTGATATTTCTCTTATGATGATGATCATATGTCTTGGACACATTTGCCTCCTTGTATTGCATCTAACTCTTTGCAGGTACTTGGATGATCTACATTCCACAAGATTACCACACACTCAAATCATGAGTAATCTTGTCATTGACCAAGTATCTAGCCCTTTGGGATGTTGAGTTCAAGGAACAAAATTCTACATATCCTTTTTGACATCTTATACATCTAGTTGTTCACTCTTGTCATCTTGGATATTCTTGAGTATTTCCTTGCTTGCCTAACCCATGTAGGAAGATGAACTATACAAGTAGAAAAGGCGCTCCAACTTCACATTCAATGAGCACCTACATCAAGCTTACCTACATGAGTAAAGCAACAACAAACCCAAGGTATGTTCTTCACATCTTTGAGGAGCTTTGCTCAAAGTCATGAGTACAAGCAGCTTCATAAGATGTGATCACATCAAATGCTTAATCGAAAAATGGCAATCCCATTTTGAGCTTAAACGATGAGTATGACCTATGATCAAATGTCCTCATTTGACTCCTAAGTCAATATACTCAAACATAGGTGACTTTGTCGCCGACCTTTATCTAGATGAAGTACATATGCTTTTGGAGTTTTTCTATTTTCTCTTATGTTCTCTCATTGAGTTTTCTTAAAACTTCATCTAGAATTTCTTTTATTTCTTTTCTTATGTTTCTTTGTGAATATCCTTCTGGAAATCTTTTTCTAGCTCTGATCAATTCCCTGAAAATCTTTTACAAATTCATTGCAAATCCTTTGGAACATCCCTCGCAGAGTGAGCTGGATTCTTTCTGTGTTTCCTTGGAATTTCCAGGACATCTACTTCTGCAGCTCCACTCAAATTTAAATCTTAGAGAGGGAGAAGACTCAAATTTATATTGTTTCTCTGAATGTTCTTATTTGCCCTGTTGTGATTCTTCAGGATCCCACTTCTTTCTTTCTTTCTTTCTTTTCTTTCCTGTCCTACCTAGTTTGCTGTCCTTTTCGGCACTTGATGTCAAAGGGGGAGAGAACTTAGGGGGAATAGGGGGAGTAGAGAGGACTTAAGGGAAGAAGAAAAGCAATCTTATCTTAAGGGGGAGAGAATCACATCAAAGCCTTGTCGTGTTTTACATTGGACATTACAATTGGCATCTTTCTTTTGATTTTGCTTTTTCCTTCACACCCCTTGTTATCACAATTGGTATCTCATGGAATCTTTTAGCTTAAGGGGAGAAGACTTAGAGAAATCTTCACAATTGATATCCTATGAAAAGCAAAATCTCTCTGAGTTCATTAAAAATCTTTTAGCTTCGGAGACATGTTTGCTGATTCAAGCCTGTGCTCAATATGAGACACTCTTTATACATGTCCTCCCTGGCTTGGTACTCTTGATGTTCTTGCAAGTTGATTGAAGGAATACTCTTGTGTTATCTAACCTTGTTTTCCCAAGTTTATCCCTTCAGGTACAAGTGCCAAGGAACCTCAAGGTAAGTATATGCATCTTGCAGAGTGTGCATGATGGTGACTTGCTTGTAAATACTTGTTTGCAAGAAATCACCATGCACATATGCATTATCACTCAATTCATTTTCTTCTGCTCTGATGCATATAGCCAAGCTGCATGTAGCATATCTTGCTTATCTCTCTTGTGTGCTTGTGGTAGTCCAAAACCATAATCTATGAAAATCTTGCACACTTGTAGGGGGAGCCTGTGTACTACATGCTTGTCAAAGCCTTCATGATAATTCTGTCTTTCTTTCAATAAGCTTTGATGTTTTGTTTAAGTATAATTTTTAGTGTGTTGCCATCAATTACCAAAAAGGGGGAGATTGAAAGCACATTTGCTCTCCGGGTGGTTTTGGTAATTAATGACAACATACTTTGTGGTTGGACTAATACTTTTATCAAGTATGTTTCAGGAAACCCAATCACATTGGTATGGCAAGATGATTGAAGAAGTGGACCCCTCAAGTGCTAAGACAAGCATTGGCAAAAGCTCAAGACTTCATTTTTGGTTTAGTGATCAAAGATCACATTGAGTCCATAAGAAAAGCCAATACTATTAAAAGGGGATGAGGTTGTGTTAATGTTCTTGTTGCTCAAGTGCTTGGTGATCTAACTCCCTCAACTATCAGCACTATTCACTACTTAACACACACCCATAAGTAATCTCGGTCAAACCAACTCTGTCTCACCGGGATGAAGTTATCTCTACAAACCCTAACATCTCGGTCACACCGATTCTTTCAAATCAGTCCCACCGAGATGAACCACTTCTGCCATTTTCCAAACCCTAGAAAAATCGGTCTTACCGAGTTTGAGATCGGTCACACCGAAACTGAACTGCCAACCTTCTGTAACCATTTCACATCATATCGGAATTTCCGAGTTTGCATTATCGGTCTCACCGAAGTGGGCAAGGTTCTGCCTTGACTCAAATCGGTCGCACGGATAATTCATTTTCGGTCAAACCGATTCTGGCATGTTCCTACTCTTTCTCAAATCGGTCCAACCGAGTTTTATTTCTCGGTCTCACCGAAATCTCCAACGTTCATATCAGATACACTTTCGGTCTCACCGAGATGGTATTTTCGGTCCCACCGAAAATCCCAACGTTCACTATATTTGAACTTTCGGTCTGACCGAGTTTTCACTTCGGTCTGACCGAGATTGGTCAAATGTGTGTGTAACGGTTGGATTTTGTGTGGAGGCTATATATACCCCTCCACCCCCTCTTCATTCGTGAGGAGAGCCATCAGAAAGTACCACCATTCCTACCATACACTTTCTGAGAAGTGAACCACCTATCCTTGTGTTGAGATCAAGCCACTCCATTCCTACCATATGAAACTTGATCTCTAGCCTTCCCAAGTTGCTTTCCACTCAAACCTTTCTTCCACCACAGCCATATCAGTGAGGAGAGTTGAGTGTTGGGGAGTTTATCATTTGAAGCACAAGAGCAAGGAGTTCATCACCATCAACACCGTCTATTACCTTTTGGGGGGTGGTGCCTCCTAGATTGGTTAGGTGTCGCTTGGGAGCCTCCGTCTTGATGATGTGGAGTTGAACCAAGAAGTTTGTAAGGGCAAGGAGATCGCCTACTTCGTGAAGATCTACCCCGAGTAAGGCTAGTCCTCCGTGGGCGTAGGCCGTGATGGTATAGACAAGGTTGCTTCTTCGTGGACCCTTCGTGGGTGGAGCCCTCCGTGGACTCGCGCAGCCGTTACCCTCCGTGGGTTGAAGTCTCCATCAACGTGGATGTACGATAGCACCACCTATCGGAACCACGACAAAAATCTCCGTGTCACCAAACTGCGTTTGATCTTCTCCACTTCCATTTACTATATATGCAATTTACTTTCCGCTGCCCATACTCTAGAATTGCATGTATAGTGTGTTACTTGACTTGATCTTAATTGCAAAACTGCCTAAAACTTTGCACACCCAAAAGGCAGATTTTTTATCTTGTCAAGTAGTCTAATCACCCCCCCCCCCTCTAGACCTACTTCTTCGATCCTACAATTATCCATTCCTTGCTTGCTTCCTTGACGGGGATGCTCGTCTCCGGAATCTCTTCATCTGGCGTTGGCGTCCACTCTGCTATGAATTCTGCCAATGCTCTGCTCTGGATAGTTGAAGTACTTTCAAACTTAAGGCCAAAGCTTGACAGTTCTAGTGCCTAGTCGACAATCATGCTTGTCGCTTCTGGATTTTGCAGTATCCACTTCAACGGAAAGCGAGTGACCACTGTTATCTCATGTGCCTGGAAGTAGTGGCGCAGCTTTCTCGAGGCCATGAGAAGGCCGAAAAGCAGCTTCTGCACACCAGAGTACCTTGATCTAGCTCCCTGCAGAAGGGAGCTGACAAAGTACACTGGGCGCTGCACCATCTTCTTCCGCACTTCCTCTTGCATCTGCGCAGTTCCATTCTTGTCGGGGCCAGAGCTTGTCGGGGAAGCCCCGTGCTTGTCGCTGGATGTGTTTGTCGGGGCCGCTGGCTCATTGTCTGCCTCCCTTTCCGCTACTAACGCAGCACTAACCACTTGATTGGTTGCTTCTAGGTACAGCAGCAACTTATCTTGTGGCCTAGGTGCGACAAGTATTGGAGTGGAGGACAGGTACCTCTTCAAGTCTTGCAGCGCTGCCTCCGCTTCTGGAGTCCACTTCACTGGACCTGCCTTTTTCAAAATTTTGAAAACGGCAGGGCGCGTTCTGCTGACTTAGAGATAAACCTGCTGAGAGCAGCCACGCAGCCGGCGAGTCTTCGTACATCCTTGACGCGCTTCGGTGCTTCGATATTCTCAATGGCTTTGATCTTGTCGGGATTGGCTTCAATCCCTCTCTGGGATACAAAGAACCCGAGAAGCTTGCCGGAGGGGACTCCAAACACGCACTTTTCGGGGTTGAGCTTGAGTTGGATCTTGCGCAGATTCGCAAAGGTTTCATCTAGATCTTGAATCAGAGTAGCCCTGTCTTTGCTCTTGACCACTATATCATCCATGTAAGCTTCTACATTTCTGTGTATTTGTGGCTCAAAAGCGGTGTGGACTACTCTTGCAAAAGTTGAACCAGCATTCTTCAATCCGAAAGGCATACGTATGAAGCAATAAGTGCCACATGGAGTAATGAATGCGGTTTTCTCCTCATCTTCTTCAGCCATAAAGATCTGGTGGTATCCTGAATATGCATCAAGAAACGAAAGCAACTCACATCCAGCCGTGGAGTCGACAATCTGGTCAATGCGCGGCAAGGGAAATGGATCTTTGGGACAAGCTTCATTCACATCGGTGAAGTCAATACAAAGCCTCCACTTCCCGTTCGCCTTGTGCACGACAACATGGTTTGCCAACCACGTGGGATGGAGTACACCTCTGACAAGGCCTGCCGCTTCCAGCTTCTTGATTTCTTCAGCGATAAACTCTTGGCGCTCCACTGCTTGTTTTCTAACCTTCTGCTTGACGGGCCGCGCATGAGGAAAAACGGCAAGCTTGTGCTCAATCACTTTCCTGGGAACACCGAGGATGTCAGACGGTTGCCATGCAAACACGTCGACATTCGCCCGCAGGAAAGCAACGAGCGCGCTTTCCTATTTAGGATCAAGCGTGGCACTGATGGTGAAAGTACCACCAGTGCCGTCCTCCTTGGCGGACACCTTCTTTGTCTCTGGTGGAGCTGCCATTGCCTTCTTGCACTTGCCGGTGGAGCTCGATGGTGCGTCCTCGATGGCAGCGCAGCACTCCGAAGAGGTGCGTTTGCCGGAGTGGGCCCCAGAGCTCTTGCTGGACTTGGTCTTGTTCTTCCCCCCGGGAGCTTCAGCGGCAAGTGTTTTGCTATCTGTTGCGGCTGCTGCATCCCGATAAATCTTGTCGGCACAGATAAGGGCGTTCTTCTTGTCCCCGGGGACAGATATGACGCTTATTGGGCCTGGCATCTTGAGCATGTTGTAGGCATAATGAGAGGCTGCCATGAACTTGGCAAGCGCTGGACGGCCAAGTATCCCATTGTAAGGTAATGGGATATCGGCAACGTCAAAGGTGATCCTCTCAGTCCTGAAGTTCAGCTCTCCGCCGAATGTCACTGGCAGCGTGATCTTCCCCTTCGGCTAATAACCGCGGCAGGGTGGACGTCTGGGATGTTGTGCGGGACGCGGCTGAATCTCTGGATATACTTTCGCAGGGGCTCCCCTTCCTTCTGGGCAAGTATGTGAAGGTCACTTTCCTGGCCATGGGGCTTGTGGCCACCTGTGAAGGCGCCGACAAAATGATGGCACAGGTCGGCCCAAGAAGAAACGGAGTTCTCCGGCAAGTGCATAGGCCAAGATCTGACGTTTGTCTTGAGCACGAGCGGGAAGTAATTGGCAAGTATCTTCTCGTCTCGTCCCCCGGTGGCCTGCACCGCGATGGTGTAGATGCTGAGGAACTCCGACGGATTAGTCTTGCCGTCGTACTTCTCAGGTACGTCGGGCTTGAAGTTCTTCATGCTGGGCCACTGGACTTGCCGCAGCTCACGAGTGAACGCAGGACAACCTGCCGCGTACGGCAGGTCGCCTGGTCCCCCTGGCGCTTGCATGTCGACAGCGGGCCCAGCGCGCTGGTCAGATTGACGTCGCGCTTCTCTTCGACGCTCGATGCGAGTTCGAGCGTCCTCTTGCTGTCTGTCGTCAAGGACTTGGCGTTGATCGCGGCGAGCTCGCGGATCCGATGACGCTGTGGAGTCGTCGTCGATGTTGATCCGGCGAGTCGGCGATTTTGGCCTTCGGGGCGGGGAGTGCACGGTGGTTGCGCCCCCGGCAGTCTTGTCGCCATCAGCCCGCGCCTGGCTAACTTGCCGCGGCCGTGACGCGGTCGGCTGTTGCGGAGTGTCGCCGTTGGCGAAGGCGATGAGGCTCTGGATGGTGGCCCTCCAGTCGTCGGCCTTGTCTGCCGCTGGAGGGAAGTCGAGGAGTAATTGAGCTCGAGCTAGAGCTTCTGCTGGAGTGGCGGGGAGCGGTGGTGAGCGGTGCGAGGAGCGAGATATGCTCGGACTACTAACTGCGTTAGAAGGAGCAGCGTCTCGTCCCGGCGACCGCGCCTTGCTCGTGCCAGCATGTTGGCCTTGAGCGTCCCGCGAACTGCCAGCTTGACCTTGTCCCAGCAAGCGTATGGTACCTTGAGTACCACGTCGCTACCGGTCTCGCGCTTCCTGGGACGGGCGCGGTGCATGTACGGACGCCGAGGCCTTGGAGTGCGCTCGGTCGTCTGCCTTGTCCTTGGACTTGGCGGCGCCGTGAGTTTTCTCGCCGACGTCCGCCCTTCCGCCGGCGTCTACCCCACCAGCCGTTGGCTCCGGCGGTGGTGGGATCGACGCGGACGGGCCTGCCGCCTCCGAAGCCTTCTTCTTCGGCGGCATGCTGATGGAGTCGATGAAGTTGATGTAGTTGACGAAGTTGGTGGAGATTTCGCCCGCGTGAACGCCGGATCAGGTTCCCGCAACCTCGACGCTTCCCCCTACCTGGCGCACCAAAGATGTCGGGGAAACTTATCGCCCACGAACACCTATGGGACCGGAGCCCCTTTTCGGTACGGCAAGGGGGCGGAGGATGCACAAAGAGCAGATCGAGGCAAACACGCGAGCAGTTTACCCAGGTTCGGGCCGCATGGATGCGTAAAACCCTACTCCTGCCTTGGTTTGTATTGCGTTCTTGGCTCGGGAGCGAGAAGAGCTACAGTGCTGATCGCTAACAGGACCGAGCGTGAGAGTGATCGATGATCGAAACCTCCTCTACATTGCGCATGGGCCTCCTTTTATAGGTCAAAGGGGTCTCCGACAGGTGGCAACGCAGTCGAGGGTAAAAATGTAAAATGTGTGGTAGTTGGAACAGTGTTTGTATAGTGCTCTATACCTAACTCTGACGGCAGGGGACAAGGGCATTAAATGCCCGTCGCCGTCGCCCCAAACAGTGTAAAAAGCGTCCGTCAGGGCGCCACCGTCCGCCACGACGGTGGCCTTGTCATCGCAGCTTGCCACCGTGTACCCCAGGCTGCACAGCCTTCCGCCACGTGCGTCTGGAAGGGTCCCAGAGCGACACGTGGGTGGATGTGCTGGAGCGCGGGTACCTAGTGCAAGTTTGCCGCGGCAAGCGCCTTGCCGCGGTTGCTACGTTGTCGCGCCCGGAAGCTTGTCACTCTCCGGGCCTTGCCGGGACGCGTGGCGCGTCGCGGCAAGTCTCTTGAAATGCCATGTTTGGCTTTACCAGCAAGCTCCTCTTGCCAATGTCTTGTGCCAAAGGGGTGGTCCTGAGCTTTGGGTGGCCTTCCCGGCAAGCTCCTCTTGCCGGGGCCTTGTTTCTTTAACTTGAATACTTTGTTCTTGAATGGCTCCAAAGGAACCATAGTGGACCTTGGCGGTCGCGCGGCAAGCCCTGCCATGGGACGCTGCGACTGCCCGTGCACAAGTTCGGGATACTAAGGTACCCCTACTTTAGTACACCGACATGTATCAACTAGGGTTGTATATATCTTCCATGCTAGGTGGGTTATTCTCACGATGAGTGGACTCCGCTCATCATTCACGAGAAAATGTATGGTAACCGGGATGCCCTGTCCCATGCTCAAAATCATAATAATTAAACAAAACTCCCCCAGGGCTGTTGCTGGTTTGGACAGTACCCGTTGTTTCGGGCTAGCCGTGGAGTGTGCTTGTTGGTGGTTGGGGGAGTATAAACTTTACCATTCTGTTTGGGAACCGCCTATAATGTGCGTAGCATGGGAGATATCAGGATTCTTGGTTGTTATGTTGACAATGAAAGTATACCGCTCAAAATGTTATTCATCTCTATTTAAAAATCGAGCTCTGGCACCTCTACAAATCCCTGCTTCCCTCTGTGAAGGGCCTATCTATTTACTTTTATGCTGAGTCATCATCCTCTTATAAAAGAGCACCAGTAGGAGAGCACCTCTGTCATTTGCATGTATTACTATTAATTTGCATTGAGTATGATCATGACTGGATCTCTTTTACCATGAATTACAATGTCTAGTCAGTCCTTGATACTTAAAGGTGCTCTGCATTTATGTTTTGCGGTATCAGAAAGGGCTAGCGAGATACCATCTTGTTATATCATATCATGATTGTTTTGAGAAAGTGTTGTCATCCGAGGTTTATTATTATTGCTCGCTAGTTGATCATGCCATTGATGTGAGTTGACATGAGATCTGAAAGTTATTGTGAATGTGGTTAGTTCATGATCTTTGCTGAAAACCAGAATGCTAGCTTACATATTTACAACAACAAGAGCAAACAGAGTTTGTCAAAGTTTTTCTTTATCACTTTCAGTTTATCAACTGAATTGTTTGAGGAGAAGCAAAGGTTTAATCTTGGGGGAGTTGATACGTCTCCAACGTATCTATTTTTCCAAACACTTTTGCCCTTGTTTTGGACTCTAACTTGCATGATTTGAATGGAACTAACCCGGACAGACGCAGTTTTCAGCAGAATTGCCATGGTGTTGTTTTTGTGCAGAAATAAAAAGTTCTCAGAATGACCTGAAAATCCAGGGAGAATTATTTTGGAAAATATAAAAAATACCTGCGGAAAGATCCAGACCAGGGGGCCCACACCCTGTCCACGAGGGTGGGGGCGCCCCCCTTCCCCAGGGCGCGCCCCCTGACGCTCCACCGACGTATCTCCAGACCCCATATATTCACTTTCAGGGGGGAATCAAAGAGGAAGAATTATCACGTTTTACGATACGAAGCCGCCGCCAAGCCCTAATCTCTCTCAGGAGGGCTGATTTGGAGTCCGTTCGGGGCTCCGGAGAATCGAGATCGTCGCCATCGTCATCATCAACCTTCCTCCATCACCAATTTCATGATGCTCACCGCTGTGCGTGAGTAATTCCATCGTAGGCTTGCTGGACGGTGATGGGTTGGTTGAGATCTATCATGTAATCGAGTTAGTTTTGTTAGTGTTTGATCCCTAGTGTCCACTATGTTCTGAGATTGATGTTGCTATGACTTTGCTATGCTTAATGCTTGTCACTAGGGCCCGAGTGCCATGATTTCAGATCTGGACCTATTATGTTTTCATGGATATATGTGTGTTCTTGATCCTATCTTGCAAGTCTATAGTCACCTACTATGTGTTATGATCCGGCAACCCCGAAGTGACAACAATCGGGACCACTCCCGGTGATGACCGTAGTTTGAGGAGTTCATGTGTTCACTATGTGTTAATGCTTTGTTCCGGTACTCCATTAAAAGGAGGCCTTAATATCCCTTAGTTTCCAATAGGACCCCGCTGCCACGGGAGGGTAGGACAAAAGATGTCATGCAAGTTCTTTTCCATAAGCGCGTATGACGATATTCCGAATACATGCCTACATTACATTGATGAACTAGAGCTAGTTCTGTGTCACCCTAGGTTATAACTTCTACATGATGAATTGCATCTGACATAATTCCCCATGACCGATCCAATGCCTACAAGCTTTTCACATATTGCTTGTTGCTTATTTACTTTTCCGCTGCTACTACTACAAAATCTACAAAAACACTACCGTTACTTTTATTGCTATTACTGCTATTACCATACTACTTTGCTACTAAACTACCTTGCTGCAGATACTAAGTTTCCAGGTATGGTTGAATTGACAACTCAGCTGCTAATACTTTAAAGTATTCTTTGGCTCCCCTTGTGTCAAATCAACAAATTTGGGTTGAATACTTTACCCTCGAAAACTGTTGCGATCCCCTGTACTTGTGGGTTATCAGCCTTCTTGAGAGAAGCTTCGGTTTGCAAGAAACTTATACCAAAACTTGTTCCTATTCTACAATTTTCTTACCACTGCATGGTAGTACCAAGACATGACTCCATGCCAAGTTTCATGATTTTCAGACGTGTTTTGGATTTACAAGAATTTTAAAACCAAGCTTCTCAATGTTCTCGGCCGAACCACGATGCCCAGATGTTTGAACTTCATTCACATTTCTTGCATGGGACCTAGAAATTCACCCGAGGACACACATGTGATTTTTCAGTCAACTTTCGTGCACGGGAGCATGTGCTTGTAGTTCAAATTTGAATTATGCACATTAAATGACCAGAAACTCAATTAATGTATAAAAAAGGCCAAACGAACCCGGAATAATTCCCAAATTTAACAGGTCGCTCATATAGTTCTATGTTGCCTCTGTAAAGAAAATCTGGCGGGAGACAACGTATATTGTTTCGCACACAAAGGTATAAATAAATAAATAAATAAAGAAATTAGCCCTACTTAATTCTTGGGTTCGTATTATTGATGCCACTAGTTGTGTATCACTACTCAGTTTTGCCATTAGAAGTTACAACTACTCAAAAAAATGCCATCGATTCGTGAGATGCCTGCTCAAAAATGCAATTAGATATCTAAAAAATGCCATCGTTAAGTTAGATGTTTGCTCAGAAATGCCATTAGACATTGTTATTTTCACGTCAAACCCGTTGACCATGTTACATGACAAAAATAAGCCGATTCTCACAATGATAAGTCAATGGTGTCCAGCACAACACACCTATCAAATGAAACTAAGCACCCTGGAATTCTTTGACAAAACTAAGCACCCTGAAATTCTTTGACAACTAAACTGCTGGCTATATGTTGTTGGCCATATATATATTGTACGTATATAATGTCAAGAAACGAGTGGTAGTACTATACCAACTAAAAGATGAAATGTATGAAATATAACAAGAAGAAACATAACATAGTTATGCTGGGGGCTCAGCACAACACACCCCTCAAATAAAACTAAGCACACCAGAAATTAAACTAAGCAACTAATATGGTAGACACTACATTAGAACCACCATGAGCAACGACACTGCCACCTTACTCGGAGTCCTCGTCCACGTCCTCAACTTCGTCCTTGCCCCTCTTCCTCTTGGGTGATACTTCTTTGCTTGAACCGCACACTTGGCGCTTGCTCTTCATCCAACCTTTGTAGATATTGAAACAAAGGTAGCCATCCATTGCAGCGTAGTGGGTGTGGTCTATATCTAGTGCAGTCCACTGCCATGCACGATGAAACGTGTGCGGGGCTTTCTTCAGTTCAACGTACATAGGATGAACCATGGTTCCGGCCAGGGTCAGCATTGAAGGCTGATCAAGGGAGGGCACCAGCCCTTCCTTCTGGAGGTCTAAGGGGTCGCCTACAACGAGGCATATTCGACCCAGGATTTACTTGTTGTTCCTAAAGTCTACAGTAACGAATTTGACTCGGCCCCCTTGAGGAAGTTCTTAAATTCCTCGCACTCAACGTCGGCATGGCATATGTGGTAGACCAAGCATAAGTCATGCACGCAAACCTGGATCACGGCGGGCTTCTTCTTCTTTGCCTCCTTTAGTTTCTTCTTGATTCCCAGGACTATGGTGTACTCAACATCTAGCCCAGCGACCTACTCATCATTTGAGTTTTCGAACATGCGGTTAAAGCGAGGAAGGCATTCATTCACTATTGCAGAAGAACGGGTGTAGATGACATCGAACTCATCACCGGTGATGGTTCTAACCTTGTACTCACCGCGGATCATGGAGATTTGGGACGTCATGGATTTGGGAGGACGTTTAGGATTAGTGGAACTGTCATAATGTGAAAGGACGGGACGACTAGGAGCGATTTATCGATTGTAAAAATTTCGAGTGGGGGGCGCGTGCGAATGGCAGGGTAGTGGCTTGCCTGGTGGATAAATGGATTCATGCACAGTACTATGGGGGCCCAATTAGATGTCATGTCTACTCGATGCCCAATTAAATGGCTTTCGATGTCATGTCAAGCGTCGGGAAAATTACAGGTGATACGAAGCTTTCCATTCTCCCATGATATGGGCTTCCGAGAGACCTTGGATCTGAGATCGAACGGTTGCATGGCGTGATTCTAGACCTATGGGTGAATATCCTATCCTAGAGGGTTATTCTGCAAATTTTCAGCAACTTAGCATGCGACCGTTCGATCTCAGATTCAAGGGCTGCCAGCAGCCCGTATCATGGTCGCGCCTACCACGACCGTCGCCTCGCTCGCGCGGTCGCGCCCTTGGATATTTAACACGATGTGTTAGGCTATCTGATGTTGGCATGTCATACATAGTCATCACTTAGGCTGGTTCTAGTGGGGAGTATCATATACTAGTATCATGCATATGATACTAGTGTTTGATACTACATCCATAGTGCATAGTATCATATTTGGTATCATAGAATGGTACATTTATTGCCATGCATGACACATAGTAGCACATCATTTAATATGATACGGTATCTCGATATGATACTCAACCCTCTCTTACTTCAATAAATACTATGACACCTCATAAAAATTGCCTAGTTGGCATGCATGATACTACGTATAATACTACCATTACGGGTAGCCTTAGTCACTCATCCAACAAGGTTAGCTATAAGGTTGTCTATAACAGTATTTTTTGTTTACTTCTCTCTATCTCTTTCTTCGTAGTATTTATTGCATTTGCCAAGGAGTGACCTCTTCCAATGAAATGGTGCTTAGATGAGGTGCTATGGGCATTAAATGGCTTAGCAACTCAAGTCCCCAATGCATAGGTGCTTAGTTTTTTGTTGCTAAGTTTGCTTCATGTAGGTACACGCGCTTATCACCGTTTCTTCCTTGGGTCACCAAACTAGTCTCTCTCTTCTTAATTAACTTGGCACATCGGACTTTATGCCTATGTGGCAGGCTTAGCACCTGTAGGATCAAGTACAATAGTGGGCTATAAGCCCGCTTTACATGGCATTTTTGCATATGTGGGGGAAAGAGGCAAGGAAAAAAGTGGAGGAGTGGGCTCTCAAGCAAGAGCCAGCCTCTACATGGTGGAGCATCGGGAGACGCACCTATATGGAGGTGGTCAAGAATCCGGCTTGGCAGTTAAAATGATAATGGCAAGTCAAATCACCAGGCCCCACCTGTCCAGCAGTAACTCACTGTCAAATCACACAGCCCTATGTTTGCAGTAGCCTACTCCCTCATCTTCTCGCGTCTCTGTCGAACCGACTAGGTGGAACTGCCCCGCCTACCGCACGGGAAAAGCCCCGCCCTCGACTTTTAAATAGTATAGTATACTAATTTTGTATCCATGGATTGCGCCATGGAGCAAAGCCTCAAGAAAACGGCGGTACACATGTACGGAGTATACAGCACGCCCATCGCGTTCACGTCGCACCCCAGACGGTCGGTCGGTCTGGCACGCCGCTCTTCGAATGGAACGCGAGTCATATTGCGTTTGCACACACATGTGGGACCACAATTGACAACCAACCATAGGAACACTCCCCGGCCCCGCAAGTCGGGTGAGTTAATAGAAGTACATACGTTGGTACCTGGACGATCCCTGCAAGACACGGAAGATCAGTTCATCCATGCATGTGACCAGACTCCAACAGACACACCTGGATTGGCTATCGTCTACATATCGTGCAGGTTGTGTTGTACAAGGCTGTAGTTCTGGTGAGAAATCTAAAAAAAGTTTCTTGTCATCTCGCAAAATTAGGTGTCATGTGCTTCGGATCACTGCGAGGGTTAAACAGCGACAACTGAGTTGGGCTAGTCATTGGGGGCACATGCACGAAGACTACTCGGCTGCCATCTTGGTCAAGCCGGCTATGTTAATTAGGACATCTATCGACGGACCCCTTTTCTACAAGTCTATCTTTAATTTGAGCTTTGATCCTCGTCTAGTTTGTTCGTCGGGATTCATCTTGTCTCCTTTGGGCAGTGAGGTTATGATTTCTTGTCATGTGGCATTTTTTCGTGTTATATGTTATAATCCGGTGCTTCGGATCAAAATGACGACAACTACGCCTCCGGGGCACGAGCATGAAGACTTCTCGACAGTCATTGTGGAGGTCAAGCCGGCTCCGGTCGGTAGACAAAAGAAAACTAGTACTCCACTATATAGGCAGGAGCCTCCGCGCTTGCTTACTAGTGTTGCTCGCTTCACACTGTCTCGTCCTCTCCAGATCTAAACACGACAGCGGTGGCCACACACACTCTCTCTCTACTCACCACTGGTCACAGATCCAGCTGGATCCTCTCCGTCGGGGAAGGTGAGAAGGTGCAACGTTCACGCGGTCATCCTCGGCGATGGCTCTTACCCACTGCTGGCGCATCCCGATCAGCGTGCCTTGCCGGTCTCTCCCAAGCATCGCTGGCGAGGGAGGGCCTCCCACCCCTTCTTCCTCGCTGCCATAGTGTGGGCAGATCCGGCCTCCCGCCGCCCGCCTAGCGACATCCCGGCGACCCTCGGGTATAACTTCCTTCGAAACCGGCCTTGCTCTACTTCCCGAGCTCCCGACGTCGCTGCATTTGTATCTTTTATTACTTCTCAGGCCCCCTCGTGTAGATAGGATCGATCGGCTGTTCAAAAACCACCTAATTTTTTACTGTTATAAGGTAAAACTAGTTCATGCACTCAAAATCTAGTAGTACTTGGTTCAAACAAGGAAGAAAGGGGGTGGGGGTGGGGGAGATTTGTTACCTGAATCTAGGACTTGGTCGAAAGAGGAAATAATGGGGGCGAAAAGTAGCAGAGACTGGCTATCCAACTGGTCTCTAGGTTTAATAGGGAAATAAAGGGAACGCAGTACAAACTCAATATAAACCCGATCTATTGGTTGAAAAAGGAAAGAAAGTGGGGAGTGGGGAACAAGTCAACAGAGTAAGTCCAGCACTAGTTTTGCTAGCCTCACGCAGTATAAGGTGGCTATACACCGAACAAAAATGAGCCGCTCTTGTGTAATGCCACTGGTAAAATGTAGCAGTCGCACTGTTAAAAGTAAGGACACATTAAACCAATGTTGTTTTCAATGTAATGCCTCCAGTAATATGAATTAATGGCACTTTTTTTCATGTCCTGCTAAATTTCCCATTAAGATAAGTTGCTTCTTTTCATTTTCTGATGGAAATGGAACCTGGGCTGGAGCCCTTTTCTTAAAAGAAGAAGAAGTTGCTAGCTCATGGGACATTGCTTCATTTTAGGCGAACTGTGCATAAAGGTCCCATGAATTGAATCATCCATGTTGGTGACTGTTGTCATCCCTTCTACGATGGGGTTGACTGCAGATATGGTTCCCATCATGAGGTATCTTCCTTTTTGGTCTAACCGTTTGCCAAAGATCCTACATGTTGATCCTGCTCTTGTGCTATTGTTTTGGCACTGCCATGATAAAGCAGTAGTGTTATTATTTTGCACATTAATCTAGTGGCACTATTAATTTGAGGCAATGTTCTGGCACCGCTAGTGCCACTGTTTTTTTTATATATCGAAATAGGGGGTTCCCTCCAATTTCATTAAAGAAACCCAACCATAGAGAACCATTATCCGACAACATCTCAGTGTATACGGGCAGTTATGCAACTACTACTAGAACAGACTAAGTACTAGTAGGAGACAAGTTCGCCACATAAGCTAGGCAGGTAGGGGACGCAGCACCAGCTCGACCAAGTTTGGATTACAACCCAAATACTACCACAGAAACATTAGGGGGAAGATACGGACTAAAAGAGCCAGCTTCAGCATCCCAGTCTAAGCACCCCCGGCCTTCATCCTTGCGATGCACGGTACACCTCGTTTGCCACCTGCTCGACCCTAGTGTCACTGATAAAATGAAGTAATAATATAGTTAAAATAGAGCGAGTGTCCTCTCTATCATTTCATAAAGAAAGTGCTTCTCTTTGTTAATGTATGTTTCATCAACTAGTCCCATTGCTAATGTTTAAGCGTTTCTGCAAACTGGGCTGCTTAATTTTAGTTGATCTGCACAAAAATAGAGATTTTAATGTCTCAAGGCCCTCCTTGTACTACCGCTGTACACTGATGTTCATCACTGGCAGAAGGTGTATCGGGGAGACTTGGGTCGATTTCCAGTATGATGAAATATTTTCTTTTGTTTATTACTGTATGTTTCATCAACTAGTGCCACTATAATCTAATCACGCCTTTTCATTATCTGTGCAAACAGGGTTGTTCAGTTGCATTTTGGTGGAACTGCAAAAATGTACGGATGGAACCGGCATATATGCAGAGTGCGAGGTGCCAAGTAAAAATTACCGACACCAACCCTGCTCCATCTAAGCATTGGCATCCACCACCATCAGTGGGATGTGTGGCGCTCACTATGGAGTATCAATCCCAGATGGAGCATCCACCAGAGATTGAAGGATCTAGCATCTACAGGGTGCCGTTTGTGAGGGTGTCGTGCCAGAGCAAGCCGGGGAGTCTTTGTCGACCGAACCCAACTGCAAGAGGAGAAAAACTATTGGCCCGACGACGCTTCCCCACCATCCTCTCCCTCGCCATTCACATTGTCTCACGGGGCGGCTGTCTGCCGCCGAGGAATAGGAGGGACTCCCCCCCCCCAGACCAATAGTCGGGCAGGTTGTGAATTGTCAAGAGGGGCTTAAGGTTGTTAGTATTTTCAGGTTGTGAATTGTGTTTTGTGTTGTGTGTTTTGAGAGTACTTTCAGATATGAATGTCTTTTGAATTTCAGATTTGCAGTATTGAGCATATGAAGTATTTTATGAATTCTAGAGATCTATTTTTAGCACTTAAAAAAATGTAGTTTCATAGGAGTATAAAAGTGCAGACAATGTGATTCTCAGAGAAGAAACTGCAAGTTTCAGTTTCAGATAAGAAACTCCAAGTTCAGTTTCAGATAAGAAACTGCAACTTTCAGAGGCGGAGCATTTATATTAACACGGCCTTTTCAAACAGTGTTAACATCATGCTGGAAGTTTTATTCATGGTCGAAACTGGAACTAACAGCCAGTTAACATCATGTTGATCAACATTCATGCATAGCACATCTTCATATGATGCACAGTCAAAAAGATATGTTATTTTCAAAATGCCCACACAATGTTGAGTGTGCGGAAAACAGAGAAAACGAGGGACGAAGTTGTGACGCCCGAGACCGACGTCCCAGAAGATTCCAGAAGAGTCCCGAAGATTCCAGATGTTCCGGGTTGCCCTTGTGTTTCTTTTGCTTGTGTTATTTATTTTTTGCATTGCATCATGCATCATGCCATCATCTCTTTATTTTTTTAGCAACCTAATAAATCGTGTGGACCTTCGGTCCATTTAAATCGAGGGAAGATGACTTCTCTTTATAACATATAAAAGCCTCCTAATATTTATGGAGCTATATTAAAATATTCCAATTGTTTGGAATCACCGTAACACACTTGCATATTTCCCCATGTCTTCCTTTTCTTATTCCTTGCTTCAAAAACCTTGCCAACATTTCTTTTCTCAGTTTTCGAGGTTCCTCAAAAACCCTCCAGCCTTTTTCTTTAATTCCTGACTTTTGGTGAGTCCAGTAAAATTAGTCTCATGCCCTAATTCTCTCCTAACCTTCTCCTCTCTTTTCTTTCTTCCTTTTTTTTCTTTTCTGTAATTCTAAGAGAAGAGGGCAGCAGCCCCTGCCTCTTGGGCCTCCCTCCTCTAGGCCCAAGGCCACTTCGGCCCAAACTCCCTCCGCACCGAACCCTAGCTCAGGCCGAGCGCTCCTCTCGTCCCGACCCCCGCCGCCAGCCTCGATCTCTGTCCCTCGTCCCGTTTCTCTCCCTCTCCTCGACCCCCCCAGCCGCCGCATCGTTCCTTCTCTCGCAGCCCGACCGCAGCGCCCGCGTCCTTCCCCGATTCCCTCAGCCGCCGCACTCGTCCCTCCGCGCCAGAGCCCCTAGGTCGCCTCTTCCTCCCGCGGACGCGGCTGCCAGCGCGAGCGCCTCGGCCCCGACGTCCTCCGCGTTTTCCCCCGCGACGCCCGAGCCTCCTCTCCAGGGCGCCGCACCTCGCTCTCCTCCATGCGCGCCTGGCGCCCCGCTCCCTCCGGTCGGGCAGAGGCGCTGCCCCTGCCTCCGTCTCCTTCCAGGGCGTCGTCGCCCGTCCTGCGTCGAGCTCCTCAAGTCCAGCCTCGTCCGGCGCCCCGGCCACTGCCATCCGCCGCCGCCGCGCCATGGACGCCGGCCTCCACCTCGTCCTCCCGTGCGCCCCGGCTCCCTCGCCTCCGTCCCTGCCTTCTTCGCCAGCGGCCAGAACCCGCCGTGGTCGCCCCGAGCCCGACGGCCTCCTTCTTCGCCTCGCCAAGGAGCGCCGCTGCTCCTTCCGTTCGCCAGGGGCCGAGCCCCCGCAGCGCCGAGGCCGAGGCCCCGCCTCCGTGCACCACAGCAACCTGCTGCCGTCGTCTTCAGCGCCTGGCCAAGAGCTCCTCTGCTGGCCCCTAAACCGCCGTGTTTTGTTCGTTCTGCTGCTGCCGTGGCCTCGTGCAGCCCTTGTTTTGCTCCTGTGTTTGTTGTTGTTGTGTTGCCTGGCACTGTGAACTTGACAGATGACCAAACGACTACCGGCAACCCGACCAAGTACCTCTTCGAGACCAAAGATTCAAGTACCCCTACACGGCGAAACGACGAGTACCACTACTTCCACTACCATCGCAAACGGGAACCTCAAGTACCACGACGACCCGAACCGCTACGAACGTGCACGACTCCGAAACGAGAACGACTAGACGTGACGACGATGCGTCAAGAACCACTACCGTCGACAAGACCGAGACCGGCAAGTTTCACGACGTGACAAGTACCTCTCCGAACGGGATGTGAACGACTACATGTGTACCTCCACGGGAACGACTACTTCCCTCTACGGCCGTGTACAACTACTTCCTCTACTTCCACTACGTCCCTCGACGATCTCGAACCGTCCCGAAACGAGTGTTTCGAAGGTATAACCCCGAGACGACCCCGTGGATGAACGCTTGTGCTTGTTGTGTTGTATGCAATGTCTCCCTTGTGTGCTTCGTGCCCGTTCCGATCTTTGTCATGTTCCTCGGTTGCCTCGTCACCGACTCGTGGGAACCCGGCAACGGGATCGCCCACCTTTCATCTCGTTTGACTCGCTCACGCCGTCTATCTTTTGCATCGGACTCTCAACGAGAAACCGGAACCGATATGTTGCCGTTGCATCATTTTCGGATCGTTGCCGTGGCACCTTTCCATTCCACCACGGTGACAAATGCTTCTTATCTTGTTAATTGTCAACCTTTTAATAATAATTGCATAAACTTGTTCATGTCATCCGCATCATGTTAACAACACTAAATGCTTAATTGTTGTTGCTTTAATAATTATTAAACATGCTCATGGGGATTTTCCGGATATGTTGTTGTTATTTTCCGGCCTCATTTAAATTGCCTAGTTAGTATAGTTTTATTATGCTTCACCTCTTGCCATGTTAAAACCCTTTTAATCTTGTCTTGTAAATAATGAGAGTTAACTAAATAATTAAATGTGGTGTTTCGTCAATATGCAACTCGTTGCATATTGATCTCCACTTAACTTGTAGTATTTGTTGTGCACTTTGCCATGCCATGCATATTTAAACCGGACATGCATCATACTTGTTTGTGCATCGTATGCCATGTTTATGATTTGTGTGTTTACCGTGTTGTTTCTTTCTTTCCGGTTGCTTCTCTTGTTAGCTTCGGTTTCGTTCCAGAGTTGTGAGGTTTCTCTCGTCAGTGTTGCTCCGTCTTCTTGGATCCGTTCTTCTCCCTCGTGGAATCCCAGGCAAGATGACCGAACCCGGATACCATTACTATCTTTGCCTATTGCTAGTAGTTCCGCTCTTTAGTTTTGCCTCGATGCCCATGTTCTTCTTGTCAGCCTCCTACTTGTAACCAATTGCCATGTTTAACCAACCTACCTATGCAAACCGTTGCTTGGCTAAGTACGCTTCGCTCAGCCCCTCTTATAGCATTGTTAGTTGCAGGTGAAGATTGAAGATGCTTGCTTCATGTTGAAGTTTGGTTGGGTTATATCACACTATATAAATGCTTAAAAATGAAATCATCTATATACTGGCAAGGGTGGAAGGCTAAGCCTTTTGCTTGGTGATTTGTTCCACTCATGCCGTTAGGAACCGTATAAACCGGTGTTATGTTCCTTGTTTATGCGTTCCTAACACGGTTGGGGTGTATGGGACCCCCTTGATAAACCGCTAAGTGCTAAGTCTTTTCCAGCAAGTCCCAACATTGGTACTATTTGCCTAATAACTAATAAAAACTTGCATGTGGACTAGCTATCCCTTTTATTTTAATTCAACCCCCAGGGCCAGTGCTCCACATGAGTGTTGGTCCGAAACGAGCAGACTGCGGGGCCACCTCAAGGAAACTTGAGGTTTGGTAAAAACCTGTAGGATGACTCATCCGGTCGTGTCCTGAGACCTAGATACGCGCAGCTACTATCAGGGTGACGACACGCCGGGAGGATTTGCTGGATTAGCCTTACCTTAGTTCGGTTTAACCTGAGCACGGGATTCCGAGAATACTCGGGTCTTCCCACCTATGGAGTTGCGACTTCGCGGATCGTGGGCTTGTGATGGGCCAAGTTGGAACACCCCTGCAGGGTTTGAACTTTCAAAAGCCGTGCCCGCGGTTATGTGGCAGATGGGAGCTTGTTAATTCCGGTTGTAGATAACTTGACACAATGTTTCAATACACTACCAGCGTGTGTACCGTGACTGTCAATTTCCGAATAGGGATTCGGGAGTTGAACACGGTGGGGTTATGTTTGACCGGCTTTAGTTAGGATCACTTCGTGATCATCTTTCGACCGAGGCACTTCTCTTCTCGCTCTCTTTTACATAAGTTAGTGCTAGTTGCTGCTGCAGACTCTTGTTGTTCCTTCACCTCTCGTTCTTTCTTCAGCCTTGTCCTCACCCAAGGCTTAAATAGTCTTGTTACCCGGGAACGGGATTGCTGAGTCCTCTGTGGCTCACAGTTACTTCACCACACCAGATGCAGGTTCAGCCGAGTTTGAGGCAGGAGCTGGTTCAGTGCTTCACCAGGAGCTCGTTGAAGAGTTTGTCCGTTTGCTTGTGACGTTTCGATGTTCAGTAGTGGTTTCTACTAGGATTAGATCCTGACCTGTGGCTTTATGTTGTTTTGGTATCTTTCTTTTGGATCTTCACCCGTAGTCGGGTTGGGATGTTTTGAATGATGTTATGCTTATGTAATGTATTGTGTGAAGTGGCGAGTGTAAGCCAACTATCTCCTTTGCATTTTAATCCCTCTTTTACATGAGTCGTGCAAAGATACCAAACTTGAGATCATTCTAGGATGGGCTTATATCTTTAAGTCGTGCCTCGACACGTAGGAGATATAGTCCCATCCTGGGCATTACAAGTTGGTATTCAGAGCCTTCTCCGACCTAGAAGTCCCCACTGATTGTTCGAATCGTTGACGGTTGAGTCTAGGCACACACTGAAAATGTTTTGAGTCCTATATTATATCGGAGAGTAGGATTTCTTTGCTTCTCATCCCCTTTCTCTCTGGTGAGGACTCCTGACGTCTACTTTTTTCTCTTCTACTTTCAAAAATTGCACCAAATTTTTTTTTAGGATCCCGCGAGTATTCTGGGATTGTTTCGATGTTCTTGTGACAAGGATATTGTTCTCGATGCCTCCTGTTCCCGAGGAGTTGAGCTTCGGGGTATCATTGACACAAGCATATCGCGGCAGTACTAAATACTTAAGACGGCCGACATCGAAAATCTCCCCTATACGGCCAGTGGCAAGATAACCCCGACATCACCCAGTACTGGGGAGGTAGTTCGAGAGTATTGCCATAGCTTGTTATAGTGGATGCTTTTCGAAGGTCCGAGGTAAACAGTTTCCGAGAAAGACTGGTTATGTGTTGAAGGATGGATACACCTGGATGTAGGTTTAGAGTTGATTGCGCGGTGCTTCCCGTGTATCCCCAACACCTGATTGCATAACTGGAAACTTTCGGAAATCTATAGGTGGGTTTATTCAGTAGTTCTAGGCATTCTTCCAACGGATGCACGATATGAAGTTTGGGGTTCTACATTGAGTGAAGTGGTTTTATGGACTTGTTCTGATCGGGAGTTGCATCTTAAAGGGTCCTTGGCTATGCTGATCCGGGGATTGCAAAACCCTTTTATAACATGTTCCATGAGCTTTCAGCACAAAGATGTCGAACGAAGCTTCTATCTTGTATTTGTTCTATCTGATCCTTGTTCCTTTTTATTTATCTTTTCTTCTCCCAAGTGGCTTCTCGTCAAGTTGATGTACCTACGGAATTCATTCATTCAATATCTACCCTTTGTTCTTGTTTTGATTCTGGTATTCGAGTTGCTTCGATGTCAAATGTTGATTCCATACCTTCTTAATCGGTGTTCTCATATTTCTATGAGACTGCTAATTCTTCTTCACCATCAAGATGGTCATGTTAAATTCTTTTCAACCGGTGTGCCTTCTCTTCAAGTTATTCCATACGGACGTCGTTGGGAAATCTGACGATTTGTCTGTTTCATTCATCCCAAGTTGTCTTTGTTTTCCCCACCCTCCCACCCTTCTTCTTCTCAGAGCAAGAATTCTCAAATGAAGTATCCATGTTATTCATGTGAGGTTTCTTCATTCTTTTGCTTCAATGTTCTTATCCGGTGATTATCGTGAAGATGCTCAAGAGCTTCTAGTTCATCATTCTCCGTTCTCGTTTCTTCTGCGGTGGATGTAATTCAAGATTTCGGTGTTGATCTTATCATTTTCCTCTTTTCATAATGCTTTCTTATTCCGGTGCACCAAGTAATCATTCTTCTTGCTATTCATATCCGGAGTGCTGAAGATTCATAATTCCATTCTTAATCCATTCAAGCTATTTTGAGGATTATCATCTTATTCAAGCCTTTTTAATTCAACCGGTGCAATATCTCTTAAGCAATCTTTCCCAACGGTGATTTCTTTGAGTGGGCCCTAACCCACAGGTCTTTTTCCAGGATCTTACCTGACTCTTATATCTTCTCTGGAGCTATACTCAAATTCTTTTCAAGCGTGACGTAAGAATGATTTCCATCAGTCACATGCCTTCTCCAAGATCGTTTTCAATTCTTGTTCATCATTGGTTCAACCTTTAATTCTTCATACCGGAGTGCCTCAACAATTCTTCATGCCATTCTCGTCTTCATTCTCAACATTTGGAGACCGGAGAAGTGTTCTCTTAAATCTTGGCCGTTCTCTCAAGATTCTTCATGAATTCTTTTCCTTGTGTTCCTCCGAAGGCCATCATTTCAGAATATTTCTTCGTTCTCAGTTTTCAACTTCGTCCTCCAAATATTCTTCATTGATGCCTCTTCGTTCGTCTCCATATTCTTACAGTGGTTCTTTCAAGATTACCCTTCCGTTGTTTTCATTTTAATTCATTTGTTCTTTCATAATCCTACCGGTGGTTCGTTGAATCCAAGCTTGTGCTAGATCTCTCTTTAATTCTTTGCAACGAGAATAAGTAGTATGCCAAATCCTTTGGTTGTCATCAATTTAAATTGGTGAAGGATATGCATAACATAAATCTTATTCTAGTTTCTTCCAAGAGGTTAATCTCTTTCTTCAGAGCTTGTTCATCATATCATATCCTTGGTTCTAAGTTGTTCATCTTGTTTTCCGGAGCTCCAAGTTATTTCAATTATATCATTTCAAAGCTCCATCTAATTCATCACATGCCTTGAATCTTATTCTTTTCATCTTTCACTTCTCATGCTTTCATTACCGGAGTTCTTCATGGTGGTTCATCATGTTTTAATTCATCCTCGAAGTCTTCATCAAGATTCTTGTTGGAGCTCATGCATTCTTCATCATGCATTCCAATTGCAATTCTTTCTACCTTATCTTTTCAGATGGTGTTATGTCATTCTTGACAATTCCTTCATGTTCATGATTCACGAGTTATCAAGAATGAGATATTTAAACCCATCATTTTTTCTTGTTCAGGAGATCTTTTCAACCTTCAATTTATTCATTGGAGTTATCTTGGGTTGTATTGCACCTAAAGCTATCCCTAAGGATTGTTGCTATTATGGTGCTTATAAATGATCCAAGTTCTTCATTTATCATTCCGGTGAGATAAGTTTTTCGTCTCCTTGTTGATCTCTATCCAATCAATTGTTTAAGTTAGTGGCTGGTTGTCACCTCTTAATTTCGAGATGTTTTTCATAAGCCCACAACGAGCTTATTCTTTCGTTGTTGATTTCCCAACAACTCCGTTCAACCCTTCTTCGTAAGGATGCTCTTTCAATTCATTTGCCGGAGAAGTTGTCTTTTCTTCTCTATTCTTTTCTTTCGTTGATCTATATGTTATTCTTTCATTCCGGAGGCATTGTGATGTTGCTCTCTTCAAACCATCATCTTGTTTCCTTTTCAAGATCATGTTCTTTTCTTTTCTAGTCCATTTAACCGGAGTGTTGTATTCTTCATTCAAGTTTCGTCATCTTATCCAGCTTTTGCCTCTCTTTTCAACCGGAGTGCTGTCTGAGTCCTTCTTAACCTTTGTGCCATTCTTTCATTATTTCAGAGGCAATATGTTGTTGTTTTCATCAAGTATCACTCCATCTCCTTAAGTTTTTGTTCATTTCCTTCCATTTTCAGACGGAGTGCTGTCCAAATTCTGTCATTCTTATTCCTTGGCTATACCATTGCAGTTTCATATTCTTTTGGTCCGTGAGCTCTTGTTTAATGTCTTTCAGCCTTCAAGGTTCTCATAATGCTCCTTGTCCCTCTTTGCTAACGGAGTATTTCATATTCGTTCATCTCCGTTGCTTTCTTTCTTTCAACTTGTTCAACCTCTCAAGGTTCGTGGTTTTCACTCGTCTGCCAAAGAAGCAACTTTGTTTTACCTCTTCCTCTTCCGTTTTTATCCGGTGATATCTCTAGGATCTCGGGTCGAGATCCTCTGTTAGTGTGGGAGAGTTGTGACGCCCGAGACCGACGTCCCAGAAGATTCCAGAAGAGTCCCGAAGATTCCAGATGTTCCAGGTTGCCCTTGTGTTTCTTTTGCTTGTGTTATTTATTTTTTGCATTGCATCATGCATCATGCCATCATCTCTTTATTTTTTTAGCAACCTAATAAATCGTGTGGACCTTCGGTCCATTTAAATCGAGGGAAGATGACTTCTCTTTATAACATATAAAAGCCTCCTAATATTTATGGAGCTATATTAAAATATTCCAATTGTTTGGAATCACCGTAACACACTTGCATATTTCCCCATGTCTTCCTTTTCTTATTCCTTGCTTCAAAAACCTTGCCAACATTTCTTTTCTCAGTTTTCGAGGTTCCTCAAAAACCCTCCAGCCTTTTTCTTTAATTCCTGACTTTTGGTGAGTCCAGTAAAATTAGTCTCATGCCCTAATTCTCTCCTAACCTTCTCCTCTCTTTTCTTTCTTCCTTTTTTTTCTTTTCTGTAATTCTAAGAGAAGAGGGCAGCAGCCCCTGCCTCTTGGGCCTCCCTCCTCTAGGCCCAAGGCCACTTCGGCCCAAACTCCCTCCGCACCGAACCCTAGCTCAGGCCGAGCGCTCCTCTCGTCCCGACCCCCGCCGCCAGCCTCGATCTCTGTCCCTCGTCCCGTTTCTCTCCCTCTCCTCGACCCCCCCAGCCGCCGCATCGTTCCTTCTCTCGCAGCCCGACCGCAGCGCCCGCGTCCTTCCCCGATTCCCTCAGCCGCCGCACTCGTCCCTCCGCGCCAGAGCCCCTAGGTCGCCTCTTCCTCCCGCGGACGCGGCTACCAGCGCGAGCGCCTCGGCCCCGACGTCCTCCGCGTTTTCCCCCGCGACGCCCGAGCCTCCTCTCCAGGGCGCCGCACCTCGCTCTCCTCCATGCGCGCCTGGCGCCCCGCTCCCTCCGGTCGGGCAGAGGCGCTGCCCCTGCCTCCGTCTCCTTCCAGGGCGCCGTCGCCCGTCCTGCGTCGAGCTCCTCAAGTCCAGCCTCGTCCGGCGCCCCGGCCACTGCCATCCGCCGCCGCCGCGCCATGGACGCCGGCCTCCACCTCGTCCTCCCGTGCGCCCCGGCTCCCTCGCCTCCGTCCCTGCCTTCTTCGCCAGCGGCCAGAACCCGCCGTGGTCGCCCCGAGCCCGACGGCCTCCTTCTTCGCCTCGCCAAGGAGCGCCGCTGCTCCTTCCGTTCGCCAGGGGCCGAGCCCCCGCAGCGCCGAGGCCGAGGCCCCGCCTCCGTGCACCACAGCAACCTGCTGCCGTCGTCTTCAGCGCCTGGCCAAGAGCTCCTCTGCTGGCCCCTCCACCGCCGTGTTTTGTTCGTTCTGCTGCTGCCGTGGCCTCGTGCAGCCCTTGTTTTGCTCCTGTGTTTGTTGTTGTTGTGTTGCCTGGCACTGTGAACTTGACAGATGACCAAACGACTACCGGCAACCCGACCAAGTACCCGACCAAGTACCTCTTCGAGACCAAAGATTCAAGTACCCCTACACGGCGAAACGACGAGTACCACTACTTCCACTACCATCGCAAACGGGAACCTCAAGTACCACGACGACCCGAACCGCTACGAACGTGCACGACTCCGAAACGAGAACGACTACATGTGACGACGATGCGTCAAGAACCACTACCGTCGACAAGACCGAGACCGGCAAGTTTCACGACGTGACAAGTACCTCTCCGAACGGGATGTGAACGACTACATGTGTACCTCCACGGGAACGACTACTTCCCTCTACGGCCGTGTACAACTACTTCCTCTACTTCCACTACGTCCCTCGACGATCTCGAACCGTCCCGAAACGAGTGTTTCGAAGGTATAACCCCGAGACGACCCCGTGGATGAACGCTTGTGCTTGTTGTGTTGTATGCAATGTCTCCCTTGTGTGCTTCGTGCCCATTCCGATCTTTGTCATGTTCCTCGGTTGCCTCGTCACCGACTCGTGGGAACCCGGCAACGGGATCGCCCACCTTTCATCTCGTTTGACTCGCTCACGCCGTCTATCTTTTGCATCGGACTCTCAACGAGAAACCGGAACCGATATGTTGCCGTTGCATCATTTTCGGATCGTTGCCGTGGCACCTTTCCATTCCACCACGGTGACAAATGCTTCTTATCTTGTTAATTGTCAACCTTTTAATAATAATTGCATAAACTTGTTCATGTCATCCGCATCATGTTAACAACACTAAATGCTTAATTGTTGTTGCTTTAATAATTATTAAACATGCTCATGGGGATTTTCCGGATATGTTGTTGTTATTTTCCGGCCTCATTTAAATTGCCTAGTTAGTATAGTTTTATTATGCTTCACCTCTTGCCATGTTAAAACCCTTTTAATCTTGTCTTGTAAATAATGAGAGTTAACTAAATAATTAAATGTGGTGTTTCGTCAATATGCAACTCGTTGCATATTGATCTCCACTTAACTTGTAGTATTTGTTGTGCACTTTGCCATGCCATGCATATTTAAACCGGACATGCATCATACTTGTTTGTGCATCGTATGCCATGTTTATGATTTGTGTGTTTACCGTGTTGTTTCTTTCTTTCCGGTTGCTTCTCTTGTTAGCTTCGGTTTCGTTCCAGAGTTGTGAGGTTTCTCTCGTCAGTGTTGCTCCGTCTTCTTGGATCCGTTCTTCTCCCTCGTGGAATCCCAGGCAAGATGACCGAACCCGGATACCATTACTATCTTTGCCTATTGCTAGTAGTTCCGCTCTTTAGTTTTGCCTCGATGCCCATGTTCTTCTTGTCAGCCTCCTACTTGTAACCAATTGCCATGTTTAACCAACCTACCTATGCAAACCGTTGCTTGGCTAAGTACGCTTCGCTCAGCCCCTCTTATAGCATTGTTAGTTGCAGGTGAAGATTGAAGATGCTTGCTTCATGTTGAAGTTTGGTTGGGTTATATCACACTATATAAATGCTTAAAAATGAAATCATCTATATACTGGCAAGGGTGGAAGGCTAAGCCTTTTGCTTGGTGATTTGTTCCACTCATGCCATTAGGAACCATATAAACCGGTGTTATGTTCCTTGTTTATGCGTTCCTAACACGGTTGGGGTGTATGGGACCCCCTTGATAAACCGCTAAGTGCTAAGTCTTTTCCAGCAAGTCCCAACATTGGTACTATTTGCCTAATAACTAATAAAAACTTGCATGTGGACTAGCTATCCCTTTTATTATAATTCAACCCCCCCGGGCCAGTGCTCCACATGAGTGTTGGTCCGAAACGAGCAGACTGCGGGGCCACCTCAAGGAAACTTGAGGTTTGGTAAAAACCTGTAGGATGACTCATCCGGTCGTGTCCTGAGACCTAGATACGCGCGGCTACTATCAGGGTGACGACACGCCGGGAGGATTTGCTGGATTAGCCTTACCTTAGTTCGGTTTAACCTGAGCACGGGATTCTGAGAATACTCGGGTCTTCCCACCTTGTGAGTTGCGACTTCGCGGATCGTGGGCTTGTGATGGGCCAAGTTGGAACACCCCTGCAGGGTTTGAACTTTCGAAAGCCGTGCCCGCGGTTATGTGGCATATGGGAGCTTGTTAATTCCGGTTGTAGATAACTTGACACAATGTTTCAATACACTACCAGCGTGTGTACCGTGACTGTCAATTTCCGAATAGGGATTCGGGAGTTGAACACGGTGGGGTTATGTTTGACCGGCTTTAGTTAGGATCACTTCGTGATCATCTTTCGACCGAGGCACTTCTCTTCTCGCTCTCTTTTACGTAAGTTAGTGCTAGTTGCTGCTGCAGACTCTTGTTGTTCCTTCACCTCTCGTTCTTTCTTCAGCCTTGTCCTCACCCAAGGCTTAAATAGTCTTGTTACCCGGGAACGGGATTGCTGAGTCCTCTGTGGCTCACAGTTACTTCACCACACCAGATGCAGGTTCATCCGAGTTTGAGGCAGGAGCTGGTTCAGTGCTTCACCAGGAGCTCGTTGAAGAGTTTGTCTGTTTGCTTGTGACGTTTCGATGTTCAGTAGTGGTTTCTACTAGGATTAGATCCTGACCTGTGGCTTTATGTTGTTTTGGTATCTTTCTTTTGGATCTTCACCCGTAGTCGGGTTGGGATGTTTTGAATGATGTTATGCTTATGTAATGTATTGTGTGAAGTGGCGAGTGTAAGCCAACTATCTCCTTTGCATTTTAATCCCTCTTTTACATGAGTCGTGCAAAGATACCAAACTTGAGATCATTCTAGGATGGGCTTATATCTTTAAGTCGTGCCTCGACACGTAGGAGATATAGTCCCATCCTGGGCATTACAGAAGTTTTGGCAAGTGTAGGACGTGGTGTGCGTAGATGACAATTGGGATCCACTTGTCAATAAAGGCAGAGGCAAAAAATTTGGAGATATTTTCTCTGCACAGGTGGAATCGAACCCGAGCGGAACAGCTGTCGGGTAGTGTCACTCGGCCACTGGGCTAGTTCAGTTGTTTCGTTACTAATAAGGCACTTCCTCAGGTGGTCGGATCTCCTCCTGCGCCTTTGTGCGCTCGCCGCGACGCCGCTGTCTGCCATTGTGAACATGCTGAACAAATGAGAGGAATCTGGGGAGGACTGTACGTGGAGACGCGGACAGTCGGGACCCACCAGGTCTATGGCCGTACGCAAACAAGTGCCTCATCAGAAAAATACTTCCTCCTAATGCTATACTGACGTTGGGGCCCACGGGTTTGACAACATAGTTACATTTTTTTTAGGTGCTTCAACGTAGTTACTATAGGAGATAAATTCACAACAAAGCCGGGGAGCTGGCAGGTATCATTTATTATCATCGGGGCAGCAAGTATCAGCTGGGTTTTGGGCTGCCCCGTCTAGGCTTTCTTTTTTAACATGCGCAGCCCACGACCTCGGATGGGAGGTCCATAGGCATGTTTGTATTTGCTTGAGGGCCGTCATTTATCGACCGGCCTATGGACCTCCCATCCGAGGTTTTATTTTTCCTGAAACATCGGCAGCCCAAATTTATGTATTTTTTTGAAGAAAACGCAGAGTTATTTTCAATAACTTGCTGCGCCCACCCCAACATATATAACAAAATGTTCAGCCCCTGTTTATTTTTTAATAACTTGCTGCGCCCACCCCATCATTATACCTAGAATCAGCCCAGCAAAATTGTGTATTTCGAGAAAGTGCAAATGGCCTGTATTTTTTTAGGAAAAACATAAATGGGCCGCATGGACGCTACATTATTTGTTCACCCAGCCCAGCTAATGGACTGTGATGTAAAAAAATCAAATGGACTGTAAATTCTTCCCCGCAAGAAAAAAAGACTGTAAATTCTGAAAAAATGGGTTGAATACGTGTCACATTTTTGGAGGCTGAAATGTGGGCCAATAGGCCGAAGCCAATGCAAGTCGTTGTCAACTTAGTCAAAAATGATTCTGACATCGTTAGCCGTTGGATTTACATCCAACGACCGGCATCCATCTTCAATCTCTCCTCTTCTTCCTACAGCACCGCCGGGACCACCTGCTCACGCCTCCAGCTGCTAGCAGCTCTGCTTAGCACGCTTCGCTGTGAAGCGCTACTCCACCATTGGCCAGGTCATCCCTCCACCCCTCCACACCTCCTGTTCTTCTCCACCGACTGCCGAACCAAACCGCACCAGAACCAGTTAACCCTCGTACACCTCTCCGTCTGCGACTCTACTCCCGCGTCTTCCCATCTCCGACTCGTTGCTGTCCGGGGCCTCGCCGTCGTCCACCACCTTGGATGCGCTCGGCGCGGAGTGGTCAATGTGGCCAACGAACAACACCTGTGCGTGGAGAGGCTGACAGCTGGGTCCACGGCCGCATGCAAGGAAATGCCTCCTTATTACGCGCAAAATAATGATTGCTCCACCTGACAGCTGGGACCCACCGGAAGGGCCTCTGTATTTCGCGAAAAAAAATGTTCCCATCGCTGATAGGTGGGACCCACCAGCTATATCTTCGCACGCAAGGAAGTGCCTCCTTATTACGCACAAAAAATGAATACTCCCCTGCTAGTTGGGACCCACCTTGGTGGGAGGCTGACTTGTGGGCCTACTAAGTTGACGGGGACGGAGTGTTTTGTCAACTTAGTCAATATGAACGATTCTAGCTCCAGTGACCGTACGATGTCCATCCAACGGCCATAGTGCTTCTTCAACCTCTGGTCTTCTTGCTCCAGCCGCCCAAAGCAGTGCCACTCGTGTTGCATGCTTCTGCCTCCCGTGGCCGGCTGTGCTACCGCGGAGGCCTCACCGCCCCCTACTATTACCACCGTTGGTCAGGCCCTGCGACGACGGCAGCCTCACACTACAGCCGAACCAGTGAACCCTCGTACTCCTCTCCGCGCGGGCTTCCACTGCCGCATCTTCCCCGGCTCCGTGTCATCCCTTTCATAGGCCTCGCCGTCGTCCACCGCCCTGGTGCTCTCAGCGCGGTGTGGTCAACGTGGTCAAGGAACGGCTTCCATCGGACGTGGACTGTACGTGGAGAGGCTGACAGCTGGGTCCACGACGGCAGCAAGGAAGTGCCTCCTTATTACATGGAAAATAATGATTCCTCCACTTGACAGCAGGGACCCACCGGACGGGCCATCTTATTTCGTGAAAAAAATGTTTCCCCCCTGACTGCTGGGACCCACCGGACGGGCCACCGTATTGCATGAAAAAATC
>LR738712.1:630472788-630500992 GCA_902687465.1 Secale cereale
AGCAACGCTCACTGTTCATGCAGAGGCAGCATCGATCGGCTTCAGTTAGCAGCAGTAGCAAGGAATCGCTCGATCGGGTGCAGTTAACAGCCATCGATCGATCGCTCGGGTTCAGTAACACGTAGCCTGCAGTGCAATCGCTTAGGTTCAGTTAGAGCCCAACGCCTCGCTCGGGTTCAGTTAGAGCCCAACGCCTCGCACCCACGCGCATGCGTGTACGAGAGAAACGCGCATCGCTCGGCCCCGACCACCCACCGTAACCGGAAACACCCCGATATTTTCCTCGCCCTCGCTTCTACCACGGTTTTTTCCGTCATGGAAGGCCCAAAGAATGTCATGCAGCTGCGTCTCCGGCACGCCCAGGACGAAAAGCCCATTTTCTATCATGATTTTTTGTCATAGAAGTAGGATCCCACGATATCTATGATGATACCGGCTTTGTCACAATTATCGTCATAGAAGTGTCATAAGTATGACAGAAAAAAGTTTCGTTCGGCCCAAAATGCCACGGATGTGTCTTTTTTTTGTAGTGCATTAAGCAAGATGACATGATGTATAGGGATGAACTCAAGCAATATGATATAAACCCCATATTTTTATCCTCGATGGCAACAATACAATACGTGCCTTGCTGCCCCTACTGTCACTGGGAAAGGACACCGCAAGATTGAACCCAAAGCTAAGCACTTCTCCCATTGCAAGAAAGATCAATCTAGTAGGCCAAACTAAACCGATAATTCGAAGAGACATGCAAAGATATCAAATCATGCATATAAGAATTCAGAGAAGAACCAAATAATATAAATAGATAATCTTGTTCATAAATTCACAATTCATCGGATCTCGGCAAACACACCGCAAAAGAGTATAACATCGAATAGATCTCCAAGAACATCAAGGAGAACTTTGTATTGAGAATCAAAGAGAGAGAAGAAGCCATCTAGCTAATAACTATGGACCCGAAGGTGTGTGGTAAACTACTCACGCTTCATCAGAGAGGAAATAGTGTTGATGTAGAAGCCCTTCGTGAGCGATTCCCCCTCCGGCAGATCGCCGGAAAAGGTCCCAAGATGGGATCTCATAGGTACAGAAGGTTGCCGCAGTGGAAAAGTGGTTATGTCGCTCTCCCTGATGTTTCTAGGGTATAAGAGTATATATAGGCGAAAGAAGTACGCCGGTGGAGCTACAAGGGGCCCACGAGGGTGGGGGCGTGCCTACCCCCTGGGCACGCCCTCCTGCCTCGTGGCCTCCTCGTGGAGTTATAGACTTTAACTCCAAGTATTTTGGATTGCTTTCGGTCCAAGAAATATCATCGCGAAGGTTTCATTCCGTTTGGACTCCGTTTGGTATTCCTTTTCGGCAAAACTCTAAAATAGAAAGAAAAAAACAGAAACTAGCATTGGGACTCCGGTTAATAGGTTAGTCCCAAAAATAATATAAAAGAGCATATTAAGGCCCATTAAACATTTTTTTTCCTATTTCAGTGTTTCGCAGAAAAGGAATATCAAATGGAGTCCAAACGAAATGAAACCTTCGAGAGAGTCGTTTTTGGAACAAATACAACACCGAAGACTTGGAGTACATGACAGGGAAGAAACGAGGCGGCCACGAGGGCAGGGGTGCGCCCCCACCCTCGTGGGCCCCCTGATGCTCCCGTGACGTGCCTCTTCCTCCTATATATATCCACATACCATGAAAACATCGGGGAGCACCACAAAACCCTAATTCCACCGCCACAACCTTCTATACCCGTGATATCCCATCTTGGGGCCTGTTCCGGAGCTCCACCGGAGGGGGCATCGATCATGGATGGCTTCTACATCAACACCATAGCCTCTCCGATGAGTTGTGAGTAGTTTACCAGAGACCTTCGGGTCCATAGTTATTAGCTAGATGGCTTCTTCTCTATCTTTGGATCTCAATACAAAGTTCTCCTCGATCTTCTTGGAGATCTATTAGATGGAATTATTTTTGCGGTGTGTTTGTCGAGATCTGATGAATTGTGGGTTTATGATCAAGATTATCTATGAACAATATTTGATTCCTCTCTGAAATCTTTTATGCATGATTTAAATATCTTTGCAAGTCTCTTTGAATTATCAGTTTAGTTTGTCCTACTAGATTGATTTTTCTTGCAATGGGAGGAGTGCTTAGCTTTGGGTTCAATCTTACGGTATCCTTTCCCAGTGACAGCAGGAGCAGCAAGGAACGTATTGTATTGTTGTCATTGAGGATAAAAAGATGGGGTTTACGTCATATTGCATGAGTTTATCCCTCTACATCATCTCATCTTCCTTAAGGCGTTACTCTGTTCTTATGAACTTAATACTCTAGATGCATCCTGGATAGCGGTCGATGTGTGGAGTAATAGTAGTAGATGCAGAATCATTTCGGTGTACTTGTCACGGACGTGATGCCTATATACAATGATCATGCCTAAATATTCTCATAACTATGCGCTTTTCTATTAATTGCTCGACAGTAATTTGTTCGCCCACCTTAGAAATCTGCTATCATGAGAGAAGCCACTAGTGAAACCTATGGCCCCCGGGTCTATCTTCCATCATATAAATCTTCCATCAACTATTTATCTTTACTTTACTTTTACTTTTACTTTGCAATCTTTACAATCTCTATAACAAAAGTACCAAAAATATTATCTTATTATCTTTACCAGATCTCACTTTTGCAAGTGGCCGAGAAGGGATTGACAACCCTTTATCGCGTTGGTTGCAAGGTTCTTATTTGTTTGTGTAGGTACGAGGGACTCGCGCGTGGTCTCCTACTGGATTGATACCTTGGTTCTCAAAAACTAAGGGAAATATTTATGCTATTGTGCTACATCACCCTTTCATCTTTAAGGGAAAAACAACGCAAGCTCAAGAGGTAGCAAGAAGAAATTCTGGCGCCGTTGCCGGGGAGATCTACGCAAAAGTCATATACCAAGTATCCATCACAAACACTTATCCCTCGCATTACATTATTTGCCATTTTCCTCTCGTTTTCCTCTCACCCACTTCACCCTTGCCGTTTTATTTTCCCTTTTTTCGTTTGCCTCTTTTCGCTTGCTTCTTGTTTGCTTGTGTGTTGGATTGCTTGTTCGTCACTATGGCTCAAGACAATACCAAATTGTGTGACTTTTCCAATACCAACAATAATGATTTTAGTAGCACTCCGATTGCTCCTATTATCGATGATGAATCTTGTGAAATCAATGCTGATGTGTTAAACCTTGTTATGAAACATCATTTTTCCGGCTTTCCTAGTGAAGATGCCACTACCCATCTAAACAACTTTGTTGATTTGTGTGTTATGCAAAAGAAGAGAGATACAGATAATGATATTGTTAAATTGAAGCTATTTCCGTTTCCGCTTAGAGATCGTGCTAAAACTTGGTTCTCTTCTTTGCCTAGAAATAGTATTAATTCGTGGAATAAATGCAAAGATGGCTTTATCTCTAAGTATTTTCCTCCCACTAAGATTATCTCTCTTAGGAACAATATTATGAATTTTAAGCAACTTGATCATGAGCATGTTGCACAAGCTTGGGAGAGGATGAAATTAATGATACGTAATTGCCCTACACATGGTTTGAACTTATGGATGATTATACAAAACTTTTATGCTGGATTGAATTTTGCTTCTATAAATCTTTTAGATTCGGCCGCGGGGGGCACTTTCATGGAAATCACTTTAGGAGAAGCTACTAAATTCCTAGATAATATTATGGTTAATTACTCCAATGGCACACAGAAAGATCTAGTAGTAAAAAAGTACATGATATTGAAGAGATTAGTGTTTTTAGTGGAAAGATGGATGAACTTATGAAATTATTTGATACTAAGAGTGTGTATACTGATCCTAATGATATGCCTTTGTCCAGGTTGATTGAGAATAATAATGAATCTTTGGATGTGAATTTTGTTGGTAGGAATAATCTTGGTAACAATGCATATAGAGGAAACTTTAATTCTAGGACTTTCACTAGTAATTCCTCTAATAATTATGGCAATTCCTACAACAACTCTTATGGAAATTTTAATAAGATGCCCTCTGAGTTTGAAACTAGTGTTAAAGAATTTATGAATTCGCAAAAGAATTTCAATGCTTTGCTTGAAGAAAAATTGTTTAAGGTTGATGAGTTGGCTAGGAACGTGGATAGAATTTCTCTTGATGTTGATTCTTTGAAACTTAGATCTATTTCACCTAAGCATGATATCAATGAGTCTCTCAAAGCCATGAGAATTTACATTGATGAGTGCAAAGAAAGAACCGCTAGGATGCGTGCTGAAAGAGATTGCTTTGTGAAAGTGTGTTCTTCTAGTTTTCATGATAATAATGATGAAGATCTAAAAGTGATTGATGTGTATCCTATTAAATCCTTCTTTTCTAATATGAATCTTGATAAAGATGGGACTGGAGATGAGTCAACTCACTACACCACAACACTTGATTGGGGGCAGTTAACTGCCGGGAGAAATGACTGAACAAGGGCAATGAACTGTCGGGACAGTTGTTACTGTCGTTACAAATACCTCAAGGCACAGAAACTGTCGTTAGAACCTGAGAAATGAGGGCACACGCACTGCCAGTAGATTGGAGGGCATATTATCTGTCGGGATAACTAAATCTTGGCACATTTCCTGCCGGGGGACCATCTTGGCGCGAAATAGTATATTGGGCCTAAGCGTGCGCTAAGAGGGGAAAGGGCGCGAGAGATGGAAATTTTGGCCCGAAAGAGCTGCAGACGCGCCGGCCCACCCACAGGTCCCAGGCCACAGCCGCCCCCAATCGACTTCCTGATCTATCCGTGCGGTTGTGCCCTCAACCAGACCGCAACCACCGCCGCCGCCCCCAAATCGACTTCCCGATCTACCGTTTGGTACTCTAGTAGTGCCCTCGACCAGACCGCCACCGCCGTCGGCCGCCATCCACTCAACCACTACCGCCATCACCCCCAACCACCCCATCGCCGTGGACCACCCTCCACCCTAGCACTGCCACCGTCGCCCCTAACCGCCCCATAGCAGCGCCACCGAGCACCCTACTGACGCGGACCACCACTTGGCGCCGAGCCACTCCACCGGTGACCACCTGCCTCCGCCTTCCATTGCCAACACACTATGGTGGATCCCTCTGCACCACTCTGCGATGCGTGCCACGGGGCAGAATCTCACCATTTCAGGGAGGGCGCAAAGACCGCTGGTATATGCGGCGCGCGCGAGGAATATCATGTTGCCCTCATTTTTCTTCTACTGCTTTTTCCCTAGATGATGTTCTTGATGCTACTACTTTTCTTAATGATCCTCGTGCAGTCAATGGAGCCAGGAGTTCTGGGATTGGTGAGGGCAATAGTCTTGGAGTTTGTGGACTATTTTCTTATGAGAGAAGAACAAGTAGTTAAGTCGAATCAGTGGTGGTTCTGTTGATTACTCTGATGTACTATTTGTATTGCCTGTAGGTGAGGGTTTTGATTTAATCCTTCTGAACCCCAATGAGGCTGATAGCCTAAATAAATCTTTGGTGACTGACTTCTATAACTATTGTATTTAGCCTTATGTTGCATCAAGGGCAAACAAGTGCTATTTGGTCTGAGTTTTGCTTTCCCATATTGTAGAGTGCTTGCTTGTAGGACTACATTTCTAAAAACAAGTAAATATTAAGATTAGATGGATGCATATTGGCTATTCACACTGGTACAATTAGACACTGTTAACTTAAATATAGCTCTAGTAAAAACACTTGTTGAATTGTCATAACCATGGCGTTAGGATTCTTAAAGTCGGAGTTCAGTTTTTAGCACCCTACTGAGATGCTAATGTAGATCGCAGTGTTCGCATTAGAAATATTATCTCTTAGTAGGACAAATGTAGATGGAACACTCGTTCATGCAAATCAGAAACCAAAATGTGTGCCTCTTCCTTCCATTTCTCATTTACATGCTTATCTACTTGACATCTAATGCGTCAATTATAATGTGCCATAAATTTTGTTTTCAGGAACAAGAATGGAAAAAGGAAGTGACAAAAACTATGCTGAAGCATGAGAGCGAAGAGGCTAGTGAAGCTTATTGCAAGGAATGATGCGGATTTTGGACGGTTTGGGTCCTTTAACTTTTCAAATATAAATGAAGATTTTGCAGGCTGGGCCAGTCAGCGACAAACTAAAAGTAGAAAGGTGACATAAGATGCCTCAGTTTGGTTACTGCATCTATTATAAAACTGCATCTATTACTTCAGTTTTGAGGCACTTTGATTCATTCTTTACTTTAGTATTGATGCAACTTTTGACATCATATTTTTTGTTATTTGTATAGCACTGCATAAAAGCATATTTTTGAATTAAGTCGAGTTCTTAGGGCCCAAACGACTAGTGATGTTGAGGACAAATACATGGAAAAAGTAGGAATGCAACCACAAGCAAGCTCAGGAGGTAATATACATATTTCTCTTGGCTATTGCCATGTGATACTATTTCTTTGTTGTTTGACATATAATTGTTATCTTGATAAATATGGAAGGACCTCAAAGCCTCTCAATCATTTTTTTGACTGTGTAAAGCCATCATTGATTTTTGTTCTTTGTATAATACCTTATAAGATGTACTAATGTATATTTGTTGGTAGGAATAATGTGTGATATTATGGGTTTGTCTTGAGTGTCTGTGTCAAAAAAATTAGACTTTTTCATGACTTGATATTCACAGATGTATGTCAAAAATATAAATTGGTCCAATATATACTATCCCTATCTCATTTATCTTTTAGTTATTTCTACAGAAAGGTTTACAAAGTGAATTCACTACTACTTGAAGTCTTGTGTATGGAAGGGAAATAGGATATTCTGCTCACTGTGTACTAATCACAACATATGTGTAGATGCTCTGCTCATTCTGATTCATGCTGCTACTTAATTATAAGCGCTTCTTTTATGATCTTCTATGTTATGCAAATAATGTGATAATTTAGCAGCCTACTTTCATGGCTTTGGTTGTCACTTGAAAAACTATAAGTGGAAGTGTTCTGTTGTTCTCCTCTTAACTAGATGTAGAATTATAAGGAACAAGCTCATGTACAAATGTCTTTTTTTGTGAAAAGCTCATCTACAAGATGTCAAAGTATAATGAAGTAACAAGCTTGTTTTCTTTGTGTCGGGGGAAACTGTCCACCACGAGCACCTGTGGGACCGGAGCCCCTTGTTCGTGCGGTAAGGGAGCGGAGGGAGCACAAAGAGCAGATCGTGGAGAGCACGCGGGCAGTTTACCCAGGTTCGGGCCGCGATGGACGCGTAAAACCCTACTCCTGCTTGATTGTATTGAGTTGGGGAGCTCGGGAGCTTGAAGAACTAGCTACACCGAGCGAATGAGTGGTCTAGGTTCCGAACCCTTTCTACGTTGTGCATGGGCCTCCTTTTATAGCTCAAGGGGTCACCGATAGGTGTCAACGTAGAAGAAGGGGTAAAAACGTAACTTTGGTGGTAGTTGTAACAGTGCGGGAACAGTGGAAGAACAGTGCATGAACAGTGGTCATCACCTACTTTGACAGTGGGGGACAAGAGCATTAAATGCCCGTCGCCGTCGACCCCAAAAGCGCCCGCCCTTGCGTCTCCGTTTGCCACGGTGATAGCTTTATCACCGTGGAGTGCCACCGTGTCCCCCAGGCTGCACAGCCATCCGCCACGCGTCCCTGGAATGGCCCCAGGGCGACGCGTGGTTCGATGAGCTGGAGCGCGGGCACACAGCGTAACTCTCCCCGGCAAGCACCTTGCCGGGGCCTTGACCTTGCCGGGCCCGGAAGCTTGTCGGGCTCTGAAGCTTGTCGCTCCCCGGGCCCTGCCGGGGCGCATGCTGCGCCGAGGCATGTCTCCTGAAATGCGGTCTTCTGGTCTTCCTGGCAAGCTCCTCTTGCCAGGGTCTTGTGCTAGTGAGGTAATCTTGAGCCTGGGACGGCCTTCCCGGCAAGCTTCACTTGCCGGGGCCTTGAGCTTCTGTCTTGTATACTTTGTTTTTGAATGGCTTTATATGGGGCAGAAAGGTCTCCGGCAAGCACGTGGTAGGCCCTGCCGCGGGAAGCTGCTACTGCCCGTGCACCAGTTGGGGTACTGAGGTACCCCTACCTTAGTACACCGACAGGAGCCCCCGGGCCTGGGCCACACACGGTGCCGAGCGCTGTTGGGCCAGGCCCAAAACAGTGCACGGGCACGCGTGGCCCACGGCACGCCGAATCCACTTCCGCATCCGCCGCGCCCCTCCGTAACGGCACGCGTCGATTGCGGCGTCGTGCGAGGGAACGTGGCCACGTTCTTTAATGGGAAATGCGGAGCGTCCCCCACTTCCCCCTTAAAAGCAGAGGAAGCAGGGGCCGTTACCTTACTTCGTCTTCATTGCTTCTTCCATCTCCAGAAATTCCCCTTTGCGCTCCGACTCCACACCTCCTCCGCCGTCTTCCGCATCTGCGGCGCCGCCGGATTCTTCGCTCTCCCCTCCTCGCCGCCTCCGCCATGGCCCCGAAGACCGAGAAGGCGAAGGCGGAGAAGACTAAGAAAGAGAAATCCGAGCAGGCGGCGAGGCTTGCTCTTCTGCGGAAGAGGAATGTCGTCTTCGCGCCAAGGCTCAGCGCGCGGGAGCTCTGGAACAAGTATTACTTGTTCTGGGCCAAGGAGACCAAGGCGCACCCTCGGACCAGAGCTTATCCCGCCGCCGCCAAGGATCTGTACCCCGGCGGGTATTTCTTCTTCGCTGTTTTCTTCCACTGCGGCCTTTGTCCTCCCTTTTCTGAATTTTTCTGCGACATCATGAACACCTACAACCTCCACCTTCTAGACTTCACCCCCAACGCCATCCTCATGATGGCGGTTTTCGCACATCTGTGCGAAAACTATATAGGGATCTATCCGAATGTAGCGCTGTTTAGGCATTTCTTTACGCCTAGAGTAGAGGCCGGCGCTCCCCTCTCCGGAGGAATCTCTTGGGTCTTCCGCTTGAAAAAAAAGGAGTCCTATCTGCAAGGGGAGCTCCGCGGCAAGTGGGAGGAGTGGCGCGCGGATTGGTGCTGGATAGTAGAGGACGAGCCGCAGCCTTTCACCGCGCCGCGCACAACAGCCATAGTGCGCGGCAGGGACTGGAGCGAGCTGGACTCGGACGACATCAAGCTCAACGTCACCCTTGTCAGAATTCTTCGTCTCCGGGTAGCTAAGTTGACCATGGGAGAAGTAGGAGCAGACTTCCTTCGCCGCCGCATCGCCCCTCTACAGGAGAGGAAGAGGCCAGCATGGGAGTACGGCAATGCGGCGGACATAATGAGACTGCGCCCCGGACTGAATTTCAACTTCACGTTGCTGGAGCTGAAGGGGATGGTCCAGGAACTTTTTAAGCATGACCTGGCCCACCCAGAGTGGTTTAGAGCTCCCCGGGGAGTGGTGCCCCTCTGCAACAGCACGGCCCGAGATCCCCTACGCGCAATGATGCCCGCATGCGACTCGCATGGCGTGGATCCAACATGGATAGCGCCCAAGCCAGACGCCATCATGAGCTTCTTCGACAACTTGGTGGAGGTGCCGAAGAACAAGGAGGAGATCAAGGGGCTCACCCGGGACACCACTGACCGGGAGATTGCCTATATAGCTTCCCGGGTAGAAGAGGCCGCCGCAGCGGCAGGGGAGTTTGGGTTCACGGTTGAAGAGGCAGAGGCTGCGGAAGCGTCCTGCCAAGCAGAGGAGGCGGAGATCCGCAGGCTGCTGAAGCTCCCGCCCGACGAGCTCGCCGGGGTCCCCTCTCTGAGGCATGCTGGGATCCCCGGGATCGTGACTGAGGCCGCCGCGAGGGGCGACGTTGCCGGGGGAAGCAGAGGCGCCGGAGGGAGCGGAGGCGCCGGAGGGAGCACGGCCGCAGGGCAGGGCGCTGGGCCCAGCAAGCCGGCCGAGGAGGAGGAGGAGGACGCCGGGGCCGGCGAGGACTCCGATGGGTCTCTGGGGCTCTACAACGACGACGCCTCCTCGTCATCGGAGACCTCCCCGCCTCGGGCAAGTCCCAGGCGATCTCCGCTGAAGCACCTCCGCAAGGCGACGACGGCGACGAGGGCGCAGGCGCCCCGACAACAACCAGCTCGCCGGGCGGCGCGAGCTACCCGGGGGAGCCAAGCTGCGACGGGAGCGCCCGGCGCACCAACCGCGGCGGAGGCGCCCCGCACACAGGCTACGGCGGAGGCGCCCCGCACGTCAGCGCCAAGTGGAGGAGGGTCTTCACAGAGCGGAGCAGCTGCTCCGCCTGCTCCCCGGGCCTCGGCGTCCACAGGGGCCGGGTCTTCGCAGCCCCCAGCCCCGGGGACTACCAAGCGCCCGAGGGAGCCTTCCCCTCCTGCTCCTCGCGCAGACGCGCTTCAGGTGGAGTTTGATTTCTCCGCCCTCAGCGACGACGACGAGGAAGAGGAGTAAGTGCTTGAAGTTTCGCATTTTCTTTAATTTTGTCTTGATCCTTTCTTGGACGATTCTGATTCTTGCTTCTTGCTTTGATTTCAGGACCCTGGCCCAGCGAGCGGCGAAGAAGGCCAAGGTTCCCGTCGTCGAGGTCGAGGACGACTCGCCCGTCGCGGTGACAGGGGACATGCCAGCGACGAGCTTGCCGGACCCGAGCGCTGCTCCGAGGAGCAGCCCCCAGCGCAGCCCCCAGCGTAAGTCTGGTTTTTGATTCTTCCGCTCGTCGGGCGCGCTTGAGGATTTTGTCTTGTACTAACACCTTATTGTTCTGTTTTGTCTTGATTGTCTTGTGCAGAGGTGGAGCCGCAGCCACAGGGGCGTCCGGAGACCACTCCCGAGGAGCCGCAGGTCCCGCCGTCCCCGCCAAGGACGAACTCTCCGGCGAGGGAGAGCGCTCCGCCAAGGGCGGGTACTCCGCCAAGGGCGAGCAGCCCGGCGAGGGCGGCCACCCCGCCAAGGGAGAGCTCCCGAGCGAGGGAGCCCGTCGTCGACGAAGTCCGCCAAGGTAAGTCTTGTAACCTCGTCTTCTTGGGCTTGTCTTTTTTTTGGATATTTGCTTGAACTTCTTCTTTTTCTTCTTCTTCTAGATCCTCCTCCCCCAGAGCAGATGGAGACGGAGATCGTCGTCGAGGAGGAGGGCGCGCGGGGCGACGGCGGCAACGCCCCTGTCGTCGAAGACACGGCGGGAGCCGCCGAGCCCGCTGTGGAGGAGACTGTCCCGACCGCAGACGCAGCGGCCGGGGAGGGGGACGGCGACCGCACTGCCGGCCCAGAGGCGGCAGGAGCGTCGGGCGCTGCACCGGCCGCCGACCCCTCCGCTGGAACGGAGCAGTCCGCCTACTACCTTGAGGCTCCCAACGGCGTCTTCATCCAAGTGCCGTGGGGATCCTCGTTGCGAGCCCCCGAGGAGGGAGAGGCCTTCGATGGGGAGGTTCTCGCCTCCGCGGGGCTGAAGATCGTCGAGGCGCCTGGCGGGGGCGACGAGCCCGAGGAGGAGAAGTTGCTCCACCGGCTCCTGGCCCTTTACCGGGCCAGGCAGGCGAAGCTTGAATCTCGGGAGGCCCTCACCGCCAAGGCCGCAGCTGACATGGAGAAACGCGCCGCGGAGCTCCGCGCCATCAACCAGGCGGCCCTCCGCGACGTGGCGGAGGAGCGCGAGCGTCTTGCCGGGGAGTACCAGGAGTGGCTCTTGGAGAAAGCCGAGGCCGAGGAGCAGCAGCGACTCGCCGGAGAAGCGTTGTCCCGGCGAGAAGGAGAGCTCACCCAACGGAAGATCAACCTCGACGCCCACGAGGAAGACCTTACCGCCCGGGAGCAGGCCCTTGGCGGGGAACTGAAGGAAGCGAAAGCTGCCGCAGCCACTGCGGAGACCGCCAAGAAGGACCTCGAGGCCAAGGTTGCGCAGCTAGAGGAATTCCTGAGGGCGAGCACGGAGAGGGTCACCGCGCTCAACATAGAGCACGAGAAGGATGCCCACACTAACTCTGAACTCCAGGTGCGCCTTTCCAAGCAAGGCGACGAGCTGAAGGCCGCCAAGGACTCGATCGCAGATCTGGAGCTGAAGGTTTCCACGCTGAAGGACTCTCTTGACGCCGTCCGGGACCGCGAAACCAAGCTGAAGGACGAGCTCCGCAAGGAGCGAGGCTTGGTGGAGAGTGCCACCACAGCAGCCAACAACTTCCGCCAGACCGTCGAGGTATGGACTGAAGATCTGGTGGCTTCTGCAGCTAGCATCGACAAGGAGCTGATGGCGCTGAGGGTTGAGCATCTCATTTACTCTCCGGATCCAAACCTCCCCCACAGCGCCAAGCTCAGTCTCTTCTTCAGAGGGATCGCGCCGGCACTTGCAAATCTTCAGAAGAAGCTCCCCACGCAACTGGCCGAGGAGTCACGCCAGCTCTGCGCGGGAACCTTGGAGCGCGTCCTGACGAAGATAGTGTACCGCAATCCGGGCATAAACCTCGTCAACGTTCTCCGCAGCTTGCCGGCCGACGCGGATATGGAGGCGCTGAAGGCGCAGGTCGCCCACATTATCGCCAAGGTGAATAAGATCTCCAGGATTGAAGGCGACCGCGTGGATTAGGCCTCCTTTTCTTTATCTCTTTTGTTGCTGCATAGTGTGCCATGAACTTATTAGTCATTGCGACAAGTTATCCCTTGTAAGATATTATCTTATTTTGAGCAATTGATGCGGTGCTATCTTCCTTGCTTTGGTCCTCTACTTTGTATGTTTTCAACCCTACGCTTCTAGGGAACTTGCCGGCAAGTGGCCCTTGCCGCGAGCGCTGAGTATTGGACTCCGAGCAGCCTGCTGGCCAAGGTCTTACCGGCAAGCAACCTTGCCGCAGCTAGTCGCAACGCACTTAGCTTGCTGAGTGAACTCGGAAATGAAGCAAGGGCGCGACACTTGTCTCAGCTCACTTAAGTCGTTGAGCGTACTCGAAAACAAGATAAGGGTGCGGCTAGCCACGGGTAGGTTCCTCCGGGCACAGGTTTTCCATACAAAGTGTGGTTGTTCAAGGAAGATAACTAAAAATTTAAAAATTTGAACTGCTCAAATTCTGATAACTTAGCTTTCATATATCGCTTGCTTCTCCGACAAGGCTTCTCTTTCTTGAACAGCACTTGGTTCATCTTCCATCTCCTTTCCCCCCGGCAAACTTGTGCGCGAGGAACATTCCTTCTGCTTAAGAGGCAAGGAAAAAGAAGAGGGAAACAAGTATATGGCCTTTCGGCGTGCTAATGCTTACCGGATACGTGTGTTGCACAAGAAATGCCAAATAACGCATGCAAATAGCGAAGAAAAGCATGGAAAAGGCAAATAGCGCAAAACACAAAAGCTTTACTGATGCACGGGGTCTGCGCCCGGCTTTGTACAAAGGGTTACATGCAACAGCGGCAAAGCTTGTACAAAATGTGGTTGCCGGAGCGGATCACGGCAACCGCGCCTTATGGGTGAAACTTGCGAAGATGCTCTATGTTCCAGGAGATGCTCACCGGTAAGCCTTTTTCGATCTCAAGGCGGACAGCTCCGGGCCTTGTGACTTGTCTCACCCGATAAGGGCCTTCCCACTTCGGCGTCAACTTGTTGGAATTCTTGGCGGACTGAACACGCCGAAGAACAAGGTCGCCTTCCTCGAGACTCCTGGCCTTAACCTTGCGGCTATGGTAGCGACGCAAGGCTTGCTAGTATCGAGCAGCTCGTACAGCAGCCTGGAGACGTTCCTCCTCGAGGAGCAATGCATCATCTTGTCGCAGTTGCTCTTGCTCGAGCTCATCATAAGCGAGCACTCGAGGAGATCCGTATACGAGTTCCGTGGGGAGAACTGCCTCTGCTCCATAGACTAGAGCAAAGGGTGTCTATCCGGTGGCTCGACTTGGTGTCGTTCTGATTGACCAAAGAGCCGCCGGTAGCTCCTCTATCCAGTTTCTTCCACACTTGCGCAGCCTGTCAAAGGTTCTTGTCTTGAGTCCGCGCAGCACTTCAGCATTTGCCCTCTTCGCTTGACCGTTGCTCCTCGGGTGAACAACAGAAGCGAAACAGACCTTGGCGCCAAGGTCTTGGACGTACTGCCTGAAGGTGCGACTAGTGAATTGTGTACTGTTGTCGGTGATGATCCTGTTAGGGATTCCGAAACCGCAAACAATCGACCTGAAGAACCTGACTACTGACTGTGCTGTCACCTTTCTCACTGGTTCCACTTCTGGCCACTTTGTGAACTTGTCGATTGCAACGTACAAGTACTCAAAGCCCCCGACAGCACGAGGGAAGGGGCCGAGGATATCGAGTCCCCAAACCGAGAAGGGCCAGGACAAAGGGATCGTCTGGAGAGCTTGAGCTGGCTGATGAATCTGTTTTGCATGGAACTGGCACGCTTCACACTTGGTTACTAGTGCAGTTGCATCCTGGAGGGCTTCTTGCCAAAAGAACCCTTGCCGGAAAGCTTTCCCGGCAAGTGCCCTTGCGCCAATGTGGTGGCCACATATGCCTCCGTGTATCTCTGCCAACAGCTTCTGTCCATCTTCTCTGGAGATGCACTTCAACCTGACACCATTGAGTATCCTTCTGTACAGCTCGTTATCCACGAACTGGTACATACTTGACTGCCTGGTTATCTTCTCTATTTCTTCTGGGTCGTCGGGAAGTTCTCCAGTTTGCAGAAATCGGACGATCTGCTGCGCCCATGCCGGAGCCCAGGGCTCAACGGCAAGGACTAAAGGCACGAGGGCCGCTGCGGGAACCCCAGCTTCTACGACAAGAACCTCTGGTTCTGCCGGAACTGACGGTCCCCCGGCAAGCTCGCCGGGGCGAGGCTTGTCGGGAACGCTTGCTTCAACTGTACAGATCCGAGGATCTGCAGGAGCAATCTGTTCCTCAGCGTTCTGATCGTTGATCTTGGGGACCTTGGCGGCGGCCTCGGGGAGATCCGCCGGCAAGTAGTCACCGGAGACCAACTTTCTCTTCTTACTTTGCCCAACTGATGGTGTAACGGATGGCTGAGTCAGCTTGAGCAGGAAGGTCCCTGGTTCCACAGGTAACTTCATTGCAGCACACTTTGAAAGGCCATCTGCAATGTCATTCTGAGCTCTCGGGACGTGCTCCATTTGCAGACCTTCAAAGTGTTCTTCGAGCTTTCTCACTTCATCTACATAAGCTTCCATCAAAGGGCTCTGGTAACTCTTGTTGACTTGCCGGACCACCAACTGAGAATCTCCCCGCACAATTAGCTTCCTGACCCCAAGTTCGGCCGCAATCCTGAGGCCGGCAAGCAAACCTTCATACTCAGCAGTATTGTTTGTCGCTTGTTCCCTGGGAAAGTGCATCTGGATAACATACTTGAGGTGTTCTCCGGTGGGTGCTATGAGTACCACACCGGCTCCAGCGCCTTGCAGCGAGAAGGCACCATCAAAGTACATCACCCATTCGCTTGTTGCCTCTTGTACGGGTACACTTGTCTCTGGAACTTCTTCGTCGGGCGTTGGGGTCCATTCAGCTATGAATTCTGCCAAGACTCGGCTCTGTATGGTTGAAGTACTTTCAAACTTGAGTCCGAAGCTCGACAGCTCCAGTGCCCACTCAACGATCCTGCCTGTTGCCTCTGGGTTGTGCAATATCCCTTTCAGCGGAAAGCGAGTGACCACTGTTATCTCATGTGCTTGGAAATAATGGCGCAGCTTTCTCGAGGCCATGAGGAGGCCGAAAAGCAACTTTTGCACCCCGGAATATCTTGATCTAGCCCCCTGCAAGAGGGAGCTCACAAAATACACCGGGCGCTGCACCATCCTTCTTCGCACTTCTGGTTGTTCCTGCGCAGAGTTGTCCTTGTCGGGGCCAGAGCTTGTCGGAGCAGCCCCCTGCTTGTCGCTGGATTCGCTTGCCAGTGGCGTAGACTCCTCGTCGGCCTCCCTCTCCGCTACCAACGCAGCACTAACCACTTGATTGGTTGCTGCTAAGTACAGCAGCAACTTCTCTTGCGGCCTAGGTGCGACAAGTATTGGAGTGGAGGATAGGTACCGTTTCAAATCTTGCAGCGCTGCCTCCGCTTCCGGAGTCCACTTCATCGGACCTGCCTTCTTCAAGATCTTGAAGAAAGGAAGGGCGCGTTCTGCAGACTTTGAAATGAACCTACTGAGGGCAGCTACACAGCCCGCAAGTCTCCTGACATCCTTGACGCGCTTCGGGGCTTCTATTTGCTCGATGGCTTTAATCTTGTCGGGGTTGGCTTCAATCCCCCTCTGTGACACAAAGAACCCGAGAAGCTTGCCGGAGGGGACTCCGAAGACGCACTTCTCGGGGTTCAACTTAAGCTGGATCTTGCGCAGATTCTCAAATGTCTCTTCCAAATCTTGGATCAGTGTATCCTTGCTCTTGCTCTTGACCACGATATCATCCATGTAAGCCTCTACATTTCTGTGGATCTGTGGCTCAAAAGCAGTGTACACCACCCTTGCAAATGTTGATCCTGCATTCTTCAATCCGAAAGGCATGCGTATGAAGCAATATGTGCCACATGGAGTGATAAATGCAGTCTTCTCTTCATCTTCCTTGGCCATGAAAATATGGTGGTAGCCTGAATATGCATCAAGGAAAGAGAGAAGCTCACATCCAGCAGTGGAGTCAACGATCTGGTCAATGCGCGGCAAGGGAAATGGATCCTTGGGACATGCTTTATTCACATCAGTGAAGTCTATACACAGTCTCCACTTCCCATTGGCCTTACGCACGACGACTGGGTTTGCTAACCACGTCGGATGGATCACGCCTCTAACTAGGCCTGCTGCTTCTAGCTTCTTGATCTCTTCGGCAATGAATTCTTGGCGCTCCACGGCTTGCTTTCTGACCTTCTGCTTGACGAGCCGCGCATGAGGACAAACAGCAAGCTTGTGCTCAATTACCTTCCTGGGAACACCGGGGATGTCAGATGGTTGCCACGCAAACACATCAACATTCGCCCGCAGGAAGGCAACGAGCGCGCTTTCCTATTTGCTGTCAAGTGTGGCACTGATGGTGAAGGTACCGCCAGTGCCATCCTCCTTGGCGGACACCTTCTTGGTTGCCGGAGGAGCGGCCATCCCCTTCTTACACTTGCCGGTGGAGCTCGATGGAACGTCCTCGGCGGCAGCGCAGCACTCCGAAGAGGTGCGGTTGCCGGAGTGGGCCCCAGAGCACTTGCCGGACTTGGTCTTGGTCTTCTTCCCCCCGGGAGCTTCAGCGGCAAGTGTGTCCTTCTCTGCTGCGGCTGCTGCATCCCGGTAGATCTTGTCGGCGCAGACAAGCGCATCTTTCTTGTCGCCATGGACAGCGATGACGCTTATCGGCCCCGGCATCTTGAGTACGTTGTAGGCGTAGTGGGAAGCTGCCATGAACTTGGCGAGGGCAGGACGTCCAAGTATCCCATTGTATGGCAATGGGATATCGGCAACATCGAAGGTTATCCTCTCCGTCCTGAAGTTCAGTTCCCCGCCAAAGGTCACTGGCAGAGTGATCTTCCCCTTGGGCTTGCTCCTTCCCGGGTTTATTCCTTGGAACGAACCGGTCTCTTCGAGCTCGCCGTCTGGGATTTGGAGTTTCTTGATCACAGCAGAGGAGATCAAGTTCAGCCCGGCCCCGCCGTCAACCAACATTTTGGTGACCTTGAGGTTGCGGATGGTGGGTGAGACCAGCATCGGCAAGCACCCGACCGCAGTGGTGCGGTCAGGATGATCCTCAAGATCAAAAATGATGGGCGTGCTGGACCATTTGAGGAGCCTGCGCGACTCCACGGGCGGCTCTGCTGCATTCACCTCCCGCACCCACTGCTTGAGTTGGCGGTGGGAAGTGTGCAGAGAGGCGCCGCCGTCTACGCACAGGACTTCCGTGGCCTTCTGGAACTCCTGCTCGCTGTTATCCTCTTCCTCCATGTCATCATCGTCGTCTTCTTCATCCTTGTCGCGGCCCCGGGGAGGTCGGTCACCTTGCCGCTGCTTGGCCTTGCCGCGGCGTCCTCCCCGGCCATTGAATGGCCGCTTCTTGCTTGGCTCTCCTCCGCCACCTTGGGCCTTCTCCTTGTCGCGCCGCTCGTACTCAGCTTTCTGCTGCTCGACGAGGTATTCGACGCGTTTGCAGTTGGAGAGGTCTTGGCCCTTGGTGCGGTGGATTTTGCAGTATTGCTTGTCGGAGCCGTCCTGCTTGTCGGCTGCCGCTACAGGGGCAGGCCCCTTGCCGGAGCCGCCAGCCTGTGCTTGCTTGGCGGGAGCCTCCTTGCCGGACTTCTCGACGGCAAGCACTTCCTTCTTGTTCTTTCTTCTATTGTTCCGCCGCCGGCTCTTCTTTGCCGGGGCGGCGTCGTCGCTGTCACTTCCTCCTGCGCCAGCATCCTCCCCGGGGAGTCTCCTCCCCTCTTCGGCGCGCGCGCACTTATCAGCTAGAGCATAAAGCTCGCTGACATCCCGTATCTTGGTCATGGCCATCTCCTCACGCATGCGGCGGTTACGCACGTTCTGATGGAACGCGCTAATAACCGCGGCAGGGTGGACGTCTGGGATGTTGTGTTGCACGCGACTGAAGCGCTGGATGTACTTGCGCAGAGGTTCTCCTTCCTTCTAGGCCAAGATGTGGAGATCGCTCTCCTGGCCGTGGGGTTTGTGGCCGCCCGTGAAGGCGCCAACAAACTGGTGGCAAAGATCTGCCCAAGAAGAAATGGAGCCTTCCGGCAGGTGCATAAGCCAAGAACGAACGTTCGGCTTAAGCACCAGCGGGAAGTAATTCGCCAATATCTTCTCGTCGCGCCCCCCGGCAGCCTGCACCGCGATGGTGTATATGCTGAGGAATTCCGAGGGGTGCGTCTTGCCGTCGTACTTCTCCGGTACGTCGGGCTTGAAGTTCTTCATGCTGGGCCACTGGACGCGCCGCAGCTCACGGGTAAACGCAGGGCAACCTGCCGCGTACGGCAAGTCGCCTGGTTCACCGGGCGCGTGCGTATCGACAGCGGTCCCAGCTCTCTGATCTGATTGTCGCCGAGCTTCTCGGCGGCGCTCGATCGTCGTTCGAGCGTCTTCTTGTCGCCGATCGTCAAGGACCTGGCGCTGGTCCCGACGAGCCCGCGGATCCGACGACGCTGTGGAGTCGTCGTCGACGTTGATCCGGCGGGGAGGCGTCTTCTGCTTCCGCGGCGGGGAGTGCACGGTGGTTGCACCCCCGGCGGTTTTGTCGCCGTCGGCCTTCGTCTTCTCGACTTGCCGCGGCCGCGACGTCGCCGGCTGCTGCGGCGTGTCGTTGTTGGCGAAGGCGATCAGGCTCTGGATGGTTGCCCTCCAGTCTTCGGCCTTGTCTGCCGCTGGAGGGAAGTCGAGGAGCAGTTGCGCTCTTGCGAGTGCTTCCGCTGGAGAGAAGGGGAGCGGGGGCGAGCGGTGCGAGGAACGGGATATGCTCGGACTCCTAACGGGGTTGGAAGGAGCAGGGTCCCGCGCCGGCGACCGCGCCTTGCTCGTGCCCGGACGGTGGCCCGAAGCGTCCCGCGAGCCTCCGGTTTGCCCTTGGCCCAGCAAGCGGATGCCACCTCCTGTGCCATGGCGCTGCTGGGTCGTTGTTTGCTGAGATGGACGTGGCGCGTCCACGGAGACCGAGGATCGGTCGTCCGTCTTGTCCTTGGATTTGGTGGCGCCGCGAGTTTCCTCGCCGGCGACCACCCTTCCGACGGCGTCTCCTCCACCCACCGTTGGCTCCGGTGGCGGCGGATGAGACGCAGACGGGCCTGCGACCTCCGAAGCTTTCTTCTTCGGGGCCATGTCGCTGTTGTTGCTGATGAAGCTGAAGTGGCTGGAGAGGTTGATGAAGAACGCGCCCGCGTGAACGCCGGATCAGGTTCGCACGACCTCGACGCCCCCTACCTGGCGCGCCAAAGATGTCGGGGGAAACTGTCCACCACGAGCACCTATGGGACCGGAGCCCCTTGTTCGTGCGGTAAGGGAGCGGAGGGAGCACAAAGAGCAGATCGTGGAGAGCACGCGGGCAGTTTACCCAGGTTCGGGCCGCGATGGACGCGTAAAACCCTACTCCTGCTTGATTGTATTGAGTTGGGGAGCTCGGGAGCTTGAAGAACTAGCTACACCGAGCGAATGAGTGATCTAGGTTCCGAACCCTTTCTACGTTGTGCATGGGCCTCCTTTTATAGCTCAAGGGGTCACCGACAGGTGTCAACGTAGAAGAAGGGGTAAAAACGTAACTTTGGTGGTAGTTGTAACAGTGCGGGAATAGTGGATGAACAGTGCATGAACAGTGGTCATCACCTACTTTGACAGTGGGGGACAAGAGCATTAAATGCCCGTCGCCGTCGACCCCAAAAGCGCCCGCCCTTGCGTCTCCGTTTGCCACGGTGATAGCTTTATCACCGTGGAGTGCCACCGTGTCCCCCAGGCTGCACAGCCATCCGACACGCGTCCCTGGAATGGCCCCAGGGCGACGCGTGGTTCGATGAGCTGAAGCGCGGGCACACAGCGTAACTCTCCCCGGCAAGCACCTTGCCGGGGCCTTGACCTTGCCGGGCCCGGAAGCTTGTCGGGCTCTGAAGCTTGTCGCTCCCCGGGCCCTGCCGGGGCGCATGCTGCGCCGAGGCATGTCTCCTGAAATGCGGTCTTCTGGTCTTCCTGGCAAGCTCCTCTTGCCAGGGTCTTGTGCTAGTGAGGTAATCTTGAGCCTGGGACGGCCTTCCCGGCAAGCTTCACTTGCCGGGGCCTTGAGCTTCTGTCTTGTATACTTTGTTTTTGAATGGCTTTATATGGGGCAGAAAGGTCTCCGGCAAGCACGTGGTAGGCCCTGCCGCGGGAAGCTGCTACTGCCCGTGCACCAGTTGGGGTACTGAGGTACCCCTACCTTAGTACACCGACACTTTGCTTGTATAATTAAGTAACAAGCTTGTTTTCTTTGTCACCTTTCACACTTTCACCACAATAACAAATCAATTAGGAGAGAATGCCGCCGGTTGTGGTTGTTTATATAGTTTCTTATTATTGCATGCCATCTGGTTTGAAGTAGAGTGGTAGACGACATAATCATCTTTCATATTTTTGTATGTATTTTTCCAAGAATTTTCATGTCCTGAATTATGTATAGTACTCAAGTTTACAAAAAAAGATTCATACAGTAATTGTAGTTGCAACTCCTCTTGGAATTGGAACTGTGAAAGGATATGTCATATTTGCTTCCTAGTTTGCACTTTTAGGACCATGCTGTTTTTCCTAGTTTGCCTCATGTTGCTTGGTTTTACATTCCTAATGGGTTACATTGGTTCTGAATCTTCTGATTACCAGATGTTTACTTCAATGTGTTTGTTTTTTGTATATGTTTTCTTGTAACACCATTTTCAGAACTACGATATACTCTTTATCGATAAACATACTAGCGCAAGGTCACAAACGGGTGCATAAATTAGCTTATTTCTCTGTTTATTTGTACAAAGCCTTGCTTTTATTTTCTAAGCTAATTCAACTTGTTGTGCGATATGTAGGAAAGTGATGCAATAAAAAAGTTGTTTATTCAACCAATTGTTGTTAGTGTTTACCTGGATTTGTCATTTAAATACTACGTGCACTTACATGCCACTGTTAAAAAAAAACTTTCACTAGAGTAAGTTGTAACTTGACATTCAATCAGCTTATATTACACAAAGATAATCACACTGTATTGCCATGGAATCCTGCTTATATTCACCTCGGTATTACTTTGTCTACTTAGAACTTAGCTCTTGGTATGTTCGGCACAAATTTATTGTGCACAGATCCTGGTTTGCCCTATTGCTTGTTCTGGTGATGAAGTGCAGCACATTTATAAGATATTTATTTATGCCGATGAGTTAAATTGCAACACGTCAAAACCTTTAATTTGTCGATTTAAAATATGAAATAGGAGCTCCATTTTGAGTTTCCGATTGGTTAATCTGTTGCAGGTTTCCCAAGGTACACAAGTTGATGGACGTTTGGAAGATCGTCAAGCTTCTAAATATTTGAAAGACCTACAATTAAGGTGGTGGAGTGATAATGTCATATGCCTTATTTGTTGAACCTGGGGACTTGCTTTGCTCCTTTTGGTTGTGTGGTACATTTAGAAATATATGTACACCTTTTGTGGCACTACTTCATTTTGGTTGTGTGGCACATCTAGAAACATATATGTACTTCTCCTTTTGTTGCACAACCTCTGTATATATGGTTATTATGTTTACTGAATTATGTTTATGGTTTTTTATGAGGCCTTTATGTTATTTTGATTGAGGAAGTGTATGCATAAAATGTGTGATACGTCATGATTGCCTGAGCATAATGAATGTATATTACATTAGGGATGGCTAGGATCGTTTGCTAGTGAAATCAACATGCTGGCATAATAACTGTCGGATAAACATGCTTGTGACGGCAATTTAACTACGGGTAATTAATGTTTCATGTGCCTTGCCCAATCTGTCAGGAGAAAATAAACTGTCGACAAAAAGATGGGCAAGGGCAAAGAAACTGCTGGGAAAAAATTATCTGTCGGGAGAGGTAATCCCCGGCAGTCGTTCTCATGGCGGTTCTATCTGCCGGGAGAAACAATGTCCCGGCAATCTGTCTGCTGTCTAAAGTGCCTTCTCCTGGCAGTTTTTCTGTCCTTACATCAGTGTTGTGGTGTAGTGACTTTAGTTAAAAGGTGTCCCAATGATTCGGAGTTTTTAGATCTTGATGCTAAAATTGTTAAAAGTGGGATTGAATATGTCAAAATTTTACATAGCAATGAACCCACTATTTTGGATTTCAAGGGATTTAATTATGATAATTGTTCTTTGATAGATTGTATTTCCTTGTTGCAATCCGTGCTAAATTCTCCTCATGCTTATAATCAAAATAAAGCCTTTACCAAACACATCGTTGATGCTTTAATGCAATATTATGAAGAAAAACTTGAATTAGAAGTTTCTATCCCTAGAAAACTTTATGATGAGTGGAAACCTACTATTAATATTTTGATTAAAGATCATAAATGCTATGCTTTGTGTGATTTGGGTGCTAGTGTTTCCACAATTCCAAAAACTTTGTGTGATATGTTAGGTTTCCATGAACTTGATGATTGTTCCTTAAATTTGCATCTTGCGGATTCTACCATTAAGAAACCTATGGGAAGGAATAATTATGTTCTTATTGTCGCAAATAGGAATTATGTGCCCATAGATTTCATCGTTCTTGATATAGATTGTAATCCTACATGTCCTATTATTCTTGGTAGACCTTTCCTTAGAACGATTGGTGCAATTATTGATATGAAGGAAGGAAATATTAGATTCCAATTTCCGTTAAGGAAAGGCATGGACCACTTTCCTAGAAAGAAAATCAAATTACCTTATGAATCTATTATGAGAGACACTTATGGATTGCCTACAAAGATGGCAATACCTAGATCTATTCTTGTATCATGCCTAGCTAGGGGCGTTAAACGATAGCGCTTGTTGGGAGGCAACCCAATTTTATTTTATTTGCTTTTACTTCTGTTTAGTAATAAATAATTCATCTAGCTTCTGGTTAGATGTGGTTGTGTGTTTTAATTAGTGTTTGTGCCAAGTAGAACCTTTGGGAAGACTTGGGTGAAGTCTGTGCAATCTTGTTGTAAAAAACAGAAACTTTTGTGCTCACGAGATTAGCTGCCACTTTTTTACTGGAGAGTGCTTTTCAGTTGATTCTTTTTGCAGTTGATTAATAGACAAATTCCTCACGTCCACCAATTTATTTCAAATTTTATAGAGTTACAGAAGTATTCGAAAGTTACAGAATGCTACAGGCTGTTCTGTTTTTGACAGATTCTGTTTTTCGTGAGTTGTTTGCTTATTATGATGAATCTATGAGTAGTATCGGGGGGGTATGAATCATAGAGAAGTTGGAATATAGTAGGTTTAACACCAAAATAAATAAAGAATGATTTCATTACAGTACCTTTGAGTGGTGGTTTGTTTTCTTATACTAACGGAGCTCACGAGATTCTTGCTAAGTTTTGTGTTGTGAAGTTTTCAAGTTTTGGGTAAGGATTTGATGGACTATGGAACAAATAGTTGCAAGAGCCTAAGCTTGGGGATTCCCAAGGCACCCAAGGTAAAATTCAAGGACAACCAAAATCCTAAGCTTGGGGATACCCCGAGAAGGCATCCCCTCTTTCGTCTTCGTCTATCGATAACTTTACTTGAGACTATATTTTTATTCACCACATGATATGTGTTTTGCTTGGAGCGTCATGTATGATTTGAGCCTTTGCTTTTTAGTTTACCACAATCATCCTTGTTGTACACACCTTTTGAGAGAGACACACATGAATCGGAATTTATTATAATACTCCATGTGCTTCACATATATCTTTCGAGCTAGATAGTTTTGCTCTAGTGCTTCACTTATATCTTTTTAGAGCACAGCGGTGGTTTTATTTTATAGAAATTATTGATCTCTCATGCTTCATTTATATTATTTTGAGAGTCTTTTAGAACGGCATGGTAATTTGCTTTGGTTATAAATTTAGTCCTAATATGATAGGCATCCAAGATGGGTATAATAAAAAAATTCATAAAAGTGCATTGAATATTATGAGAAGTTTGATACTTGATGATTGTTTTGAGATATGAGGATGGTGATATTAGAGTCATGCTAGTGGAGTAATTGTGAATTTGAGAAACACTTGTGTTAAAGTTTGTGATTCCCGTAGCATGCACGTATGGTGAACCGTTATGTGATGAAGTTGGAGCATGGTTTATTTATTTATTGTCATCCTTTGGGTGGAGGTCAGGATCGCGCGATGGTTAACTCCTACCAACCCTTCCCCTAGGAGCATGCGTTGAATACTTTGTTTTGATAACTCGTAGATTTTCGCAATAAGTATATGAGTTCTTTATGACTAATGTTGAGTCCATGGATTATACGCACTCTCACCCTTCCACCATTGTTAGCCTCTCTAGTACCGTGCAACTTTCGCCGGTACCATACACCCATCATATACCTTCCTCAAAACAGCCACGATACCTACCTATCATGGCATTTCCATAGCCATTCCGAGATATATTGCCATCAACTTTCCACCCTTCCATTTATTATGACACACTTCATCATTGTCATATTGACATGCATGATCATGTAGTTGGCATCGTATTTGTGGCAAGTCCACCATGCACAATTTTTCATAGATGTCACTCTTGATTCATTGCACATCCCGGTACACCGCCGAAGGCATTCACATAGGGTCATATTTTGTTCTAGCTTCGAGTTGTAATATTTGAGTTGTAAGTAAATAAAAGTGTGATGATCTTCATTACTAGAGCATTGTGCCAGTGAGGAAAGGATGATGGAGACTATGATTCCCCCATAAGTCAGGATGAGACTCCGGACGAAAAGAAAAAAAGAAAAAAAAAAGAGGCCATAAAAAAAGGGAAGAGAAAGGGCCCAAAAGAAAGAAAAAATGATGAGAAGGGGCAATGCTACTATCTTTTTTCACACTTGTGCTTCCAAGTAGCACCATGATCCTCATGATAGAGAGTCTCTTGTTTTGTCACTTTCATATACTAGTGGGAATTTTCATTATAGAACTTGGCTTGTATATTCCAATGATGGGCTTCCTCAAAATGCCTTAGGTCTTCGTGAGCAAGCAAGTTGGATGCACATCCACTTAGTTTCCTTTGTTGAGCTTTCATACACGTATAGCTCTAGTGCATCCGATGCATGGCAATCCCTACTTGCTCACATTGATATCTATTGATGGGCATCTCCATAGCCCATTAATACGCCTATTTGATGTGAGACTATCTTCCTCTTTTGTCTTCTCCACAACCACCACTCCATTCCACCTATAGTGCTATATCCATGGCTCACGCTCATGTACTGCGTGAAAGTTGAAAAGTTTGAAAAAAATTGAAGTGTGAAACAATTGCTTGGCTGAAACCGAGATTGTGCATGATTTAAATATTTTGTGTGATGAAGATAGAGCATAGCCAGACTATATGATTTTGTAGGGATAACTTTCTTTAGCCATATTATTTTGAGAAGACATGATTGCTTTGTTAGTATGCTTGAAGTATTATTATTCTTATGTTAATATTAAACTTTTGTCTTGAATCTTTGGATCTGAACATTCATGCCACAGTAAAGAAAATTACATTGAGAATTATGTTGGGTAGCATTCCACATCAAAAATTATGTTTTTATCATTTACCTACTCGAGGACGGGCAGGAATTAAGCTTGGGGATGCTTGATACGTCTCCAATGTATCTATAATTTTTTATTGTTCCATGTTATTATATTATCTGTTTTGGATGTTTAATGGGCTTTATTATACACTTTTATATTATTTTTGGGACTAACCTATTAACCCAAGGCCCAGTGAAAATTGCTGGTTTTTTTTTTGCCTATTTCAATGTTTCTAGAAAAGGAATATCAAACAGATTCCAAATAGAATGAAACCTTCGGGAGAGTCGTTTTTGGAACAAATACAACACAAAAGACTTGGAGTACACGCTAGGGAAGAAATGAGGCGGCCACGAGGGCAGGGGGCGCGCCCAGGGGGTAGGCGCGCCCCCACCCTCGTGGCCCCCTGATGCTCCCCTAACATACCTCTTCCTCCTATATATCCACATACCCTGAAAACATCGAGGAGCACCACGAAACCCTAATTCCATCGCCGCAACATTATGTACCCGTGAGATCCCATTTTGGGGCATGTTCCGGAGCTCCACCGGAGGGGGCATCGATCACGGAGGGCTTCTACATCAACACAATAGCCTCTCCGATGAGTGGTGAGTAGTTTACCACAGACCTTCAGGTCCATAGTTATTAGCTAGATGGCTTCTTCTCTCTCTTTGGATCTCGATACAAAGTTCTCCTCGATCTTCTTGGAGATCTATTCGATGTAATTATTTTTGCAGTGTGTTTGTCGAGATACGATGAATTGTGGGTTTATGATCAAGATTATCTATGAACAATATTTGGTTCCTCTCTGAAATATTTTATACGTGTTTTAAATATCTTTGCAAGTCTCTTCGAATTATCAGTTTGGTTTGGCCTACTAGATTGATCTTTCTTGCAATGGGAGGAGTGCTTATGTTTGTGTTCAATCTTGCGGTGTCCTTTCCCAGTGACAACAGGGGAAGCAAGGCACGTATTGTATTGTTGCCATCGAGGATAAAAAGATGGGGTTTACATCATATTGCATGAGTTTATCCCTCTACATCATGTCATCTTGCTTAAGGCGTTACTCTGTTCTTATGAACTTAATACTCTAGATGCATGCTGGATAGCAGTCGATGTGTGGAGTTATAGTAGTAGATGCAGAATCATTTCAGTCTACTTGTCACGGACGTGATGCCTATATACAATAATCGTGCCTAGATATTCTCATAACTATGCGCTTTTCTATCAATTGCTCGACAGTAATTTGTTCACCAACCTTAGAAATCTACAATCATGAGAGAAGCCACTAGTGAAACCTATGGCCCCCGGGTCTATCTTCCATGATATAAATCTTCCATCAACTATTTATCTTTACTTTACTTTTACTTTGCAATCTTTACTTTCAATCTCTATAACAAAAATACCAAAAATATTATCTTATTATCTTTATCAGATATCACTTTTGCAAGTGCCGGAGAAGGGATTGACAACCCCTTTATTGCGTTGGTTGCAAGGTTCTTATTTGTTTGTGTAGGTACGAGGGACTCGCGCGTGGTCTCCTATTGGATTGATACCTTGGTTCTCAAAAACTGAGGGAAATACTTACGCTACTGTGCTGGATCACCCTTTCCTCTTCAAGGGAAAAACAAAGCAAGCTCAAGAGGTAGCACGTGTCTCTCCCAAAAGGTGTGTACAAAAAGGATGATTGTGGTAAACTAAAAAGCAAAGACTCAAATCATACAAGACGCTCCAAGAAAAACACATATCATGTGGTGAATAAAAATATAGCCTCAAGTAAAGTTACCGATAGACGAAGGTGAAAGAGGGGATGCCTTCCGGGGCATCCCCAAGCTTAAGGTTTTGGTTGTCCTTGAATTTTACCTTGGGGTGCCCTGGGAATCCCCAAGCTTAGGCTCTTGCCAATCCTTATTCCAAAATCCATCAAATCTTTACCCAAAAACTTGAAAACTTCACAACACAAAACTTGAACAGAAAATTTCATGAGCTCCGTTAGTATAACAAAATAAACCACCACTTTAAGGTATTGTAATGAACTCATTCTTTATTTATATTGGTGTTAAACCTACTG